>CM069454.1:35540970-35727546 GCA_035610835.1 Ophiura sarsii | reverse complement strand
ACCTTTTACGAAAATTTTAGAAATCTTGCCCCCCCTGAAAAAAAACCTAGCTACGCCACTGGCTGAGATATATAATGGCGCCGGTTGAATCAACACGGCAAAAAGGAATTAAATGATATGAATACTATTTTTAAAGCAATTAACGGTGGTGTTGTACACAGATGGTGACAGGGCATTCCAATCAGTGATGGTACGAGGAAAAAAACTATATTTGTACACATTTGAGGATGCTTTCATGACTCTGAACCTTTTGGGGTGGTATTGCCGGGTCTGTGCTGTTTGTCTTTGCAAGTATTCAGGAATTGGAATTGCTATTTTTGTGTGCTGTATCTTATACATGGTAGTTACACGGATCTCTTTCCTTCGTTGTTCTAAGGAAGGCCATAAGGCGTTGAAGTATATTTGTAACAGTGCCTTCTGCTCTTCTGTAATCTTAGCCACAAATAGAGCTGCCCTGCGCTGTATTGCTTCTAGTGTTTGAATGCCAGATGTCATATGGGGATCCCACACAGCGCAGGCGAACTCGAGATGTGGTCGGACCAGGGCAAAGTACATTTATTGTTTCACGGACTGTGGGACCTCCAGAGATTTCTGCGGATAAACCAGAGTGACTTATTAGCTTTTGCTGCAATTGTGTTAATATGATGTGACCATTTAAGATTATGGCTCAGTTCAACTCCGAGATATGGATGATGCGAGACGGTTTCTAGGTCATCACTGCCCATGACATACGTGTTTAAGATGGGGTTTTTCTTTGTAGTCCACGCATAGGGTCTTGCATTTACCTGTGTTAAATGACATCTGCCATTTTTGGACCATTCAAACAGTGATGTTAGATCTTTCTGAAGGACTACTGCGTCATGTTCAGATGTAATAACACGATATAACAGACAGTCGTCCGCAAAAAGGCGAATTGTGGAATCATCAAGGTTGTTTGCAATGTCATTTATATACAAGAGGAACATTAAAGGACCTAACACCGTTCCCCGGGGAACTCCTGATTTTACTGGAGCTGGGTGTGAACTTTCCCCATCAACAACGACTTTTTGTGTCCGAGTGTTAACCATTTTTGAATCCATTTCAAGATGGGACCACGTATACCATAAAAGTCTAGTTTCTGTAACAATCGCTGGTGGGGAACGGTGTCGAAAGCTTTTTGGAAGACTAGTCCAATATCAATAGATCAGTCTGGAGTCTTTTGTCAAGGTTTCTAGCCAGGTCTTCAACAGTGATTATTAACTGGGATTCGCACGAGTGTTGAGATCGAAATCCGTGTTGGAAATCTGAAAGAATGTTGAACTTCTCAAGATGGGACATGATATGGCGGAATATAATATGTTCAAACAACTTGCACGTTACCGACGTTAAAGACACAGGCCTATAGTTTGCTGGAATACTCTTGTCACCTTTCTTAAAAAGAGCTGTTATGTTTGCATTACAACCGACAGTGAAATATTCAGGCACCAGCTTGAACTGAGAGGTGGGCGCTCCTTACTTATGAGGACAGTGTATACGAGGGTCATTCAATAAGTTCTACCTCCTACCTCATAACTTTATTATTATATATGAGCCAGTCTTATCAAATATAACATGCTTGTAGCTTGGAACCTCAGCTACAAATCCAATGTAAATTGATCTGAGTACTGGTTGTACTTTTCCGGACATGCAGTGAGAACCAAACCTCGATTTTGTGTGCCGGAAACGGATGAAAAACAGCAAAATATCGCCGAAATGCTTTTCAATTGGCCTATTGTAAGTGGCAAAACATACCTATCGGTCAATTATAACCGTTCTAAATGTCAGATATCTCTTTAACAGACTGTAAACATAGAGTTGACTGATTGGTTTGAAAAATATATGTCCTATGATTAGCCAGATCCAGGTCAGGACAACCATTCAGTGTACCCCTCCCCTAGAGAACCCTGTAAAAGTCATATTTGACTTTCATGATAACTAAGCGATCTTCAATATATCGAGCTAAATGGAGGGATTAAAGTCTGTCAAAGCGATAATTTTCTATCATTGACTACCTGATTGACTATTCTTAAGGTTGCACATAAGTAAAACTCATAAAGTGACTATTATGGTAAAGATTTAACATTCGAGGCATCATTGTGGCTTAAGTTGTAACAACGAAAATTTGACTGATGGCAGTATTCTGGTATGCCAAAGGCATATAGCAATACATTTGAGTTGATAGTACACTATTTGCAAGCATACAAGAGTTAATATTGTTTACAATCTTATCTATACATGATAATACTGTAATATATTCAGATATCATTCATTCATTTCCATTTTCAGTATTTAAATCATGATATTATATCTAACCATACAATACGAAAAAACACCCGAAAACATGTGTTTATTTTTAAGGTAATTGTCTGTGTCCGTTGTCCAAAATCTCTCTCTGGCTTTGACCGCGTCATAACAAAAGTAAAACAGATATCAACTATCATTTACTACATATTTGTAGCTATGATTCGGAGCTATAATCATGACAAATGTCATGAAGTTGACATTAATATTAGCGATGTTATGAGGGAGGAGGTAGAACTTATTGAATGACCCTCGTATAAACCAAGACACATTGGGCCGTATTCTCGTACTAAACACGGTTTTAGCTTAAAACCGTGTTTAACTAAACTCGTGTCTAACTAAAACGCGAATTTATCTTTTAAACAACGTGTTTAACTAAACACGGTTTTAAACTCTGCGCATCTCGTCCCCAGGGTGGTTGTGCGTCACTGTATACAGGTATTTATTTTTGTTGTGGCCCTAATAGGTTACAATAGATATCGACTGAATACCTCAAACGCACGTGTATTTTTAATACTACCTGATCTGATTTGCAGCTTACACCGGGCACGGTTGAGTAATCATTCAAGGCATACAGTTCGTGATTTGTTTAGTTAAACGCGCCTTAAACTACTCCCATACCCATGTTTTAAAGTTAGACACTTTTCGGTGAGTTAGACGCGTGTTTAAGTTAAACAAAAGGTACGAGAATCGCGTTTAGTTAAATGCTGTGTCTAAAGTCAAAGTTAGACGCATGTTTAGCTTAAAACCGTGTTTAACCAAACAGTAATAGATTTTGACAGCACTCTGAGCATCATCACCAGAAAGTCTCCAAATAGGTGATATCCTCGTGAGCGGAGATTTCAATCAGCCCAATATTGACTGGCAGAATATGTGCACGATCTCGCCTAGCTCATCTTGTAAAACAACAGCAAACAAGCTTCATGTTTCCATTGAGCTTGGTCTTGAGTAGTATGGTCACTAAACCAACGGGAGGAGAAAATATTCTGGACTTAGTGATGACTAATAATGATACACATCTCGTCAGTGGAATATCAGTTGACCCAGGAATTGATTGCGACGAATACCTGACACCAGCAAATGACTCAAGACACAGACGAAGCAACACATAGAAATACCAGAGAACATACGCCAGACTGAAGGCGCTGTAAACGCACCATCTGCTGACGCTTTTTGCACGAGTCATCCAAATTATTTTCATCCAGTTTATTTTATTAAAAGTTGGTGAAATGTATTAGAAATAATACCTACCGCAGTGGCGTACCCCCCCCCCCCCCCCCCCCCCCCCCCCCCCCCCCCTTCGACCGGTTATGCGGACAACTTCACCAATGTTATGCAAAATAACATTTTTGTATTGGGATTGAATAGGTTTAAAAAATAGAATAAGTGCCTGTGTATCCAAGCAGAACTGAATATAAAGGTGTTGGTTACATGATTCGAACCAGTCCTTTTGACGAGGTTTCACAAAATGTTATTGGGGCCTACATTTTCAAAACAAGACAGACGTCCATATGCCTGTGTGCGGCCTCAATTTTAGAAGAGGGTGTTCATCATGTTCATGGTCTTATAATATCATGAAACGAGTCCAGCAGAAGTCACCAGAGAGTTTGCCATTTATTTCCCAAACACTCACGTCGTACCATCTAGGAATACACATAATATACAAAGGAGCATTGGAAATACTTGGTAGATGGTACAAGCACCAATATGAATAAAGAACATTCTGGAAGACTAAGATATGAAAAGTGGCAGGACACAGTAACACATTGATAACGTGCGGCGAGCACTTCAGAGGGATCCCAGAATAATTGATCGTAGCTAGAAATCCCTATACCACATATTCCAAGGACACCATTTTTTTGTTCCTCAGCCTCTTTTAAACAATTCTGGTCAAATGCCCACCCCAATGTTTCAAGACGATTGATGCCCATGGATAGACCAATGTTGGTATCGTTTTGACGCTCATAATCATTCTTTCTGTAAAAGTGGCACAACGTTGATTTTGGGTAGCTTTGATAAATTGGGTATATCTCAGGATTGACAAATCCAAATCAGATAAAATAAACGGCATCTGAAAGCTAAGTGTTTTCCTTTCCGTGTGCATAAACATATTACACCAAACTTTAGGACTTCATCATGGTCAACATAGTTCGCAAACATGTGCACCCTTTTTTTAGGGACACCCTGCATAGTCCATCAAGTCCATAAAAACGTATTAATCTGATATCATTACCCTTAAAATTGATGCCAATTTTGCACATTCATTTGGTCAAAAGGAACTATTACCGTACTCAAGTTTTGCCGGAAGTGCCGCGCAAAACCGACTTAGTGGAGTGCTCCCTAAACTAAGTTTACCGAGTCGCGCTAAATTAGTTCCAGTGAATACTTTTGGTAGAGGATAGCTGCTCCCAATTTGGACATAATTATGCTATACTAAAAGAAAGTAGTTATCACAATCCTACAATTACCGATAACACTATGAAAGATTAGTTGAACTCCCTGCTGAACTAATTATTTTTACTAAAATGATTATTTTTACTAAAATGATTATTTTTACTAAAATGTCTTAGTACAGCATGTCATTAACCAATAAAAGTTATCAGTGATATTGCAATAATTATGATCTGACAGTGAAGTGACAACTGTTCAAAAAACTGACCAATCTCTATCCAGATCAGCTTTGGGTGGTCTGTCATGGTCATCCATTGAAATTGATATATTATTGAGTACAAGCTCTGTGTGGGGAAACTGAATGCTATATAATTAGAGCATTGAAGTACGCGTCTGATTCTTCCATGATTTGAGGGCCCCCATGTAATGGCCCCATATTATTATGGGTTACTATAGTTGATTCGCAGACATTGGCCGATTTACCATTTCGGTCAAAGGTAACAGAAGCAAAAGAAGGGGAGGCGCTCGAATTTTAATCGTAATATGCATGGTTAATACCTTGTCACCATCAGTGCCTGTACTATGACTATTGTGACGTATAAAGATAAGGTGAACAACTATTATTAAATCTAGTGACTGGGAACTTGTGGCAAAATTATCTGCATTGACTTTGCCTGCAAACAGATGTTGTCAATTGACCGCATATTTTTGATAATAAAAAAATGTGTTGTTATTCAGATAAATTGATAAAGTAACGTTTAAGCAATCTTGGTTGATATAACTTTTTCTCCATCTAGGCAAAATGGTTTTGTACCTGGTTTATACCAAAAATGATGATTGATTTAATTAGTTTTTTCTCACAAATGAATACGTAGAACGGGTCTTTTTTTAGTTTAATTTAGTTTTTAGTTTCCTTCATGTCACTTGCATAATAAAAAAATGAAACTTGATTATCCACTAAATTATGACAAACATATCATTTTTCGATTTTTATTATGGTGACCGCTTCTAAAGGGATAACATATTTCGAGCTGTTGGATTAAGTATTTGGTTGCCGTGATTTGTAAAGCTACACGATCAGCTTTATTTCACTATAAAGCTACACTACCATGAATAATAGTTGATTATGGAACGCAAATAATAACATCTATAAAAGTACCGCCGCGTTTCATCATTGGTCAAAATGGGTTCCTCTAACGTCCAATGGCCCGCCCAATGGACGAGGTCCAAAATCGAAACCGATACGCCAGAGTTTAGGAATCTAGGCCTATAGTATTGCTCCCCTCGATCGATAGCATCTCCCTAGGCCATCCTAGGCTCACAGCATGAAACTATGTAGTGCTAAACTGGAGTATTGGCGCTATCGTCCGCTCCTGCTGGGTATTTCGGCAAGAAGTAGATAATCTTTCTGAGGCGTGTGATGCGTTCAGGTAACTGTTGAATTGTAACTTGTTGTTTCAGATCCGTGTCATACATTCTGCCTTTCTGTGCAGCAACACGCCTAGTCACCTGTTATTGTGATAAAACAAGAGTAGAAATTGTTGAAAACATTCATCAGGATTGGTGATAAACGAGAGAGAAAAGATCATTGTATCTAATCCAATTTCCACTTACTTTTTATTGTTGACATTTTGGCAAACACTGTTGCCTTTATCAACATGATAGGTAGTGAGTGATTTAAAACTCCTGCTATCGACGCTAGTGGGTTGCTTAGCGACGAAGATGGAGTTTCTAGATGTTTTTTTCTCCAGATAGCAATAGTTCATCAAAAACATGTGAGAGATGATACTGCCCCTCGTCACGATTCATGGTGGTGGGCCCCTTCTTTCTTATTTCTACTGCCTCCTTGACCCATCTCTTGTATCTATCCTGCTCTGTGCCTAAGAAATTTGCTCTCCCCACCCAATGACATGATTCGTCTCCGCTACGTGGTCCGTGATGGCCGATTTGTGGACTACCGATTGTGATGCCTTTTTGGACGCTCTCGGCGTGAACACTGACTTGCTTACTTTTTCCGCTTCTGATTTGTGTTCCTCTAAGCGGGTGACAAATTTTCTCCCTGTCTCACCAATGTAGCTGAGTTTACACAAGGAATGTCGTAGATGGCATGCGTCGCGTTCAGTATATAGCGTTTGTCTTTAGGGTGTACCAGTTGGCTGCGAATGGTGCTATGTGGCTTTATAGCTGTAGAGATGTGATATTTTGTCATCACTCTGGACACCCTCTCTGATACACCTATGACGTAAGGTAGAACCACGAAGCCTTTGTTTTGCGTCTCTGGAGTGCTTTTCGCGTCTCGATTTGGTTTGGGTTTTGCTGTCGTTATTTGATCTTTGACCTTTTCAAAAGTCCGCTTAAGATAACCGCAATTAGCGAGGGCCTGTTGAACATGGTTTTCCTCTTCTACTTTGTCTGCATCTTCTGTGACGACGTCGACCTTGTTCATGTGATCGTACAGCGTCCGTAGACTCCTAATTGTTGGTGTAATGGATGATGAGACTCGTAATTGAGGTACTGCTCTGTGTGAGTCGGCTTCCTGTATGCCAATAATTTGACTGTGCCATCTCCTTTCATCACTATTAGGGTGTCAAGGAATGGGCTCTTTCCGTCGGTTTCTTTTTCATTTTTTGATGGATCCCGACTTGTCAATTAGTTTTAGGTGGTATGTCAACCCATCCACACACTCCTGTACTACTTCCAAGATATCGTCAACGTATCGTAGCCAGAGTTTTGGTTTACAATCCATGGGTGCAGTTAGCTATGGCCTGTTGTTCCAGGGCTTCCATGAATATGTTGGCTGCTATTGGTGACACTGTCTGCCCATAGCTGTCCCAAAGAGTTGACTGTAGATTTTTCCTTTGAAGGTGAAATATGTAGTAGCAAGGATGAATTTGAGAAATTGAACAACATCATCGCTTGATAGGCTGTAGTCGTGTTGTAGTAGTTAATCACTCACTACCTATCATGTATTGATAAAGGCAACAGTGTTTGCCGAAACGTGCACAATAAAAAGTAAGAAAGTCATAACATTTTCTCAGCATTTCTGAAGGTATATTAGTGCTTTCACTTTTTTTGGTATTTTTGTTAAAAGTCGCCACCAATTGAATCAGGGAGGTCATGACTTAGCATCCCGTAACAAGCCATGGGTGGTCTCAAGGTTATTTTGAATAAACATAAAAGAAATAAGTGAGAAGCCATCTGTGGCCTTTAAGACGAATATGGGTAGTTTCGATGTGATCACGTAGAAACTCAAAATGCTAGCAAATCCATTAATTTCACATGAAATACTGCAAATTAATCTCTATAATTTTGGGTGGTAGTTAGTACGTATATAAACATTACGTAGGCTATATGTGAAAAAGCCAACTTCTGAAAAAATTGAGGGCTCCCTCCATGTAGGATCTCTTAGTTCCCCTTTAAAGGCATATACCGGTATGCGATCTTTTCCAGGAAGCCCTCTATCCTTGTTTTTTTTAAAGCAGATTTTTCATTCTAAATTAGAAAGATATTTTAAGTTACAGGGTCGCTTTTTTGGTATTTAGAGTGAAAATAAACGGTCCTGCTAGCAAGACAGTATATTTTCACTCTTAAAATCATGTAATTATGAATCGTATCGCTCTGTAACTCAGAATATATTTATGATTATGATCAGAAAAGTAAAATCAAGGATAGAGGGCGTCTCATGTAAAAGATCGCATACTATACCTTTACAGTAGGCTATAACAAATGTTTGGCTACAGAACAATTAATGTGGATTAATGGTCTATATACCACCATTATGCAACTGTCCCCAAATTTCATCGGAGATATCAGTCAGTCGTTAACGCGATCACTAATGAGAGAGATGAGCTTCTTCTGTTATGAGGATCCCGTAGATTCTCGTAGTCAATTCTGTTGCATTAGATGCTCGATCATTCCAGTGACAGTTATCATTCAGAGCTTCGAATATTTTAGGTGCGTTGACGTTCAGTGAATGATGATCGATATGATAAAACCCAGAACGCTTGACTTAAAAGTTGTCTACCTCTAGCCCATCTTACTGCATATGGGGCAAAAATTCCAACAGTTCTGACAGGTTTAGACAATATTAATTTGATTGTTAGCTTTCAGTGTGTGTGTTATGCATATTTCATATAAAATATACGTACCCAAAATTCCCCAAAATGACTCATTTTTAGTCGAATAAATCGATAGTTCACCACTAGTTCATTATTTATTGAACACGACGGTCGCTTCATTGAGTAGCCATGGCCGAGCGGTTAAGGCTATAAACTTTAAATCTATTGGATTCTCCCCGCGTCGGTTCGAATCCTGCTGACTATCTTTTGTTACAAAAAGCGATTTAATCTGTGTATGGCATATTTTTACTCTGCACATTTTCATTCATGAATGTAATCGTTTACCTTCAGAGTACCTTACTGAATTGTTTTCAAGATGTTTCACATTTTAATGTTGGGAACCTTATAACCTTTGACAAGCAACATCCTGTCACAGAAGTGGAACCACTCCCTAGACCAAAGCGATGAAGTTTGTGTCATTGCCCTTGACATTAAAGGAGCTTTCGACAAGGTATGGCATAACGGACTCTGCTCGAAACTGTTGGCTAAAGGCGTTACTGGAAGACTGCTTTCGTGGATAGACAACTATTCATCTGATAGATCCATCACAGTCGTCATGTCAGGTCAGGCATCAAACACTGCTCCAATAAATGCTTCTGTTCCACAAGGATCTATCCTTGGCCCACTATTGTTCTCTGTTTTTATTGATGACCTTGTAGATGTTTGTGACAGCGAGCTATATCTATATGACGACGACTCAGCACTCTTTGCACCCATTAAGTCATCAACCGATCCCAACACAGTAGCTGCTAGTCTCAACAGAGATCTAGGCAACATGAAAGTATGGGCTGACGAATGGAAAGTGACCTTTGAGCCTACCAAATGCAAGAACATGGTAATCTCCAGGAAAAGATCCCCATCTGAACTTGATATCTACTTTGGTGAGTGAGTGAGTACCATCTACAAAAGAATCTCCAGGAAAAGATCCCCATCTGAACTTGATATCTACTTTGGTGAGTGAGTGAGTACCATCTACAAAAGAACTGGATATTTTGTGCGTCACCATTGACAGCAAGCTTACCTGGTCAAAGCACATCTCAGGCATTGCAACTAAAGCTGGTCAAAAGCTTGGCGCTCTACGCAAAGTTGCAAATAAACTGGAGGCTAAAGGTAGATCTACTGTCTACAAGTCGCAAGTCCGCAGCATTATGGAGTATGCTTCACTAAGTTGGGCGAATGCTTCACCCACCATCCTAAGCTAGCTTGACAACATCCAAAAGAAGGCACTTAGAATCATTGGAGTTAATGAAGCTACTGCTCGTTCACAGCTCAAAATTGACAGCCTGCTTCACAAGCGACAGGTAGCAGCGGCTACGGTCTTGTACAAGATGCATACTATACCAACTGCCCACAAGATCTAGCAGGGTTACTTCCCGCACCATGTCCAACGCCGTGCTACCCGTTCGAGCGTATCAATGCCAGTCCATGCTCTTTCTCTGCCGACAGCCAGAACTCGCTGCTTAGACAGAAGTTTCATTTACACTGCTGTTCCCTTATGGAATAGTCTTCCAGATGATATTGTTGGTAACATTTCAGCAGATTGAATCAAGGCTTTCAAGTGCCATGTACACGGTCATCTTCTCTCAAACTCTTGATATCTACTTTGGAGAGTGCAAACTACCATCTACAAAAGAACTGGATATTTTGGGCGTCACCATTGACAGCAAGCTTACCTGGTCAAAGCACATCTCAGGCATATTAACTTGTCATTGCCTTCACACTCTTTCATGACACCCTTCATTCAAGTCCTTTCAACATCCGACTGATACATAATAGCATGGCCCATTTGTGTGTCTTGTTTTATGCATATTTTCTGAGTTGCAGTGAACCAATTGATTGGCCTTTCAGAGTTCTCTTTCGAGAGTTACCAGTTTGATTTTTAATCACTCTGGTCATTAACCTTGTTAATGTCTGTTGGGCTATTGTTCACATTTGCGCTTTATATATGATATACAAAAAAAAGTTTACATTTTACAAATGTGTTATTTTTTCTTTTGGGGAAATTTGCTATCAAACACGATGATAATATGTGGTAATTGTGCTGGTTTATCGAAAGGAAGGAAATACTGTTGTTGTATAAGATAATATGTATACATACATTGTTATATCCCTTATCCTTTTTATTAACCGGAGTCCATGGATTTTCTAAACCACAGTTCTTATTTTAGCCCATGAGACAAGACCGTGACGAAATGAGAAGGGTTTGAAATAAGCCGCTCCTAAACTATATGCACAGCCAACCGGGGTGCGTGTCTTCCGCAAGAAATTGTGAATAGACTTTCACAGTGAACGCCTTTTGTGTGTGCTAACGACTGACTGGCTTTAAAGGGTATCGGAACTGTTTGTTTGTTTGTTTGTTTACACGGTCGGTCCATACGGACACACGCTTGGGTCCTGAAGGGACCATGCTCAAGCAAAATGCTCGGGCCAGGCTTAAAAAGCCTATATAAGCATGCTGGCTGAATGAAATGAAAGTTAGAAAAGATGGAAGAAAAGAATGAAGTAAAAAGAGCCACTTCCAACAAATAAAGTTAAAAATTTTGCTGTCAGCCTTGGACAAGAGAAAAGAATAGTCTTGATCCAATTTCATTTGCCACACGGGCTTGTACTTATCTCGATAGAATATTTGTATAGGATATGTTGGAATGTTCAGGTTTATTTAGTGTGAAAGATTATTTCGACTATTAATTCTATATTGCTGCATGCATACCTTTGTCATCATACCATCCAAGCTATCATGATGTGCATTTGACAGAAACTCTTCACATATGGCTTGAATGAACCAGGAACCCTCAACTTCATGTCGCAATGAGACGTACCCTGTTGAGATAATATCAAATAAACTGCTCACAAAAAGTATCGAAACACTTAGAAATGATCCAATATATAACGGCTCGAAAGGGTATGCATAAATCGAAGCAAATAACCAAGTGCATAATTTTGTTCTGCGTATTTTGACACCTCGATCGATGAGATACGATGTTGCCGAGCGGAGTTATTATCATTTCAATGGTCGTGGGTCCAGTTTCAAAAGTGACAATCATCCTATAGAAAGAAGTTTGCATTACTGTTTAGAATGATCAGATTCGTGCTTTTCAATAGGGATGAGTGTCAATTCCTTTGGAATTCACTGAACTATATAGTTTAATTTTTACCTCCTCTACAGGCCTGTATGATGAATAGCTTTGGTTTCCCGATCATTCCACGACATTTGCTTCCCGATAACTGTTCCTGAATATCACCAATAAGAATTTCTTCCATGTCAATTCCGTAGATGAAATCATTTCCGTTGTCCATTTTACCGCCGTGACTCATCAGAATCACAGCCGCAGAATTGAATTGCCCGGATGTACATTTCCCACTGAAGGTTTTAATCGTGTCGCGAATCGCCTGCTGGTGCATAGTGTACAAAAAGAGTAAATAAGGTATTAGAAGGGCTGAGGCTGTTCCATTATTTGAACAGAGGTAATGATGAACAAGGCTCGCCGACAGCAGACAGTTCCATCTAATTATTTTTTCTTTATTTTGTAGAAAATACTGCAACAAACGAATGTTGAATCTTGATTGTGAACAAGTCGTTTTACGTGCGTAATAACAAAAACCTTACTTTGGTCCATATTACACAAAACATAAAAACAACTTTGATTGACAGTCGCTAAGGGATTCCCCCATATCTGAAATACCGCAACACTTTAAAAAATGGTTTTGATTAAAGGTAGATGACCCGATCACATTTTTGTAACACAGAATTATTTCAAACATACGGAGATTTTCATATCATATGAAAGCTCGTATTTTTCTCATCATCATACTGAAATTTGACGGCCTAAATCGGTATAATTACGGAGAAATCGATGAAATAACGTCGAATTACCGCGAAAGGTGGCAACCACCAATATCGTTTGTGTACAACTCAATAGGTACATTTCACGGCATCTTTTGCGTCTAAAATAAGAACCATTAGAGTTATGCAACCCAAACTTTGGGATACGACTTTTTTAAGGATGACCTTTCATGTAGAATGGTAAACTTCAAGTTTAAAATCGGAACATCTACCTTTAAAAATCCAAATTCATTTATCGCATTTTATCGTTTAAGTCACGCCCCAACCTGTTAATCTGAGCTGTGATTGGCCAATTCTCACAGCCTGTAATAGCAAATACCTAGCTATGATACCGTAGCCCGATTGGTCCATAAAATTACACAAAACAAAACAACTTTGATTGACAGTGTTGCTAAGGGATTTCCCCATATCTGAAATACCGCAACGCTTTAAAAGCTGGTTTTGATTAAAGGCGTACTTCCGGACTTACGTTACTCTGCGATAATAAATTATAATCGTACGATTCTACTTCATTTTCATAGTCATCGTCATCGTCATCATCATCATCACCTCAAAAGTAGTATAATGACGGAACCATGTGGTTTTTTTGTAAGGAGATGGAAGGATTTTATTTTAGAAACGAATTTTATTTTTAGGGTAAGTATTCAGAATGACGCTATTTATGAGCTTTTATGGCCCACACACTAATTTCAATGTATGCATTGAACATTACTTGCATTATAAAGGTCTGTTTTACAGACCTCAATATTCGAATTAAACGTGAGTAGGCCTAGGCCTGTACTAGTTGTTATTACAATGAAAGATACGACGAGTTAACCAACCTGACCAGTGAGATTGACATGCGTGTCCAACTGGTAACCCAATTCGGCAAAGACATGCCTCATATTTTTGAAGTCCACATCTGATCCCTTCCTTATCAGAGAGCCTTCGAAATCCTGATTGTGCATGATGTAAGCGAGACCTTTGACATTCGCAGCCATGAAATAATTCTGTGGTGAGAGACATTTTGAGATAAATAAACAAAGCTGAGGCGTTGGTTGTGAGTTCTTGATTGTGCATGATGTAAGCGAAAAACAGTATTTTAATAGCGCCGCGCTTTTTAGATTTATGACTTTTGTTGGTTGTCCTGTTTTACATTAATTTATTATATTATCATGATTATGAGGTATATGTACATGACGTAGTGTGTATAATTGTGTAGTCTTTGGGTTGTACAGCGCTTTGTTGCCGTTACTTTATGGGCTAAGTATTTTTTTAATTATTATTCTTTATTTATGAAACAAAATATTCGAAGCATTGTTCCCAAATGAACTTTGTGGAGGGGCTGCGTGGTCAACATTGGCGTACGCCTTCACACCTAAATATATCACATGGTATAGGCCGTGCATCTTTATGACAATATTCAATGGGTTCTCGTCAAGATCTCGATCACCTCTCCACCACTCGATCCTGAAAATGAGTTGGTATATAGTATAGACTCCTGTTCCAGCCTCCTCTACTTAGAGCACCCGCTTACATTTCTCAAAACGCATGTCCTTATAGGTACCCGAGAAAACATAGATATCGGGACCAAATGTTAGAACCATTTCATATCCTATCCACAACTTACACCTCTCGAACATTCCATTGGACCTATACCTTAGACATGTTTATTAGAGAGGGCGCATTTGAGGCGACCTTTATATGGCCTACCTTACATTGAAACAGTCCATAATATGTTCTGGGTAATATTTATTGGCAGTGGCGTAGCCAGGTTATTCATATTGGGTGGGGCGAGAACTGAAAATGAACCGACAAGATTGTTTTGAGTGAAGACATGCGCGCGTAGCGCGCGATTTTTTTTGACTTTCATCTATTTTCGGCACGATTGAGGTACATTTTGGCTCTAAACAAGCTTGTACCAACGAATATTGCATTTAGGTGACTGTTATACGCGCAAAGCGCGCGAAATTTTTTCATATGTGTACTTTTGACCATCATAATTCCATGATTCCTCTGGTCAAATGAACCGACAGTGCCAATCTCAACCGACACGACGTCAATATTGGGGGGCGATCGCCCCCCTCGCCCCCCCCCCCCCCCCCCTCTGTCTACGCCACTGTTTATTGGAGATTATTAAAATACTTTTGATAAAAGATTGGTTTGTAATGCCAAACATGGACATCACCATGAACAAATGGAAAAGTGGCAATTATTATGGGATGTGGTTGGGACAAAATGTAAGGATAAAACAGGACCTTGTACTCACCGTATCGCGATTAAGCTGATGCGCTGTCGGCGTCGACGGTTGCATATGTCGATGTAAATATGAACCATTGCCGTCTGGAACCACATTTTGAATGTCATCAATAGGGTTAGGATCGACGTTAAAAACCCTGAATGGCACAAATATTGTAAAATAATAATTTAAACACTGCAGTAACAATTAATGGAGATCAGGTGTTTAGTGTTATATTCGTCGGTTCCTTTCCGTTGATGAGGACGTAATGTACATATCGGTTGTATGACGCACTATACGACTCGAGATAGGTGCGTCATTTACCACCACATTCTTGACGCATGGGCAGCCTTTGGTCCGTCACGATATTGACAAATGGGTGCGTCAATGTCAGTCAATTTTCGTGGGTGCGTCACAGGGTAAGTCATCATGCGTTCAACTAAAAATCGTGATTCCAATACTCTAACCGCGTGTTCAGTGCACAAATTGCGTGCGTAAAATCCCCCAATCGTCAATTGCCCAATAATTGGCCTTTCAATATTTGTTTGTATTCTTTTTTATTCGAACATGACTTATACATCAATGTTATATAATTAAATATCAAAATTAAATATCTTAAGACCATTTTTGACCAATAAGATGATTAATTAGTCACTTACTTAAGCCTTTTGCTTTAAAACATATTAAACCTCACTGTCAAAATGTATGAGCCTTGGTCAGAACTTAAAACAATATTTTCTGTGCGTAATTCATCAAAAACCGTGATTCCCTAACTTAAATTGAAGACGTCAGAGCAGAGGCAAAAAAGTACTTAATTTTGCGATCTATTTAATTTCTCGAATATATTACAGGCTCAAAGTCGCAAAAATAAATACCACACATTCTGCAATTAATGCTTTATGATAAGTGGTTATGATTTTGACTTGATTAAACTAAGTAACCGCTTAACTTAACATGCAAAAGTAGTTTTTCAATCCACAAAAAATAACCAATTGCGAAAAAAACAATTTGGCATGATTTGGAAATATGCTTCCAGATTCAGAAACATATTACAGGTTGCCATATTTGGAAATTTGCCCTGACTGGTAATGTGTGTCATAAAAGCTGATCCACCGTTATTTGATACCCGGTTTTCTTTTCCCGTTTTCGAGATACCTATAGATATCTCAAAAACGGGGATTGAAAAACAGGGTATTCGGTTGTCAAATTCCCTGGTTTTTTATCTCCGTTTTTCAATCCCCGTTTTCGAGACATCTTCAAAAAATGTCAAACATTTTTTTCTTTTGCCTATGAAATTATATCGTACCTGTACCATTTAGCAAGCGCTACTAATCCAAATAGCAAAATAATGGCGGTCGCAGCTGCTACACCTACGACGAGGTTCGAAAGGGAACGATCTATTGTAAAAACATGAGATAAAGTACATTTATTAATTCCAACGCTCCAAACCCTGGGCGTGGGGGCTTGGGGTTTGGAAAGTGTTGGGGTTGAGAAGGCGGAATGGACCAAATAATCGCAGAGGGATTCTATTGATTTAAGGATAGGAAAGTCAGATACTGCGCATACGTAAATAAATGTGTGTGCATATTTATGAAAAATTGTGCATTTTCGAAAATTATCATAAACACTTTACACCCAGCCATCAGACCCAGTTACTATTTCATTGTGTTCATTGTACATTTAACACCAATAAATTCATGTTTCCTATTAAGATTCATACATGATTTAAAAGCATTACAACTCATGATTTTATCGAGAAAGTCAGAATTCCTATGTAAAATCGCCGTAGTAAATCACCTCATGAATATCAATTGGCTCATTATCGGCAGTGTAATGCTATGGGAATTTTCAACTGAGATTAACTAGTGTTGAGAAACCCCATGTGCAGAAATTTATAAATGATTACTGGCAAGCGCAGTTTATTGGAATACCTTCAGAAGGAACCATTCCAGCTTAATTTTTTCTTCTTTTGTGACGTCGGATTATGTTTTTGGTTTTTAATCTTTTTTAAGGCACATCTAAAATTATTTTCAATACGATCAGACTGAAATACCATGGAGAAGCAGCAGACTTACAAAGTGTACATGCACGTAGTTCATTGACATATTTTCTCCAGTGACTCTAACAAACCACGTTATCAATAGGTTGATTCAACCACTATTTCATCTTCACAAAGGACCGCTGCACAAAACAACATACCGCAGTTTACTTTTTTGTGAGTCTATGTAAGGGATAGGATGCTCAGACTCAACTGTCAAACTTCTTACTTAGGCTGCATTGCAGAACTAGTACGTATGGCTCATACCAAGGGCGCAGATCCCGGGGGGGGGGGGGGGACGGGGGGACACGTCCCCCCACTTCCTGACACAATATCAAATGTCCCCCCCCCCCCCCCCCCCCCCACTTTTTGTGGTGATACATCAATCAAGGTTGGCGATCTAGTGAAAAAATGGCAATGTCCCCCCCACCCCACTTTCAAGATTGGATCTGCGCCCTTGGGCCTCATACGTATAAGTGATGTACGCAAGACTTACACGATAGGCGCTAAAGATGGCATCACCATATACGTGTAAGCATCAATACAAATTAAGAAGCAATGCAAATACCGTATGTCCATTCTAATATAGAAATATCTGCATTGGTCTCAGTTCAATTTTCATTTATGCTTGTAGGTATGCTGATACAAAATATTACGCTGCCACCTACCGTAAAAGTCTAACGTACAAGTCACTATAGTTTGATCAGTTCCAAATTGGCGAGAAATATTCGGTTCTCATCTCTGTGCGCCCAAATTTATCCAAGCGTACTCACGCGATTATGGCCACACGTACGCGGTGTTAGCCTCACGCACTCGTCACGCATGATGCACAGTGCGCTTGTTGCCTTCTGAGCGCCAGCGTCCTTCTGTATTAAGTCGCTGCTGTAAGGAGGCTTCACCAATTTGGAACTGATCTAACTATAATATGTATCGCTAAGCCATACGTACTAGTTTTGCAGTGTAGCCTTACACTGGAATGAAACGTTCGGGTTTCACAGTTTTAGTCCGTAATGTACAGCATTTTATACTTACGTTTGCTATCATTCTCAGTGGAACTTGTTACTGTTGCTTTTGTCCATTCTTTCTCTATTGAGGTAGAAGATGGAACTGTTGTAGACTCCCTCGGTGGTATGATTACGGGAGGTAGTGAGTGGTGTATGGCGACACTCGGTTTATTCAAAACGTCAGAGGCGACGCTTGTCAGAACCGATGGTTGGGTTGGGGTTATGGTGACTTAAATAAAAATAAAAAGGAATTTGTCAACAACAAAATAAATAACTGAACATTAAATGTCAGGTTTTATATAGCACCTTTCCAAGTATGGTCAAAGCGGGTACATTTAATCTGCTGCTACTGTAGGATACATCAGGATCAGTTCTTAAAGGGCTCTTACACCTACGGTGATCAGGGCGCGCGATTTCATAGCGATGGAAAAGGTATCAAAGCGCTAAAGCCAAACGCATTGAGGTCTCTAAGAACCGATTAGTGATGCAGTGGACACTGGCTAGGATGGTAAGAGGGTCCCAACGGTCGCCCTTGATTGCTCTCTTATACCCCTGTCACACATACGGCGATCAGACCAGCGATTGCACTGCGCTCAAAATAGTATCAACATGTATAACACGCAGTGAGAGCTCGGATAACTGTCCGAAATTGTCCATTATTAAATCAAGGTCATTAACACCCTTTCACATTCTGCTGCGATCAGGCCGGCGCTTGGTTTAAGCTAAAACATTATATAAACGCCAAGCCAAACGCATCAAGATCTCCACGAACTTCTCGGTGACGCAGTGGGAACAGTAGGGTCAACAAAATTTGCACGGTCAAAAAATTTCGCACGTCACTAATTTTTGCACGGTCACAAAATTTCGCACGGTCACAAAATTTCGCAGCCCAAAAAGCACAACAATCAACAAATAATGCCCAATTCTCAGTGTTTTCGCCCTAGGCAATATTTTTTTTCCTTATGCGAATTTTTAGCGTCCCAGTGTTGCGAATTTAGCGTCCCGGTATTTGGAGCCAGGGGGGGGGGGGGGGGGGGGGCAACTTGCCCCCCCCCCCCCTGCCCCCCCGGTCGGTACGCCACTGGGCCAAATAAAAATAAGAACTAGTTTCTCGTTCTAAAGGAGGATGAGCAACGAGGGCTCGTTCTCCCTTTTAAACAAATAAAAAATGCTAAATCACCATTACCAGCATGATATTGCATGATTGGTTTAAGTAACTTGAACACAAAAGCTGCTTTAAAATGCTGGACTAAAGGAAATCTATTACCAAATATTAAAAAATAAAGGTTATTGGAGAAATAAAGAAATAAAGAAGAAGAAATAAAGAACATTTTTACAGAACGCCTGCAAGAGGATGAGTGAGGGGACGAGAAAAACTTAATTTTTTTTCAATTGGCCCAATGAAAAATTAAGTAAGAAACCCAACTTTACCTTGATTTCCACTACAAACAACAAATGCGTCCTCTCCATGATCACACGCACCCGTAACGCCCCACGTGTACGGAAAGTGACACTGTGCCAGGTTATCTTCATTTCCCGAACACTCCACACCAGCCAACCATATCTGACCACTGCCCACGCTATAGTACCTTCCAAAATAGTTAGGACCTACAGCGTACGATGGCTCACTGTGAAAGCCAAGATGTCGACAGACGACTGTGGCTTCGTTATCGTCCCATCCGTCGTCACAAATAGTGCCCCATGTTCCAGAATATTTTACCTCAACTCGACCAGCGTGGTTTACGTCAACACCACGACCAACGGAATCGAACGGTACCAAGCGGATTTCTATTGGATATAAATACGATTCTCAAAATAATTTACATTAATACCAGCTAAAGAAATTTATTCATAAACTACAAAACTAAAACTCATACGTAAAATAAAATTGAAACGAAATTACACCTATACCTGATGATTTATTGAATATGTGTTAAAACCAAAACCAACGGCCTAGTGCACCAATGGCTAGTCAGTATTTCAATTCAATTCAATTTATTCAGCAAAAATGAATAAAAATTATAATTTTACTAATTATAATAATACAAATTATAAATATTTTTAAACAGGTTCGCCGTCGTGGATAGAAAAGAGACAATTATGGGAAAACGATCTCGCCCGGGAATCGAACCCAGGATCTGTTGCTTGTTTGGCAACTGCCTTAGCCATTGGGCCACAAAACCTCGCATGGTAAAGCATCTGGATTTCAAACCTAAGCGATTTCGTTTCCCGGTCTCCTGCCACAAGTATTACCCGGAGTAGCTCGGGCCTATACAAGTGTAAATAATCAAGTGCCGTCCTCCCTGTAGAGGAAAATACATAGAAATAATAGGCATATACGACGGGTATTAAACAAATTATAAATATTTTTAAACATAATTGTCTCTTTTCTATCCACGACGGCGAACCTGTTTGTACATGATAGGTTTTGCACAGTTATGTTGCATCATGTGCAGATGCATAAGTCTAGGCCAGACAAGACTAGACCGTACACAATAATTATTGTATTATATGTAGGGGCTAGGCTAGGCGAGTACAATACCGAACGTATCGGGTACAACGTGGCAACTAGGCCCTATGTATAGGCCTGTATCAATATTACACCTAAGCCTATGCAGATGCATAAGCCTAGGCCAGACTAGACTAGACCTACACAAATCGACTAGATCTTGCACAATACTTATTGTATTATATGTAGGGGCTAGGCTAGGCAAATACTAGACCAAAAGTATCGGGTACAACATGGCAACTAGGCCCTATGTATAGGCCTGTATCAATATTACACCTAGGCCTATGCAGATGCATAAGCCTAGGCCAGACTAGACTAGACCGTACACACTATTGATTGTATTATATGTAGGGGTTATGGGGCACACATTATTGTCAAGTTCCTTTAGAGTAGACGGGCAGGTGGGCGCTCAGTATCATGGGTCTAGCCCTATGTATAGGCCTGTATCAATATTACACCTAGGCCTATGCAGATGCATAAGCCTAGGCCAGACTAGACTAGACCGTACACACTATTGATTGTATTATATGTAGGGGTTATGGGGCACACATTATTGTCAAGTTCCTTTAGAGTAGACGGGCAGGTGGGCGCTCAGTATCATGGAATACATAGGCTATTGGAGTAGCCTACCGTAATCACATGAGTATTCGAGGTAGGTTAAACCTATATTAGGACAGAGGTACCGTAACATACACCCTTTTGCCTAATCATATAATGCGAAATAATGCGATGTAACTTAACATGAACCGTTTTGCCTAACACACAATACACCTGTTGATGTGATTATTTTGGCAAAAGGGTGTATCTTGATAAAAGTACTTTTTGCAGGGAAACCAAAACCCATCAACTCATTACACTAACTTGCTGTTTAAATTTAAAACACAATTGAATCATTAAAACAAAAATCAAGACTAATGACCTTTTTAGATAAAAACGGCAAGTGTTTCAACTTTCAAGGTCACTTTTCTCAAAATGTGATTTTTGGAGATACACCCTTTTGCAACAGAGCATAAATTACCATATATTGAATTATAAATATAGTGCCTCCTGAGTGTTGTACAACCATGAAAATTTCAATCCTAAGTTTGTGTATCATATATAATCAAAATAGATTTGTTTCAAAGTTCTCTGTGTTGTCTTTGTATGATTATCAGCATTATTACATTTCTTATTAACCCTGATTTCGGATTGGTCAGTACTTGATTATCCATACACCTACACGCTAATCCAACCAGCTACTGGCTACTTGCTTTTATGGCCTTGACTTACTACAGGCCTGTATGGTCGTACCTGTATATGAACAGCTTTGTTGCAAAAGGGCCACCAGACCACTCCAACATGTTACTTATTTTGCAGCATTGAATTTGCATTGACAAGTTCATGGAATTAATCAAATTATTGTATGGCTGTGTTCATTGACTTGGATTAGTGCATCCATGCACGCCAATTGAGGCACCAACAATACAAGCCACATTCCACATAATGAATAGCCATCCATTCAATAATGCAAAATGAGTAACAGGTAGAATTGGATGTAGGCCATTTTGCAACACAGCTCTTCATATACAGGCTTGCATGTCAGCAGACGGTCACCTAAAGTAACATATACCATTATGCTTAAAACCCTTGACTGCACACTGCTGAATGGCATTTAAGGTTTTTTGTTGCGCGGATTTCACAACATTGTTCCCTTAGCGTGAGCATGTCCTTGAAGATTGATTCTATTGTTTGAGTGCATGGCTGGACAAATATTAATATACTTTTGCCAAGTCCGTGCATAGTTGTACAATTGTATGAAATTCATTGTTATTGTAAGAAAGTTGCAAAATTAATGTATCTAAAGTTTTGATTAATATTACAGAAAAGGACAAATGAAATTGAGAAATGTGGCTTAACCTTATTATTAGGCATAATTTAAGGATTAATTTGAAACATAACATACCTTAATTGGGTATACAAAAAGTGGTTCAAAGTTATTCCATTTAAGGCCTAAATAATTGATTAAGTATGCGCATAAATTAATTACACAGCAAACATGTTAACGAATGACATGACAGATTTGTGTGGCTAACCATAAACATCCTTCTCTGTGATTATAGTGTTTATTGCATGTTTAATTCTTGAGAAAAATACAAAAACACCATTTGTGGTTTTTAAAAATATACTAAATGTTTGGAGGAATTCTTTTTAAATACTAAAGGGATATTGAATTATCTGCTCAGACCATTGTTCTGGATACATCTTTATCTTTAATTGATACCTTGCAAGTATGGTTTGGATAGTACTACTTAATAATTTCAACGAGTTTGATCATTTAAGGGGGCTGTGGACTCTCAGGTACAGCCTCTGTAAAACTGCCGTAACTTCTTCATTATTCATTTAATTTTTATAAAAGTATACAGTTTCTTGAAGGAAAGGGTTCAATGAGTCCAACCATGATCATGAAATTGACAATTTTGAAGAAAAAATACGAAAAAATACCACACGTTTTTTGCCCCATTATAGATTCTGCAAAGAAAACTCAAAAAATATTTTGTCATACTAGTTTCATTATATCAAAAATGTGATTTTCATGATTTAGAAGGTAAAAAAAATCACCTTTTTTTTGGCACTTTTGGTCTATAATTCAAGAAATAAATAAGATATTAAAAAAACAATATTCCTAGGGAATTTTATTAGGAATAAAATGAAACTAGTATGACAAAATTTGACAAAATATATTTTGAGTTATCTTTGCAGAACCTAAAATTGGGCAAAAAACGTGTTTTTTATAGTTTTTCCAAAATAGTTAATTTCATGAAACTGTATACTTTTATAAAGATTAAATGAATAATGAAGAAGTTACGGCAGCTTTACGGAGGCTGTACCTGAGAGTCCAACCCCCCCTTAATTAAGCTTAATTAAGACAAGATTTTTAAAAAAACAGACAGAATTGTTAACAATGATGGGAACTTCATATCTTGTGAATTTGGTGTTAATGGCATGTTTTTGCTGGAAAATACAAAAAGCACCTTTTTAAAATTATAATTGGCTAATTATATGCAAATAAGGTCAAACTATTTTTTTCTCTATGACATTGAATCACCAAGTTGTATTCTATAATATAATACTGTCTCCTTGTCTTACATAATGTTACTTTTTGAATTAGAGCGTAATTTCAATAACATGCACTTTTGGTAATTTATGCCTTGTTGCACTGTATGAGATAATATGTTGTTGCCGCAATCATAGATTTAAAAATAGAGATCCAGTATGCCGCCGCCATTTTGAAACCACTATGGGGACCAAATTGGAGGTATGTCGGTATTTTCCGTAAATGCTCGTGAGCATTCGGAAAGTGCCATTCTTTCCGCGTATTTCAAACCATGGTCCAACGCGTACGCAGTCACTGCCAAAAATAACGCGGAGATTTATTGAGTTGCGCGATCAACGGTCCGACGCTTCATTCGGTTTTCTGCATCACGATAGGCACGCAAACCGGGAAATTCTTGCAACGGTGCCAATAGGCCAAGTTTAATATTACGCAGGTCTTAACCTTGCATTATGTCACTACTGAATCTAATACAAGCGAGTAAGCTATCAAATGATTGAAAAACCATTGTGCGGCCCAGGACCGTACAATTTATATTACAGTGATGATGAGTGTGAACTTTAGAGAGAAGTACCGTGTTTTCAGATTAGCTGCCATGTGAACTTTAGTATATAAATGTATAGAGGGACACAAAAGAATTTCGGGTCATTCAATACAACATGGTGAATTATCTCCAAATTATTATTAGGCCTACCCGAAATAGTTTCTTCTAAAAACAAGCAGCAAGGGAAATTATGATAAAAGAGCGCCCAAAGTTGCCCATACTGATGGGTCGTTCGGCCAACGATGATATAAAGAATATACTTTTAGTCCAGTAACCAAATATGTCGTTCTTAACATGACCTAATGACGAACAAATATGTCCTAAGTACATGATGGGTCGTTCTTTAAAAGCGGCCAACGAAATTATGAGGGAAAGACTATTAGTATTAAGAAGCGAACTTTTAGTCCAGTAACCAAAGATAATGATAAGTCCCTTTTTTAAGCTTATCTTACCGAAATAGGCCTACATGATCAGGATGAAGACCTAAGTTGCTAAACACATTATGGGTCTGGATATGGAAAACGTTTTTCTAGTAAAAATATTGAATTTTGCGCCGTACGCGTCGTAGGAGACCCCAGCCAGAAGGGTGAGCGCGTCCGCAACTAAACACTCTCTATCTGACCAAATACGGTCATTTTACTGTCATTGATCTGACCATATAGGAATAGGATCCATCCTTTCAGTAGAGACACGAAAAACGCCACACACAACAGGGTTAAAGCTAATCAAGGACAAACTGCGCACACACAAAAAAACAGAATTATGTATCAATCGCCATATGATTTATGTTTCAAAATATCATACACACATTCGAGATGTACCGAAATGCAATCCCAAAATGCAATGAATATTTTACGTTACAACGGGCCAAAGGTTTCATGACAAAGCCCATTAAAATTGTTGATTAGGCCGCCCCTTAATATTACATTTACCTTAAACATTTTATAAGGGAGAAGAGAAGGAGTGGGAGTGGGATGGGGGGGGGGGGGGGGGGGGGGGCAGGGTATATTTGCCCCGAGTAAAGGGGTCTACCGTCTACATGTTACATGGTCATGGGTTGACAAAATAAAACGGCTGTCGGCTTGTCTGGCTGTTTTTCAACTGTGTCGCATGCCGACTTACAAATTAGCTAAAAGTCGCGACGGTGTCGCAAAATAAGTTGAGAAAGGCCTATAGTATTATTTTCTGTTGTGGTCATATATTCGCGGTAGGCCTACCGTTTGTACAGCGATAATACTATTATGAAATTACTGTGATGTATTGAGAAGCCGAATAAATAATAATGATATTAGGCCTATCTACATTTATCATACTCTCCGGCCACGTTCGCGCTACACTTTTGCCAATATTCAAATATATTATAAAAAACAATATTTTGTCTTTCTTTGTATTTGTAATACTAGGCCTATATGATATCATTACCAAACGAAAGTACATGAAAGTGTCAAAATGATCTCTCCTAGTGTTAGTGATTAACATGACATTTAAAGTAAAAGGCCTCAGACTCAGAATTTGAAGGGAAAATAGCTAAAAAGAACTTCAGCTAAAAATGTTTGGCCTCCCTCCCCTCAAAACGTGATAACGATTTATTTTCAAAACAATCTTCCATTTGCCGTTATCCCGCGACCCGGGGGTAAATGGGGAACCTATTTTTCAACCAACCCATTTATGGAGCCTGTTTTTCAGCATAACAAGTTCAACCATCTATAGGCCTACTTAAATCAGGAAAATATCAGTATGCACGAATTATTTCTTACATATAACAAAAAAACCTATCTAGCATTCATAAAATAAAAAAATAAAAAAATAATTGTGCATAATATATCTTTAAAATAACCTTAGCTAGCGATGATAGCTACCTTACTGATGATTATTATTATGCATGTATATTAACAATTTAACATGATTAAGCCAAAGACAGTTATCGTCATTAAATAAAATTCAACATAATAGTACCAATGTTTTGACAAAAATGGACTTCAAGGGAGCGCGGCACTTATTTGGTTTGCTTGAGATTAATGCAACTTGAGTTATTACGATAATCATGAAACCTATTTGAACGGTATGAATAAGCAAATTGTATTTTGTTTGAAACATATGAAAAATATGCTAAAGCATCAATATTTAAATAATCAAAGCGCAATTATGAGGAGAGTGATTTGAACTACGAAGCGTAAATCGATGAGCCTGAGTGACGGTTTCTCTGGCGGCTTTGGACCGTCAACATTTTAATTTTATACTGCTGCGGTATAATTGAAAATAAACTTTCAAAATGATCATTGTCTGTTGTCTATGTGAAGATTCAACAAAATACGGAACCAATTATTTCAAGCAAGTTACCTTTTGAATAAAACAGCATCGGACCACTGCTCACCGCCCGTGTAGCGCGGTATTTACCCTGGTTCAAATATGGCGTTTTCGGTGTGACGTTCACGAAAAGTACGCAGACGCGCGAAGTAGCCCGGCGCGAAAACACACGCGACGATTGCGTTTTACGCGGAGAAAGTCACGGCTCATGTACACGCACGATGCTGCATTCGTTCTTTTCCGTGCAGTTCCGAAAAATACCGACATACCTCCAATTTCCCCCCCATGGTGGGAATCCAAAATGGCGACCGTTACACGTAAAGAGATAGGGCAAAAAAAATCGTCTGGTTTCTCCTTTATAATTCTGTGGCCGCAATAGACTAGCAGTACCCACATTTATTACTGGGCTTTTCAAACATACCAGTCTTTGTAATATACAGAATGTGTGTCAAACGTATAAGTAAAATGTAAACCGTACAGATGAACAGCACGCGAATTTGTTTGCTTCGATTTTATAGTAGTGACTAATCAATGGAAAAAGCGTGAAGTGCATTGAAAATGTCTTTTAACGATTAAAACTCCGTGTGCGCCTAGTGCATACACGCACTGCGCTCGATGTTTTGATTCGTTGTTCGTGCAGCACAGTACGCCGATATTTTACTGCGTACTGTATTATCATAATTGGGAAAAAGTGTACCTTAGGTTCCAGATCCTCCAATACTTGAACATAAAAGTTGCCATCGTTCGATACTGGTACGATTCAACTGGTCCAGTATCAATACATTGTGTTCCAGTATCGCTCGATACGGGAACGTTTTTATGTTCACGTGCTTCCAGTATTGAACGATACTGAGACACAATTGTGTTCCAGTATTACCCGATTACTGGAACATTTTATAGTATCGTCCGATATTGGAACACTGACTGTGTACCAGTAACGAGCGATACTGGGTGCTCCAGTATCGGACGATACTAGTATAGGCCAGAATTTGGGACCTAAAGTTCATCCGTCCCCAAATGTGTAACATTATTCGTTTATACATGTACATCAGCGCGCGTGCATTGCATTGTCCAATTTTCGCATTAATTGACCTATATTAATCATTATTATGCATTGATAATCTTCCATCCTATTCTTTCAATGCAATTGTAAACACCTATTATTCTGCACATTGTGTGTCAGCTGGAGCGATATTGGTCGACCAATATTTCTAACACTCGGAGGTCTCTTTAACACATTGAAGCTTACACTGCACGAATACACTTAAAGCGTGTATATGCCAATTGTATGTGTAGCAGTCACAAAATGCAGTAGAGACTATTTTTTTGAATTTTGTATTTTTGAATTTTTGAATTTTTTGAATTTTTTTATTTTAAAGTCAGATTCTCAAAACATAATAATGATAAAATTGGATGGATTTTTTTCGCATGATACACAAATATATTGGTCTCGCTATGAGTTTTTAAAAATATTGTGCGCGACTGCGTCTCGCACAATATTTTATAAAACTCATAGCTCGACCAATATCTTTGTGTATCATGCTCAATCCATCCAATTTTATATCAATAAATATACCTTTAATTCAAGTTCAATAACACATACATACCTAGGTTTAGCGACGTTTCTGTCATTACACTGTTTATTGTAGCGAAACACAATAGGTACACGACTTGGCGCCACACTTCCATCATAATTGGCTGAAAGATATTCCTTATTCAACGTTTCTCATTAATTTTCGTTTATAAGTGGATGTGGTACTACAATACCTTTATTGCAAAAAGATCGAGTATTCTGAGTATATGTATGGGTCCTGTAAAGCTCTGATGAGTAACATGGGTGCTACTTGCACACGGGATCGGTTAGGGATTCCCCGGTACCACCACCTACGGTGAAGTGCAATGACGGTTTTAATTTCTATTCGTCGTGTTCATCGTCGCGGAACTTAATGTGAACAAGGTTTAGATATATCCGGTTCATAAATAACCGTGTATGGGATTTCCACGGTGCAGTTACTATATTATGCTAACTTTCAGACAATACGAGAAAAAACGTGTGAAATGCAATGCATCGACTCGCGTATTTCATGAACAGAATGTAATTTGTCAAGTGGAAATTAATTATTGAAATACCAACCGATATGGGTAAGGGTATGGTGTATAAGTCCCAAGTATGCAAATGAGGATAATGAGGTTTATTCCGTTGTTGAGTACTGGGTAGATGTGTGGTAGAGCATTACATTGTATTCCGTGAGCTCATTTGCATACTTGGGACTTCTACACCATACCGCTACCCAGATATGATACAGATCCATGAGTCATAGAAAGTCCCTACTATGTGTGTCCGGACATTGTGCTGCAAGAATATGGGACGCTGATTTTCGTCCGGCAGCAAACACTTCCGAAATTTATTTTTTCATTCCGTAAAATCAAACAGTAGTAATTACGGTTGTGTTAGGGATAAGAATAATGTACTTGGATGTGTCCTGTAAGGCAAAAAAAAAGAAGAGTTAACTTGTCCTTTCCGACCGACCCGAATTTTCGGAAATCTAGGGTCGCTATTTTTTTCTTCTTTTTCAAAGTAAATAAAAAAATAAAAAAATAAAAAAAAAAAAGAAAAGAAAAAAAGAAGCACATAACAAAGATGAAAACATGTTTTTGAGTAGTATCTGCTTGTTTAAAAAAAAGAAATTAAAAAAAATCCGACCGTCCGACCCAGACTCTGGCCTGAAAGGGCAAGTCAACGGTTTTTTGCCTATGTGTAAGTGTTTGAGTGGATGTGGTTGGTTGAAACCACACTAAATTAGCATTATAAATATGCTTTACGGAACGATTCCGGGTTTTTTGTGTGGAATATTTCATGTAAAGTCTATGGAGACCGTATTAATGTTGTTTGCCATTGTTTTGCTTTATTCCGACGTGGACTTGTTAAGAGTCTAGAATCATTTCCATAAATGTATGTTGGATTCGACAGTCACACCTTCTTGAAAAAGGGGCGCCCGCCATTGTAACAACATTGCCAAATTAAAAAATGGAAACCATATATTTTTGATATTAGTAATATTATTACAAATGATAATTATGTAATTTGCAAGAGTTAACCTATTTTGGATTTGTTGTAGTTGCAGTGACTATATATTTACTGATTGATCGAATAAATTCCTTGACCACCCAAACCTGGGTGTAGTAGCCTCCTTAATCACAACTTTTAAGTACATTCTGGGTTGAGATATGGTCAAAATAAGAATGGCGGCCATTATGAAAAACATCATGAACATATCATGATTATGTAGTGGAATAAACACGGTTGCCCAGAATCTACCTACAATTATCATTCAACTCCATTAGTGAGTGTACAATAAAAAAATCAACAAAAAAATCTAATAATCAAGTTTGATATCAATGTAAACAAATATTTGTATCGACATAAATCGCTACAAACAAAATGAGTAGGCTTTAAATTAAAATATGCATTTAAAACATTAAACTACATCGAGGCATGACAATTCATCATTGGACTCGTAATTGCAGCAGGTGAAAGTCCAAGTTAAGTTCGAAAGGGGTCAAAAATGGGCTATTCCATTTTAAATCCATATACCCCTCCCTATGGAAGACATAACATTAGGGGCCTTTTACAAGTAGAGGAAAGCTCGAGGAAAGAGCGATCCTTTTTCTATATTGTTAAAAGGAGTGAAAAAGGAACGGTGATTATAGTTGATTCATCGAAGAGCGGTCTTTGGTGCTTGGATGGGCAGGGGTGATAAGCAAAAATAAGATGTACTCTCCAGGGATTCTATAATTATGGGATAAGAAACTCTCCCAGACAAAGCCCCGATTCTCTTGACCTTAATAGTTGGTCGCAACTGGTTTAGGTAGCGCTCTTTCGTTGCCAAAGTAATCAGAGGATGTTAGACATGTTTGCTTAAATTTAGTGGTTTCTTATACGTGATCACGAAATACATTGATGCGAAAATGGAATCCAAGGGCGTTAACACTGAAAGCCAAACTGGAGTCAAGTGACTCTTGAAATGGAGTAAATCGGCCATGACTCTCCAAAGGAGTCATCTTGACTCTCCAAAGGAGTCGTCCTGACTCCCCAAAGGAGTCATCCTAGCCGTCGGAAAGAGTCATCGGCCATGACTCTCCAAAGGAGTCATCCTGACTCTTCAAAGGAGTCATCCTGATTCTCCAAAGGAGTCATCCTGACTCTCCAAGGGAGTCATCCTAGCCGTCGGAAAGAGTCATCGCCCATGACTCTCCAAAGGAGTCATCTTGACTCTCTGGAGCTAATTTGCATATTTTACTTGGTCTTATATTAGCCGAGTAAAATGCACAAATCGCTCATTAGCATAATTGCAATGGTACAAAAATTAGCACCGATGCTCGTGTATACCATTTCAATTATGCTAATGAGCTAATTTGCACATTTTATTTATTTAAACCTATTAATTTATTTGAATTAAGTCGATACCTTAATTTAACACCGTTGAATGTTGATATATGCATATTTCTCACTGGTTAAGAAAGGGAAGTGATTGCTCACTAAATAAATGCAAATACATTGAGCAAGAACATAAACATCAAAGAACCAATTACCTTAAAGCCCCCCCCCCCCCACCTCCAGTTCTCAGTGTCTTATTCCTACCTGGAGTCACGGTGACTCTATTTAGCCAGTTGGAGTCATTATTACTCTCGAAAGGGAGTCCAGCCTACATGTGACTCTATGTCAATATTGACTCCATTTGAAGAGTCACAAGACTCCCTTGAAGAGTCATGCATCATGACTCTCCAAAGGAGTCAGTAAATGTTGACTCTCCAAGGGAGTCATGTGACTCTCCAAACAGAGTCAATATTGACATAGAGTCACATGTAGGCTGGACTCCCTTTATAGAGTAACCCTGACTCCAGTTTGGCTTTCAGTGAAATTGATAACAGGTGATGGGTGAATGGCAGGATAGGATAATCGATTTACCCTTTCTGGGCAAAAAGGCAGGAATTTAAAGCTTTGGAATAGAACCCGGGATTTGAAATGCGGTGCAGTCACCTCAGCGGAGAAATGACACTGCTGCTTGTTCATTATGATCAATTTAATATCATGTAATTGCTGAGGATCGAATTGAATAAATTAAAAAAACCTCTGACACGGTTAGCACTTACTCGGTAGTGTTATAAAACATGTTTACAATTGTTTTCTTATGATTCTAATAAATTTCATCTATTTACCGTATCAATATATCATAAACAGCAGCACTTTTATAGTGCTCGATACCTAAGTGTGTGCGTTAGTTTCCAAATGTAGATGCTAATAAAAAAGAAACAATCAGGCATTCGACTAGATATATACACCGCCGCGCAAAAGTTAATTTTCACTTCGCGCCGTGCTTCTTGAAAAGCCGTACAGTTAAGGGAAAAAACATTTGTATAGTATAAATTAAATTTCCAATGTTTAAACTGATAAAACAACGTCATTTGTTACAAAAATAAAGACAAAAGAAAAAGTGACCCCAGTGAGATGCGAACTCGTAAAAGTTTTCATAGCTAATACAAGTCATTACACCACCGCCTTAGGCCACTCTGTCTGTCGTTATTTCCTAATTACCATAAAATGCTGTCCGAGCCGGGGATAGAATATATTGAAACGACGTTTTATTGCACAAAGAAAACTGATTTTTCTTAATCCTTACAGCTGCAAGTTTTTGTATGTAATACAATTGTAAAAATGTAGAAATCCCGGTTCTTATCCTAAATTGAGGGCGCAGCCTTCAACATATCTCTAGTCTTAGTATCCGGGGTCAGTCCAACATGCTCTACATTTGGAATATGATGAATTTCCGAAGCCTAGATTGCCCAACGGAGACATAGGGTTAGATACCAGGATGGATGTTGAACAATATTTAGACCTGCAGTATTGATTACTAAGATATAATAAATGATTAGTAATGTCTGGTCTCATTCCATACGTAGTACACAGTACTTACTGCACCTAGTTGACAGGTGTTGTCTTGTACATGGCCAATGTATTGTATACCGTACATCATTTAAATGGACAGCGAAGACTTCATATCATTGTCTTCCATGACATTAACAGATGACTGACATGACATTACAGATGACTGGTATGGATATGCAAATCTTCTGCTCTATTGTTTACATTTTTCATCGTATTCCATTTTACCTTTAATGTCCTACATTTGATTTTCATGTTTTCTTAACCTTATATTTGTATTCTACAAGCCAAAAGCTTTTATTTGATAAACACGATACGTTTATAGAACGAACCATGTTTGTCATTATTATTACATAATCGAAAAAGTGGGCGTTGCTTATGACGTCAATAAAAAGAATTGCCCAAGGGTTCCATTTTGGCACTCGGTGGATTCTGAATCTAGACATTCTCATCTATCATTTTCAGCAATAAAATTGCATTAGTTCCCTACTTCACGGTCACGTCGAGCTTCTACCTGATAATTAAATAAGTATTATTGAATTCAGCATGCGCGCGCGCCCATTGAAGATGGTTTTATTGCAACAGTCAAAGGAATTATAAATTAAAATTGATTATTGTGTTCCCAAATTATGTATGTTATGATTAGAATGCATTTTAAATCAACTCTAAGTTAATTGTGCGATTTATTCGAATTGCTTTTTTGTTGTATAGGCCCTATATCAATGTGTAAATCAACTCTAAGTTAATTGTGCGATTCATTCTAATTTTTGTTGTATCCTATGCCCTATATCAATGTGTATAAAAAATAATTATTATGGCATGTATTCAAATTATATCGTGTTTATCAAATAATGAATTGCGTATACAGAGCACCGGAGAAGAAAATTGCCCATTTAATGTATCTCAGATTTTTGGTTATTGATTTTGGATTAGCCAACATCAAAGCACCTGGTCAGGGACTTTTTGTGCTAGGTGTCCATGTACATGTACATACATACATACACATACATAAGAGGATTTATAGGGCGCCTAATCATGAATATCTAGGCGCCATTACAATAATGAGAAGCCACAAACAGGCAAAAGAAACAAAAACAAAATTATAAAAGCAAAATTACTGATAAGGATATAGGTGGGATTTCAACGACTTTTTGAAACTTTGAATGGATGGTGCCTCACGGATGGATATGGGCAGTGTGTTCCAGGTGCGTGGACCGGCGACAGAAAAGGCATGATCACCAACTGTTTTGGATGTTCTGGGAATGTGGAGTTTAGTAGCGTCCATAGCAGATCTAAGAATACGAGTGCCGGTGACAGTAGATAAGTGAAAAGTAATATCATTTCACAAATAAGCTGGAGCTTCATGATGAACACATTGGTATATGATAACAAGAAGTTTGAATTTGATCCTCTGTCTGACCAGAAGCTGTGAAGGTAAGGCGATATATGATCACGTCGTTTGAGTCGGAAAATTATGCAAGCGGCTTTATTTTGGACACGCTGGAGTTTGTTTAGATTATTTTCAGTGAGACCGGCTAGCAGAGAATTACCATAGTCCATGCGAGATGTGACGAGAGATCTTACAATGTGATGACAGGTTTCTGTGTCTAGGTATCTGCGGATACAAGCAATGTTGTATATCTGGTAATTGAGTTTACGGCAGAGCTCTGTGACTTGTTTGTCCATGGACATACATGTAGTCCGATCAAAAAATATCCCGAGATTGCGAACTGTTGAAACTGGTTTCACAATTGCTGTGCCGATCAGTAATTGTAGTTGTGGCAAGTTTCTTAGATGATGAGTTGAGCAAATGACTAAAAACTCGGTTTTCCCATGTTGAGTTTAAGTTTATTTATGGTCATCCATGCGTTGATGTCATTTATACAGTCATGCATGCGCTTAATAGCTGTTTCATGGTCGTTTGGAATGTTCGGATTATAAGACGTGTACAATTGATCATCATCAGCATACTTGTGGTACGATAGCTTGTGACTGGAGATGATTCTGCCAAGAGGGTGAGTATATTTGTTGAAGACAAGTGGTCCCATTATGGATCCCTGTGGCACGCCACAGTTAAGGGACATGTTCTAGGAAAATATCCCCTCAATACTAACACGGCTGTGCCTGGCTGGAGGACATGTAGGTACTGCACCAGTCGAGAGGTGGACCCGTTATTCCAAATGAGTTTTCAAGACGACGAATAAGCGTGACATGGTCTATCGTGTCAAACGCTGCAGTTAGGTCCAACATAACCAACAGAACAACACGGTTTCTATCCAATTGATGGAGAATGTCCCCCTGAACTTTCAGGAGGGCAGTTTCAGTGCTGTGTCTCTTACGGAACGCAGACTGGAGTGGATCGTCCAAACTATGCTCAGTGAAAAAGTCCTTTAATCGGCTAGCAATAAGAGTCTCAAGTACTTTAGCAAGGTAATGAATATTCGAAACCGGTCTGCAGTTTTTGAGATTGTTAGAGTCTAAGGATGGCTTTTTCAGGACTGGCGTAACGATAGCATCCTTCAGGGTATCCGGGAAGACACCATACTGCATGGAGGCATTGGCAATACGAGTTATGAACGGTGAAACAACCCCACTATTCTCCCTCAACAGCCACGTGGGTAAGGGGTCTAAGGAGCATGTCTTGTTTGAGAGTTTATCCATAACCCTTTCAACTTCGTCAACCGTGGCAATATTGAAGTGAGAGAACTGGTGCGTTACCTGACATTCACTAACTTCAGATGTCATTATGAGAGATGATACATCAACCTCATCTAAGGCTTTCCGAATCTTATCAGTTTTGGTTTTGAAGAACCTAGCAAAAATGTATAGCGGTATTTGTAAAACACGTACACGCGTACACCCCTACACGCGTACGTACGTACGATTGTACAGTCACGTACGGTCTCAGTGCATGCACTTCACAATGGTAAAAGATACCGCCTATACTTTTGTGTATAATCAAGCTTATACCAGGTGTTTTATCTTATCTGACCAATTGCAATTCTCCTTAATACCACGTGGTGAAGGCGCCTTTATAGCCCTGCGGGGATCAATCTAAATTGGACCCTCAACCGATCAGCAGTGATTAACGATGGGAGCCCAATTCCCCTTTAGTGCTTCGCACGTCGGGTCTGTCCCTTGTGCCCTACGGGGTTAACGGGATGAGTACAATAAACGATAGGTTGCATTACAAACAGGGTAGAGGCAAATATACGCAGATTTGCATCATGGTAAAAAGTCGACATCCAAAGCCCGCGTAATACAAATACAACACAGGAAAGCATGTTATTGTGTGTTCAAATGTCAATACATGTACACCTAGCACATAAAGTCCCGGACCAGGTGCTTCGAGGTTGGCTAATTCAAAATAGACTATCGGTACCAAAATCTGAGATAAACATTGAATGAGCAAATTTCTTCTCCGCAGTTTGATACCTCATTCAACAAAATCGAATGGATAATTTTAAAGCTATGGCGATTTCAAAGACCGTGCATAACAACGGCAAAGTTACACTAGGTATAGGAAATCATTGATTTGTGTGTGATTACTGTCATAACTGCAGGGACGAACATTAGTGGAGGTTATTTCAAATTCCACGATGTTCCCGCGAAACACAAACTTGTCAGGGTTCACACACAAACTTGTCAGGGTTCAGGGCAGTGGCGTATCTGGGGTCAATTGTCAGAGGGGGGGCAAATGGTATTTTTCCCGGTGGACTTAAAAAATTACTAGGCTATTAACTTCGATAAACCGAAATGGCTAATCTCAACCGACAAGTTTCGAATATTGGGGGCCTCGCTCATTTCTCTTTTTTCCTCTTCTCACTTCTTCCCTTGTCACCTTCCCTTTCTTCATATCGCCCTATTTAGTCCTGTAGTTTGAGCCCTCTGCCCCCTGACCACCTGAAGATACGCTATGGTTCAGGGTGATTCTATCGTTCAGAGACCCTTGTGAAAAGTCACATACAGCGGAACTCCCGCAACTTTGGCGGCGAATAAGAGAAGTGAATAAGAGAAGTGGCTTTGTGAAACTGATTAAAAGGTGAGAATCAACTTGGAAAACGAGTACTTTCAAATCTCATGTTTAAATTAATATGCAGGATCAAATGTCATCGATGTGAGTGAATGGCATAGGTCTATCATGCCTTGCCGCTACGAAGTCCCTTAATTCAAATTCACCGTACTAAACACTGACATGCGGCATACAGAAGCTGAGCAATACAAGTTGTTTATTCATTTCTTTTTGGCAGATAAATTAAAAAGAAACCACAATATAAAAAGGCTTCCACGGAATTTATACTGAAGAACAGTATATCCGGTCCGGTATAATATGATTGATAAGAAGTCTTCACACATACGAAGAAAAAATAAATAATAATAATTAAAAAAATTAAAAAATGAATTAAAACAAGTATTTGATATTAGCCTTGGCATTTCAAAATAAAAATAACTATTCTTAATTCTGATTTAGTTCTTCCTCCCACCAACTTTGTATTTTTGACAGTTTCTTTTATTACCTCGAATGCTTCGGTCAATATACTACTTGTATAGCATTCAATCACAACAGGTTTTCACAACAAGATGTTTTATCCTAAAGGGTATTTGGCAAAAGCATAAGAAATAAAATAAGCATGGAATAATAAGCATGTGTGTCCACGTCAGGGATTTTCATCAATATTGTTCAACTTTTCTGAATAAATTTAGTCAACTGTTGCTTCAGATATCATGTTTAAAAATTCAAGTAATATGTTTAAAATTTAAGTATTTATGTAAACATTGGTTAAATACCTCAACCTGTTTTTTCCCAAGAAATACTGGCTTGAATATAGACTGCCCTGTTCCTGCTACAATAACACTACTGTCTTGTGTATGCTTCACTTCGTCTACCTGTAGGCCTACTGTAGTGTTAGGCAAACATACATCTAATAATATTATTCCAAGAAATGCTGTCTTGAATTTGAATTTCTATCTTGGCCTGCTACAGATACAGTATAGATCTATCTCTAGGTGGCTCTATCTCTGTAGTCTGGGTGTATAGAAGTGGACTAGCCACACTCGTGAACTGTTATACTGGTTTTGTAATGTAAGCTTAAATTTATTCTGGTTTTGTATACGCTTAAATTTATTACGAGTAATATTGTTTTCTTAGTATACTTAAGTCTCCACATTCCATTGTTTTGCTTACGAGAGTCAACAATAACAGTACAGTTTTCCGGGGAAAGGGCTATAAAGTAATTAGTTATTAATATTAATCGTCTTCCCGTCGTAGCGAGTATATAAAGACGTAACGATTGTATTGCCGGGTGAAGAAAATACGCTGCCGGGGTGATACTTTCCTTGTCAGCCACATCCCAGTGTTTGTCTTTAAAAATAATACGCTATAAAAAGCTCTTCTTCGTTTTGACTGGTCAGGTCTAAGCCTAAGTAAGTTTATAATTATTACCTATTAAATTTAAGTAAGTCTCAACGTTCTGTCCTCGCTCTGTTTTCGACATGTCATTATGAGATTTTGTGGACATTCACGACTAATCTTATCCGACAATAGGGGGCGTGCTACTGGTAAGGAAAATCGGTAAGAGTTAAAATCCTTACCTTTGAAAGTTTCCCTAAATCGTGCCATAGCTGTATAATACGTATGACGCCATTACGAGTGACATCGGCCTCAACATGATAAGATGACGACTTTCCACTGTTGCATTTTCACTAAATCTGTATGTTGCCAAAGCGTGTTGCCCAAATCTCCCTCTTTTTCGCCTAGATGATGAAATCAGGTGAAACTGAATACTAAAGGATAGTTTATTGTTCAAATATATTAAGTACACACAAACAATTGCTCAAACGTTGGTCTTTTTGTCACCTTATGCACTTGTCAGTTGAATGAAACACTCTACAATCCCCGGGTGCATTTAGTTACCACCATATTATTGACGCAGGCCCGACGCAGGGTACCGTCATGACAGCCTTTGGTCAGTCACATTATGGGGGGGGGGGGGGGGGGGGGGGGGGGGGGGGTAATGTCAGTCACTTTACCTAGGTGCGTCATACGGTACGTCATCATGCGTACAACAGAATATACACATTATTTATACATGTAGACCCTCCTCACCACCCACCAGGCTTTATTTTTTTAGATATGCAACTCTCGAAGTGAAAAATCACTAATTCTGATACTCTCACCGCGTGTTCAGTGCAAGATTTTTGCGCGTACAATCAACCGTTCGCTATGATGACCTTGTAAATACCCATACCACAAATATCTTGGGGATGGTATTCACGCTCATAGTATAGTATATGCCACTCTAGTGGGTCTTTTTTGCAAAAAGAATCCCTAAACATGGATAATGATATGTGCGGGACAAATCTAAAACATGAGTCCAGATCTTGAAGAAACAAAATCATGGATCCCAAAATCGCGAAAAAAAGTACGCCATTTAGTACATGTACTGTGTACACGGACTTATGTACAGGTCGATATTAAAATAGTTTCAATTTTAGTATTCATTGGCGATGTGTATTATTATATGTAGAGCTAAACACGCCGAGTTAAATAGAGGCACAAACAGGACACGCGTGATAGTGTTTCTAGAGAGGTATAAAGTTGAATATAGTCGGAACTGATAAAGCAATGGACAAATTACAGCTTGTCCCAAGAAACTGGGTCCAAAAACCGGAGAGCTTAAAATGTAGGAAACATGACTGCTTCAAATTTTGGGATATAAAAGTAAATAATATCTGACATTCATTGGTGAAATTATGAGATCAATCAAATGTAAAAGATATTCAAAATACACAACTGTCAACTTCATATTATATTGAAGCTGTTTTGGTTCACTCAACCCTTAAATACTGAAACCTATACAACACCAGGGATCGCACATCAAAACTTATTATTTATACTACAAATTTAAATTTATTTATAACTCTTATACTTGATACTTGATACATACAGCATTTAATATTATGAACATTGGTTAACATTAACTCCCATCACTGTATATCAATTGATATTTTTTAAAAACATAACTATGAATACGGAAAGTCAAACTTAGGTTCAGCAGGTGATTGGAGAATAGTAGTAATATGCTGAAACTAGTGTTTGTAAATAACTAGATGAATGAAGGCTAAATTCATGAATATAGTTATTGTATTTCTCAAATTGTGAGTTGGCCTATGATAAGCGTAGCATAAGAAATGTTAAATACCTAAAGTAGTTGCAAATTAATATCGATCACTACACTGAGAACAAAAGAGGTTATTATATCAACGACATATGCATTACTCTTCAATAATTTTGAAGAATTACAAATATAGAACATGTCGTTACTATTCATAAATACAAATACAATAGATGTCATAAAAAGCAACAATTGCAAATATGACCTTCTGAGACACTGCTATTCTTTATAATAGTTCAAAAACCATTTCTTCAGCCATAAGTCATTCATCTCATCAATGGAATTAGAGGCAGGGAATTAGAGCGCTCTAACGGTTGCTCTGCTTTTGTACATATCAAGGTTACTGCAATGGGTATTTCTAATGCTGAATATTGATCCAAAATACCTGTAATTTTACCTCTTTTTCACCAAACATTAAGTTATTTCGTAGAATAAACACCATTGCCTGTTGATGTATATCACTAGGTTGCGTCATTTGAGACAGTCATGGTCCGTCAAAATCATTCAATCACTGATTATTACAGCTCAGCAATAGACACGGTCTTTATGTAAAACGTCAGTTTGTTCTTCACGGCTGTTTGATGAATCTAAATCAACATTGAAATGCGGATAAAATTACTTCTCGTAATCGGTTACATTTGTGTGAAATCTTAAGGATACAATACAGATAACAGATTTCAATAAAGTAAAAACTGCTAAAAAACCTATAAAAAAAAAAATTACAGCTGGACGATATTTGTAATATTACCATTGTGAAATAACACAATGTTAACCTGTCCAGTCAATAATTCATTTAATACAACAGCTTTTAAAGCGGGTGAAAAGAGTGAAAGATGTATTATAGCATGTTTCTACTGGCCAGGGGCACTGGAAAGTTAACGCTAGGTATTTTAGCGTTAACTTTTTAATTCCCCCGTTTATACTCGCGAAAAGTTACCTCTAATTTTATAAGCGTCCTACATTACGCTACAAGGCCCGCTTAGCAGCGCTATAAATTGCTGCCCTAAAAACCGGCAACAAATTTAAATATTCGCCTTCCATCAAAGGTGGTTGCTATATGACATAATTCTCGTGTGCAACCAACCGGTAGTATTGCAACACCCATTGAGTAGTTTAAACGCATTAAGCGTGGATGTAATTCGCAACATAATGGAAACTCACCCATGCAGTTAGCAAGAAGTACCGTCGTACACGCCCAGATTTTAAATATACAACCAGGAAATCCTCTCGTAGTAAGTGATAACAATATGTTTACTAGACCGAATTAATAGCGCTCCTAAGCAGACCATTTATGTCATGATCGATGGGCCACGACATTGACCTTTTGTAATACCAAAAATGCCGCTCCACCTGAAAAAGACTGCCTTCGTTATTCCTTGTCTTTTAATATTGCATGTTAACAACAAAATCACCATAAACGAACATGAAATTCGTCGTAAACTATGTGTAGAATCCAACGTGTACGTGTATACTTAATTCCGGGTCACAAGAACTTAGGTTAATATTTTACGGGTGACTGTTTCTACTGGGCAACTTAACGTTAATTACCGTTAGCAAACCTGGTTTGTGCAGGTTTTGACGTTGGAAAACTTAGCGTTTAGCGTTATCTAGCTGTTTCTACTGGGCAACCTAACGGTAATTACCGTTTAGTTGCCCATTAGAAACACGCTCTTAGACGATCAAGGTTCTTTCATACCCTATTAAAAATTGTGCTGTAAATATGGGAAATGTATCGACTTTGTGTCATACTATGGTATCATTAAAAGCTTTCCAAATAAGTGGAAATTGATGATAAGCAAAGCATCTCAACATGATATCGACAAGGCTAAAGGTAAAGAGTTATATACACAACAGAACATTAGTAAGTTAACAACTCGTATAATACACAATATTATTATTAATCTGAAACAATTAACAATGCCATCAAGCCAGATGCATTACGAGCGTTTTCTGGAACTCCCAAATAACAATTGAGGAAAAAATGTGATATTTCCAATTTAAGCTGCTACGTCGTATTATTCCAAGTAATCCCTTTCTTATATAATGTAAACATTATTGATGATGACAAGTGCCATTTGTGTTAGAGAATGAAAATATTGAACATATGTTTTGGCTATGCCCAATTTTAAAGAGTTTTTGGCAAAATGATGAATTATGGATAAATGATACATTGCAAAACTAAACTAGCATAAAAGTTGTTTGTAAGGATGTATTTAATTTTTTCAAACCACTCTAGATATATAGTGATAAATTATGTGTCATACTGTACTAAGTATTATTTGTTTCCAAATCGGTGTCTAAAGAGCAAACCTGATATTGAATGATTAAAAAGTATTATTGACTGAAAGATTCAAGATGACAAACGATATTTATATAACACAAAACAAATATAAAGCAATTTTGAAAACAAATTGAAAGGATTTATTTAATGAGCCCTACTTCCTCCTAAATGATTGCATATTTTCATGTTGTTTGCATAAGTTTGTAAATATCTCTCTCACATGTCTGTCTTGTCTTGTCTTGTCTGCCCTTGTCTTGTCTTGTCTTGTCTGTATTTGTTTTATTGTCTCTTTTCAACACGTCCCATTGATTTGTTTTATTGTCCTTATATAATTTTGTGTTAATATGTTAGCTTTAGAGTGTATTTAGTTATGAAATGATTTGTATATTGCACACAAAAAGAAGAAAAAAGAAAAAGAAAAGGTAGCTTACTTTTCTAGTATGTTACGCCATGTGTGTGCACTCGGCCGCCGTTTGAGTGACTATATATTTACTCATAATAATACCAAACCTTTAATTTCATTACTTTTACTAGCGATGTTCTTCTATTTACGTCAGTGTTCTGTCCTTATACAATTAATTGCTAGTCTGTTTGAGCTTACACAAGTAGAAATATGTTTAAATTGTCTTGTCAAGAACAGCATTGCTACACCAAAACAAAAAAGTATAAACAAAACAATTGCAACTTTGTTCATCGAATCAATGCACGCTTGTATCCTGCAAGCTAAAATGCAGAAAAAATGACGCGTGTCAGTTTTTACAAATGAATAGTTATCATATCACAACCATGAGACAAGGTCACGAAAAAAAATCAAAGAACTTGATAAAAGACTAGTTATCCCAATGACACACTGAAAACCTAAACTGGTAAGCCTGACTAGATAAAAGCTAGTCCAGATGGTGCCCATCTGGACTAGCTTTTATCTAGTCAAGCCAATTTAGGCTAGTCGCTCGACTAGCTTTTGCCTAGTTGGTCAACCCTGCTTGACTAGTTAAACTAGTCGCTCGACTAGTTTTTGACTGGCTAAAAGCTAGTCCAGATGGTGCCCATTTGGACTAGCTTTTGCCTAGTCAGTCATGATCGACTACCTAGCTTTTGCCTAGTCATCGGTTGCTATGGGAAAATGGCGTGACCTCTATATCTATATCAAATTCAGACCCATGAAGTATCATGCGTTGAAATTGATCTTGCTGGTTGCTCTGCGTTAAGACAGATCACTCTAATCAGCCCATTCTTTTCTTCCATTTTGGAATTCTGCGAACTATCTGGTGGTTTTTACATGGTCGGCACTCGCCAGTGTCGTAGAGACGCACATGTGCCGAATTTTGCACCTGTGTTACCACATGCTTTTCATTCAGGTTTTTTCTCTGAATTCCTTTGAATCTTTGGTGGCCAAACTTATAGTTTGGCCCTTGCAGTTTGGTGTTGCACCTTTATCATTCTTTTCATGTTTGTGTTACATATTTCCGCTAAAAAGAGAAATTTCTTCAGCGCTCAGAACAGTTGCTGTTCTCTCGATGAGGCTATGATCAACGCATGTGCAGTTGGGATCTCAGCTTTAAACTAGTCAGTCTTCAGGTTCCCGCTTGACTAGTTTGTCGAGGCTGGTGCAAAAACTAGTCCAGCACTGATTTTAACCTAGTCAAGCATTCTCAACTAGTTTTTCCGATATCTGAAGCTAGTAAACTAGTTTGAAGTACCGCTTGACTAGAATAAACTAGTCAAGCATGCTGGACTAGCCAGATTGACTAGTTTTAAGCTAGTCAAGCGTGTGCCCGACTAGTTTTGGTTGTGAGTGCAAGCTCATATCAATGCCATAGGTTTTGAAGGATTTACCGGAAAAAGAGTAGTTAGTAAATGAAAATGACGCCGATTTCCACTACTCCATATAATCATAATGGACCTGTCAGTCCTCATCACACCATAGTTTGGCAACACTTTCCATTTGTTATTTCTCTTGATAAGTACGTTGATACAAGCAACACATTACCTTTTACGACGGTGTTTGAATGTAAACCACATATTAGATATTAATCACAAATATATATAGAATATAAAGTCGTTGTTTAACAGGAGAGCGGACTCCAGGGTCTGTCGGTCTGGCTTTTCCCTCATAATTTTAGTGAAAATGTTTGCTAATTTTTTACAATTTTCGAAATTTTCAACACTTCAAACAAATTTTGTTCAATTTTTTACAATTTTCGAAATGTTCATAACTTCAAAAACTATTTTGAACAAATTTCAACAAATTTCAAAACATTCTTTTGTAAAAAGAAGACTTAAAATCGAAATAAGAGTAGGTTACTGGTGTTTTTATCATCGACGCATGTCGGGGGTTGAGCGTTAGAAGGCCGTAACTCAACTTTTGGGCAAAATGAGATTTTGGTACCAAAATAATCCATATAGGCCTAACCTAGATTTTCAGACCCATAAAGAGATAACTCATAAACACTCTTAATTTGACTAAATCTAGAGTTATAGGTTGGGTGCTACAGGGAATTGTAATGAGTCCTGAATATTTGAAAGTGGATTATCTCAGAATAGCATTTTTGAGTTATGGCCTTCTGGCGCTCAACCCTATGTGCTATTGGCATTGTATATCGTCTTAATCACCTGCTGCAAGAGTTGTTGAGGAGGAGCGGCGAAATCAGTGCGAGGAAGAGCGGTGAAATCAGTGCGAGGAGGAGCGGTGAAATCAGTGCGAGGAGGAGCGGTGAAATCAGTGCGTTGGGCAAAAATGACTTTTACTTTAAAGGTATATTATGAGATAGTTACAGAGCAATACGTTTCCTAACTACTTCAAAATCAGATTTTGAAATATGTTGTCCAGGTGGTACTAGGACAGTTTTTTCCGAATGGTTTATACATACATACATACATCTACACCCATTCATCTTTTGATTGTATCAAACCACGTCATTACAAACAATATAACTTGCGGATAATATTGAAACAATAGTATACTTAAATGGAAACAAATTATAGCAAATATAGACACAAAGATATCATAAGACCAGAACAAAATCACATATAATAATACATACTGAATGCAATTGATAAACAAAAAAAGAGTTCACAGGCAAAAATAATATTTTTAAAAAAATGTGAGATTTAAGTCACTTTTTGAAAATGGGAAATGATTGAGCACTACGCACAGTCGTAGACGGCAGATTATTACAAACTTTGGGAGCTGTGTGAGATTTATATGACCGGCTACGGATGTTTAGAACAGTGATTCTTGTGGAAGCTGATCGTCAATAGTTAGTTTAATGTTGCTACACTCTAACATTTTCTTACAACCAAAATAGATGGTATTGTACTTATTTGTAACATTCACTTGTAAGCAATATATGTTTTAAAAAAGGCAGCTAAAAAGCAATTGCGTTTTCTTATTTCTTCGGTCCAACGGTATCTGAAGGGTAATTTGTCAAGCTTAAAATTGACTCCGGATATATACGCGCATATTTCGCAATACCTATCAAATATATATATATTTTTAAACTTTTATAGATATTTAATTATTCATTCATCGTGATTTTCCAATTAAAATATGACAATTATTTTCATTACCAATTATTGAATAACTACTGAGTACTGTTGAACTTTAAATGAATATTCCTTGTAGTCATTCATTAAACTGACAAAGGTTCAAACTATTGCGTTTCCAAATTACTATATGGCCATTATTATTCCTTTGATACCGTCACTAAATATTGTTGAATTTCAACTCTAAGCAATGAACAATGCTTTAACGCTTTCCATGCGGCAGGCGGCTGCAGACGACATTCCAAATGTTGACAATTCTTTTTTCAAAAATGTCAACATTATTGAATTTCATTACCATATTTGGAATCACCATGAGAAATGCATTGAAATAAGTACAAACATGCCTAGTATTGGTTCCGTAATCCTTGAGATAGACATTGAAAATTGGGAAAGGTTTCTGAAAAATCTGTTTTGTATGTTGTAAAACTAATAGCCGCGTGGAAAGTGTTAAAATGTAGTCAATATTTAATTGAATTCGAGGTAGGCAGAGACACTCTGGATAAAAGGTAATTGCAACTTTGATTCGATTGATCATCTGGGCATTGTGTCAAGGTTTAGGTTGTATTTACAATTTAAACATGGCCATTAGGTTCTCTAACACTTAATAAATCATTTATAGAATGACCATTATATTCCTAAATCAATTGATACGTCACTAAGTATATTGTTAAACTTCAGAACCAGTGCCACAATGGTTAGAAATTGATTTTAAATACTTATTTTATACTTCATATAATAATTATAGGCAGTCACGTGATGCTAGCATGTCGTTTGATTATAATGATAGTCTGCGCATTGTGTGCAGTTTATACAAGCAAAATAACATCCGCGCCTTTATTAAATGCAATAAGAATTTTGTAGTGATTTCACATTTTGCCCTGGCACCTGATGGGAAAACAGACGACTAGGCATGGGCAATATATAACATTGTTCTGATACTATATGTTTATAAAAGTCCTATGTAAAATTGTGATTACGTTATGGGACTAGTAAATATACTCGGTCGTGGCTTATTTGTATCCTATCTTGGTTTCATTTTTGTTAACTGTAGTAGTCGCCGTCTACCGGATAATGTTTGCGAGTTATATTATCAACCCGGTGATGTAATAATCGGAGGTATGCTACCAATGTACCCTGGCGGACAACCTTGCGGCGATAACCTCCTTATGCCCGGCGTGGAAATTGCTGAGATGTGGGTGTATGCGGTAGAAGCCATCAACAAACGCAGCGATGTATTACCAAACGTGACCCTCGGTTTGGAAATTCGAAATGACTGTGGCAATCAAGACGTGGCGTTGTGGACGGCAATGACAATGATGTCACCGACAGGTAGTCAAGAATTTGAAGAAATCTGTCCGAAACAAAGTCGCTCAGACCCGCAGTCGATTGTCGGGATAGTGGGGCCTTCTCGCAGTACGACAAGCTCCGTAACGGCGAGAGTTGGCAGGCTTAATCGCATTCCCGTCATATCATTCGCAGCTACCAGCGATGAATTATCTGACTCGAGCGAGTTTCCATACTTTTTACGTACGGTGCCTTCCGATAACTTCCAAGCAGGTGCCATATTAGACTTACTGCTGCATTTCGATTGGAAATACATCACTCTGCTGTATTCCGCAGATACATATGGCATACGTGGAGCGCATCAGTTACAGATCTTAGCCGAAGAGAGGGGCATCTGCATCGGTGTCACACTACCAATACCGGGGTTTGCAAGAGATGCCGATCTCCTTGAACTTACCACCACTCTCAACGGTAGCAAAGTAGCAAAGGTAATAGTGGTCGTCTCCTTGAAAGAATCCGCTGAAGCTTTACTGCAAGCCGCCAGTAAGGCAAATATAGCCAAGAGAATAACCTGGGTTGGTAGCGATGGCTGGGGCAGTACCATTTCGTCAAGTAGCGTCAATTTCGTAGCCCACGGCAGTATATTCGTACAACTTTACAGCGAGAAGGTGACAGAATTTCACGATTATTTCAGAGATCTTTATTTCAGCGGGATTAGCCGAGAGCCGTGGTACAGCGCGTACGTAGAGCGCTGGAAAGCATCGGCGAAGAACGAGAACGAAGATAGTTATCCTGTTGCGGTTATTGCACTGGATATCGTTGCTATAAACGCCGTCTATGCAATGGCATATGCTCTACACGACTATACTGAACACCGCTGTGCTATCAGAGGGATTTGCGGAGTAAACAACACGGTGATAGAACGCGAGGAATTTCTAAGCTTCCTTCTTAATGTTTCGTTTCAAGGTGCAAAAGGTGACCGGTTTTATTTCGACCAGAATGGTAATACCGCGGGCAAATATAAATTCCGTAACCTGCAACTGATCGATGGGACTTATCAGTTGCAAGATGTTGGAATTTGGGATCCTTCGAACGAAGACAGTCGATTTAAGATTCGGGAACATGACATACAGTGGGGACAGGACAGCAGTCATCCGGGTTCGTCATTCTGTCGTGAAGAATGTCTACCCGGGTTTATCCCGGTACCTCTCCAACGAAAATGTTGTTGGGGATGCCGTAAATGCCCAGACAACGCCATCGTGTTCAATGCCACAGAATGCCTGGCTTGTCCAGAACTCCACTGGCCCGATGAGAAATTCAGTGTGTGTGAACGACTCGTGCCTCGAACAATCAGTTATATTGACCCGATAATGATTCTGATTATTGCTTCCGCATGTCTTGGACTCATCTTAACAACCCTCGCCATGTGTGGGTTGGCGTACTACAGTAACCACTCTCTGATCAAGGCAAGTAGTCGGGAACTCTCTGCGGTGAATCTTCTAGGAATCCTGATGGCAATTATAGCACATATTCCGCTCCTTCTGCCACCTACATCGAGCACCTGTCCTATAGCAGAGATCCTACTGACTACTAGCTTCACACTGACGTATGCGCCTACATTGTTGAAAGTCAATCGGATCTTTCGCATATTCACGGCCGGGAAGAAATCAGTTAAGAGACCAGCCTTTGTGGGACCAAAAGGCCAGCTCTTCTTATTGGCTGTTGCCGTAGGTACACAGGTAAAGTATTACTTTTTTAATATTTGATTAACTGTTAGGCGACGACACCCCGATTCTACAGGCAAACGGACCTCTCATGTATGGTCGGACCTCTCTTGTTTGTATGGTCGGTCGAGTTAAAGTGATTGGAACATCCACCTTTAACAGAAAAAAATCGACAAATATCGGTTAGGCGGCCCGTGCAATAGAACAGGTTTTGTTGTCGTCTTAACAGACACGAGGAGCCAATTTTCTTAGTCATTTCTCCGTCCCATTTTGATCACTGCTTAGGGATGGCATTCAGATTCGTACGGATTGAAAACCGTAGATCGGAGAGGGTAAACGCACTGGGATGAACGGACAGTTGTGTGTAGATTAACGGAACGCGGTTAAGTAATGACCAACCGATACGTGTTTAGCCATGCTTAGCGAACGCATTGAACAACTCCCGTGAACGGTCAGCCAGTTGCGTTTACCCTCTCCGATATGGTTTTCAATCCGTACGAATCTGAATGCCATTCCTAATAGAAGTATCTTGAACGGTACCACAATTGCCATGATTGACTGACATTTCAACCAGAATTTTCCAAATCCTCAGTATGTATCTACAATATATATTTCCGTATAATATATATATATAAATACAAACACATTACGTTTTTATTAACGTATGTTACGTGCATGTACTGGACGTGAAATGCGACAAAGTAGCTGCACAATTTACTAATAATTTACTTGAGTTATAAATTCAATGGTTTCGATAAGTTCTTCACATCAATCACGTTGCTGACACACTTGGCAAAAGAGGACCCATTCAAGAAACTTAATGAAATTAATAAAACATACACCAACTATTGATTTCATGGGTAATTAGATGGCAGCAGAGTGCTACATCATTGTGAAAGTGCAATTTCATTAAGGTTACAGGTCAGCAGAGGAAATCGTGATTTGCGAAGTTGTTTGCTTTATAGCTGGAAATAAAACAGTATGGGAAAATAGCAAATTAATTTTGTAACAATACAAATATTCCTTTCACACTATTACTACTACTACCTGATATTTATACCGCGCCAAAAAACAATAACATTGCACTAAGGCGCATAAAACACAAACAATGGATGAAAATAAATACATAAGTCAAATAACAGCAGTCAATGCAAACATGATAAATTAAGTTATTGATTGTAAGCATTATAGAAGAGATGTTGCTTGAGCAGTTTCTTAAGTGTGAACTAAGGAAGTACATTTAAAGTGATTTGGTAATGCATTCCAAAGCTTAGGTCCATAGCAGGAAAAAGATATGTCTGCGAACATTGAAACGCTGTGTCCTGTGCTCAGTGAGAATAAAAAAAGCAGTTGAGGTCGAGCGACGGTGTAGCAGGAGAGAGACACGGTCCCTGGTTGTCCACCGTGTACAGTAAAATATACAGGGTGAGTCAAAACAAAGTTGTACGGGAATGAATATTTGTTTAAAAATATACCAAACAAATTTGACTAACAAATGAGGCACGTATTCAAAGGGCAACTTATTCCGCTCATATGACAAAAGGAATCATACTATAGTAGATTCATAAACTCTGGCGTATAGGTTTCGATTTTGGACCTCGTCCATTGGGCGTTAGAGGAACCAGTTATGACCAATGATGAACCAGCGGTTCATTTATAGATGTTATTATTATCAAAACACGCGGGCAATTGACAACAACTGTTTGCAGGCAAAGTTATGCGGATAATTCAGCCGCAAGTTCCCTGTCACTAGGTTTAATAATAGTTGTTCACCGTATCTGTATATCACAGTACTGTTACAGGCACTGTTAATGACACGGTAGTAACCTTGCATATTACGATTAAATTTGAGTCCCTTCCCTTTTTTGCTTCTGTTACCTCTGAATGAAATGGTAAATCGGCTAATGTCTGCGAATCAACTATAGTCACTGATTATTCATTTTATGCACACCATTCCCACCTGTGTTCGAAACTCCCGGGCTTTAATCTCATTTGAATATGAATGACCGTGTGTACGTACATTTTGCTGCCCACTTAGTGGATATATTACAAGAGGATTAAAGCGTTCCGTGGACGACAGCTACAAAAGGGGTTCTTTTATTAAAACAGGCATAGCTCCTGATATAATTTATCGATTTCAATTTTGTCATATGAGCGGATAAGGTTGCTCTTTGAATACGTGCCTCATTGGTTTGTCAAATTTGTTTGGTCTATTTTTAAACAAATATTCATTCCCGTACTACTTCTTTTTGACTCACCCTATAGGTTGGCATAGGGCACTCATTTCTACACGTAACATTAGTTTCACGCTTCATTCCATGAATGTACATATATGGAGGTTGGACTATGACACCTGGGGGTCCATGGATCCTTTCATACCAGTTTACGGTATGAAATATTGATCATCACACGTTTCACGAAAACAAAGAGCGTGTTTCTGCTGGGACACTGCAAAAAGTTAGTGGTAATATACGCTAAGTTTCAATCGGTCAGTTTTTAATCCCCCCTGTTTCTGCTCGCGAAAAGTTACCGGTAAGTTTATCGATCCTAGTCGATGGGCCACAACATTTGACCTTATGTAAAACCAAACAATGCAACCGCACCTGAAAAAGATTGCTTCACAATAATATGTATAACCCAGCGTGACACGGTTCACGGCGCAAACCGCTAAGAATCACCTTTCTGTTTCTGCTGGGTTTATTGCCGATTATTGCTTGCTGGTTCCAAACCTGCTTTGTGAAGGTTTTTGGGATTACCAAAATATACCGATTATTGCCCGGTTCTGCCTGTTTCTACTGGGAAAACTAAGCGTTTATTACCGGTAACTTGCCCTGCAGAAACACGCTCAAAGTGTGTTTAAATCTGAAGATTAAAATTTAGTTTGTATTTAGGCCAGATTTCCGATAAGAAGACGAATATGAAGTGAAACACACCAAGCTATTTATTAGGCGCTTACGAAGGGGAGAGAAACAATTTTCCATGCACAAGTATCGTATGTGACACTTAAAATGTATTTTGTGTGATTTCTTAATTTGTTAACCAAAATGATAGTAAACATTATTCTGACCCGCAAAGCATGGCGTAAAGTATGTGATTTTCCTAGGACATTCTAGCAAAAGCTCTTAATGTCATCAAAAATGTCCTTGCCGAGGAATTAATCATCCATTATCTTGATTAATACCTTAATTTGGTTTCCATGGCTATGACGTTGTTAATTAAAACATAAATATGATTAAATACTGTTAACAATTATCAGCAATGCCATTCCCCTTTTTTGTGCAACATTTCAATTTAAAGAAGCATTGTGCACATATCAGTTGTATGACGCACTATACGACCCTCGGGAGAAGTGCGTCATGGGTGCGTCATTTACCACCACATTCTGGACGCAGGGTTTGTTATGGGCAGCCTTTGTTCCGTCACGATATTGAAGAATGGATGGATGCGTCAATGTCAGTCACTTTACCTGGGTGCGTCACTGGGTACGTAATCATGCGTACAACAAAATATGAAAATTATATTTGACATGAGGCCCTATTCACCATCAACCAGGGTTATTTGTAAGATGTATCTCTCGAAGTGCAACAATCTCTATTCCTATTCCCATGCTCTCACCGCGTGCAAAAAAATGCGTGCTCAAAATAACCCGATCGTCATTATGACCGTTTAAATACCCATACCGGAAATACCCCGGGAATAGCACTCACGTATAGGCCCTAGGACTTGTATGTGTCGCTCTTGATGAAAACATTTTGCACTTTTTTAAAAAGTATTTTCATATATAGCCTCTTGCAATATTCAGTTCAGTCAACAATTATGTATTCCGGTGGAGTACGTCATTTTAGACAGTCGTGGTCCGTCAGAATCAATCAATGGTGCGTCAAAAAATCATTGTATGGCAAATGTTCGTCACATTTGTGACACAGGGGTGCATCGTGGTACATGAGAAAATGACGCACCTCGGTAAAGTGACGCACCGTTCCCGGGGGTCGATTAGTGCGTCGTACAACTGATTATGTGCATTACACTGTCAGAGCTAAATTTCATTGATATTGCGTTCATTCAAACGAACTTAAAGTTAGGACCCCCGGACTCTCCATATATCAACGTATTTCACGCCGATGCTTTAAAACCACATTTTCACTTGGCAAGTAATGTGCACAGTAGCAATGCGTACAGGTCACACAATCATGACAATGGCATTGAATCTATCCTTGAATTTTGCGGAAATGAGAACCACACTGTAGGTAAACATAGAACGAATTTAAATATATTGGGGAATAGCGTTGGCATCCCCGTGTCAGTGGCTGGAAACAGACGACCAATGAGGTATTTTCAACAGCACCGTTAAACGTGTATCAGAATTCTTCCTCGAGGTAATTTTCTTTTACACATAATTCTTCCTCGAGGTAATTTTCTTTTACACATACAGGGTGTTCCAGGAAAACCCCTGCAACTTAAGACTGTGATGGCTATAGTTAGAATATCACAGAGGATTGCACTCATGGTCATAAATTTGGTTTATTTTGTGCGTGTGAAAAAGTAATCAAGATTGTCACTAAGATTGTCAAGATCGGTTTTCGAATTACGTGTCTTCAAACGTGACATACATGTAAGAGCGTATTCCAGAGAGTGCAGCTTCAATCGGGCGCGTGATATTGAAAGTCATTTCACAAACCGTGAAATCAACGGGTGATTACAAATAGGTTGATCACCTGATAATGTAGGAAATGAGGACATGGTACATATAGCTGTGTTAAGAGCGCTTTAACCAATACCTGCCAGAAATTGTTTACTGACAAATTGGCAGTAGAGTGCTACATCATTGTGAAAGTGCAATTTAATTAACCCCCTGAGAACTACCGGCCGATTGGTCAGAAAGATAGATACATCATTTATTGCACCAATCAGAGACATTGTTACCATAATTGTGTCCCTGATAAAGATTTGAGTGAAATATTTTACAAGCTGTATTTTAATTGGCCATTCAAATGAGTATATCTTGCAATAAACCAATCAGAACCACTGTAAGTTAGGCCAGTAGTGCCCAGGGGGTTAAGGTTACAGGTTATGCTGTCTGTGATTTGTGACGCTGTCGACGAAGCAAACAAAAGCAGATCTCCAGAGCTGGATTTACCATTGGACCAGATGGCCCGGGCCCAGGGCCCCATATTCTTTTGTTATTCTTTTTTTTTTTTGGGGGGGGGGGAGGGGGGGGGGGCAATGGGCCCCAATTTAGGTACAAATAAGACACAAATATATTACCCACACTAAACACTGGTCAAATTAGGAAGTGCAGTAAATTTTCTCGCGCTACGCTCATTTTGTCCCCAAACTGATAATTTTAGAAGAGTGTTCAAAGCTAAACTGTACCTGAACTCAATATGGCCAAGTTAGTGTAAAATAACAAATTTTCGCGCGCTACGGGCACATTTGGTCAGTTAGTTTAATACCGTGCTTTTGTCAGCAAATAGGTAATTTCCGAGGCAATACTTAATTAAAAAAGGTTTCCTAACTTTTTGTGAGCAGTTTACCAATGCATTATTCTTCTTTCATAGTAGGAAATAAAACGGAGTGGCTCCTGTCATACCGGTTTATGGTATGGTATAGTGTTAAACCCGAGAAAGTGCTCCCCGTAAGACATTTCGTGATACCCATCGTGTTGGAGCATGCGATTGATATAGTCATGTGGGGTATTGTCTCCTCGATAAGAATATCACTGTTGGCAAATTAAACTCGTGTGTTAATTAGCTTTAATTAAGCAAAATAAAGTGCCAATACCTAAATTGAGTGCAGTATGTACTATTCCAGTAGCACTATTCTATTGAATTTATGGCGAACCCATTAACGCGTGTCTTTGTGTCGTTATTGAATTGAATTGCCACCCGAGTTCGACTCCCATTGATCATGAATATTTTTGGAGGAAACAAACGCGAGTGCGTTTTAGGAATATTTACTCCGGTATGCAGCTACTTGCTCGTAAATCCAAAGTTAATTCGTCTTAGGGAAGACATCAAAACTCGACCGCCCGCTGACCGCCGGTTACGGTCGGTTCCGCCCGGTTCTTTTAGGTCAAATGTTTTACTGGTATATGAATATTCACGCATGCAACACTGAACAACCGCCGGTTGACTTAATGCTGTAACCGGACCAATTTACACTATCAATCTGTTACTTTACGGTCATAATAGCTCTCTCTATAATCGTTCTATAAAAAAAACATTCATAGACTTTCGGTATTGATTTTAAAAAGTGAATTGAGCTATAAACAGATTGAACAAGCCAACCCCAGCGAAAATCAATAGCTGTATTGTACTGGTTGACAACTGAGACTTGAGAACCCATTACTTCAATACTTTATTGCTCACGCGTGTGACGAGGCACTATCAACTGGTCGTGTTCACCAGAGTGTAACTATTTGACCTCATTATGTGTGTATATTATAACAGACGACACGTTTTGTGAGAACCGGGCGGAACCGGCCGTAACCGGCGGTCAACGGGCGGTCGAGTTTTGACGCGATCCCTTAGCATACTAGTGGCGTAACGGGGGAGCGGCGGCGAGAGGGAGTAATTTTAAATGAGTCATAAATAAAAATCAAATGATTAAATGTTTTGCAATTCTAGGTTATTCTGGACGCGGGCGAGAAACAGTACGTAGGTCTACTCGCGTTTAATTTGAACATGAGTTTAGTTAGACACGGTTTTAAGCAAAACCGCGTTTAATACGAGAATACCGCCCAATGTGTTCAAATCCGAAGAATAAAATGTATTTTGTATTTAAGCCAGGTTTTCGATAACAAGACGGAGGGACACAATTTTCCATGAAATGGTATCGTGTGTGACACTCTTGATTGATTATTTTGTTAATTTAAATGATAGTTAACATTATTCTGACCCGCAAAGCATGGTCTAAAGCATGTGATTTTCTTAGAATATTGTATAAGATTATCTAAAACTCTTATTGTCATCAAAGATGTCCTTGCCGCCCCATGACTACGACGTAGTGAATTAAATACTGTTATTATTTTTCAGCATTTTTCTGTCAGAACTAGCTAGCAGATACTATTTCAGTGATATTGCGTTCATCATGTTCATTGAAACGAACACGATTGATCAAATAATAAATTGAAGAAAGAACCAGTGACACGGGCCTGGTCACGCTTGAAGACACGTAGGCCTAATTTGAAAACCAATCTTGACCATCTTGATTACTTTTTTCACACACACAAAATGTGGATATTGATTAGAGGAGTTCTAAACATGATTGCAATACACAGTGTGATAAACACCCTGTATGTATAAAAAAAATTCCACGATTACCTCAAGGAAGAAGCCGATACACGTTAGTAACGGTGATGCTAACAATACTTTAATGGTTGTCTTTATCCGGTTACTGACACGTGGATGCCAACGCTGTTCCCCAATATATTTTAATTCGTTCTATGATGACCGATAGTGTGGTTCTCATTTCCGCAGAATTCAAGGATCGATTCAATGCCATTGTCATGATTGTGTGAGCTTCACGCATTGCTACGGTGCACATAACTTACCAAGTGAAAAATGTGCTTTTAAAGCATCTTCGTTAAATACATTGATATATGGAGAATTTGGCCTGCTTTCCATTGGCCGAGATGAAGCTTCTAATTTGCTAGCGCCCCCATTTCATGTGTCACATAGCGCGTCTAAATAATAATGAGCTTGCGTGTTGTTAATCATCACACTGAAAACTCAAACTGGTCAGCCTGACTAACTTAAAGCTAGTCCAGATGGTGTCCATCTTGACTAGCTTTAGCCTAGTCCAGCATTACGTTAGTTGCGAGACTACTAGTCCGTCCTAATCTGGACTAGTTTAGGCTAGTCGCTCGACTAGCTTTAAGTTAGTCCAGATAGTGCCTATTTTGACTAGCTTTAGACTAGTCCAGCATTGCTGGACTAGCTTTAGTTGCTCGACTAGCTTGATGTTAGTCCGTCCTAAGCTGGACTAGTTTAGGCTAGCCGCTGGAGTTAGTCCAGATGGTGTCCATCATGACTAGCTTTACGTAAGTCGCTCGACTAGCTTTTATTCGTTGACCATAACCTCGTCATAATGGTTGTATGTTATGTTAGCAGAATATGATATCAGAGGTGTTTATTTCCGATAAATACAATTTTGCGAAGGACAGAGAATATCAATCTATGAATCGGAGTGAATAATTAATTTATTCTTGTTTAAATGTCATCACTCGGTAAGTGAGTGACATGAGAATTGGATAAATCACTCTCTATAGAGTGATTTTCCACTCTTGCGTGTTATTAACTAACTTTGATTTACCATGGATTTACGAGAGGAATAATTGAATAGCAGAACTAATACAAATGCATTGGGACAGCTAAAAGGCAATGAAAATGACTTGCACGGAACCGGTAAATAACAATATTGTATTAACAACCCTTTGGCAAATATCGAATGGAGAAAGAATATATATGGAGATGCAAGTTATTTGTTTGAACACAGAACAACACACTCTAATCAATATGCAGTGCTTAAAAAGAAACTTACCCGGTAATAAATACGCCCATAAGGCGACGACCTCCACGTCCCCATGTTTTACGGGCAACGCGAACCTCTCAGGTAGGGTCAGGCGGTCGGGCGGGCGCTGTGTTTTATAGCGGGATGGGAAGGGGGGGGGGGGTTGTACCGCCAAATCAGAAACCTAAGAGAGAGAGAGAGGGGTGAGAGGGGGAGGGGTGAGAGGGGGAGAGAGAGCGGGAGAGAGAGAGCGGGAGAGAGAGCGGGAGAGAGAGCGGGAGAGAGGGAGTGTGGGGAGGGGGGGGGGGGTGCCGTCGAGTCAGACACTTGAGAGCGAAGGGGGTGGGGCGCAACAATTCAATAACCGACAGTACACCACCGTCTGTTTGAAATATTGTTTGCCAAGATCAGTCAATATTTGAGAACGTCACACCGAAAAGAATGCAGATAAAGGGCAATATTCATTTTCGCACTTGGATTTTAAACACGCAGGGAACTGCGAAAGATATGTATACGGGCTTCATCTAGTAGAGTGACATTTCAATCGGACTGAAATTTCACTCTATTAGATTGAAATTTTTTCAATATTTTAATGATCTTTCAACCTTTTGAGTGTTCATGTTAAATGTATTTAAACACGTGCAATACATTGAGGTATTTGAAAAAGGTCTTATACCAGCTCAGATCTGTTAACTTTACCAGATTTTTCAACCCATAATTTAGTGTTATTTTTCGAAGCCCGTGTAACGGATATTTTCATTTTTTTTAAATTTCTCATGAGTCTGCAACTATTCAAACGCATCGTCTGATCGTTGCTCGATATTTTCAAATTAAAATGGTTGTATAGTATTCAAACGTTATTAATACATTCGAGGGTTGAAAGCAATTATAACCATTCGGTGGCGATGAACACATTTGACCTTCACTTATGTAATAGACAGCACTCACAGACAAATGCAAAGCGTTAAGGGAGCGATCGTTAAATACGGCAGGGGGGTGGGGTGGGAGTCGTAGGGGAGATACGAATTGTTCCCCAAAACCGGAGGGGAATCTGAATTTGATTTCAACATTGAGGGGGAATCCGATTTTTTCTCTACTTGAAATTGGCAAAATTAGTGTAAAATAGCATTTTTTTACGCGCTACGCGAGCATTTGTTGATTGAGCAATGTCTTTTACACATATTCTTCATCATCCATCGAGAAGAGTAACACAGTGTATAACAGGATACTGTAACACCACTTTATTTTGCGCGGGATTTAATTTCGCGAATTTCGCGAGGGATGCATTATCGCGAAATTAAATACCCGCGAAACAAGTGTTTTTTTGTCAGAATGTAAACAATTATATTGACATTGCAACTTGAAATCTGTAGAAAAAGCATAACAAATTGGAATGTTGAGTTGTTTCAAGTGATATGTCATAAAAATGGCAACACATGGTTTTATAAATCATCAACTTCCCAAAAAACTATTCATATATCAGAGTTTCTGTGCACACAAAGATCTTTGGCAAAATTACAAAATAGTGTTTGCGTTTATAATAGTAATTTATTTGTAAAGCATTTTGTGTACATTAATTATATATGTAGGCCCTATTGGTATTTCAAATATATGTCAAATTATATTGTGAAAATAGTTCCCTAAAAAAGCTGTCAAGGGGGAACCTGAATTATTTTGTTAGTAATCAGGAGGGAGCCTCACATTTGTGACAGAAAGTAGAGGGGGAATCCGAAGAAAAAAAAGATTCAAAAAATTGAAAATTTTAAATTGCCGTATTTAATGGTCGCTCCCTAAACAAGTCCTTGGACATGTTGGAATCAAGTCGATCATTCCAAAATTACAACTTACTTTGATTAAAAAAAACACACCTGTACATCCATGTAATTACTAAACGGTCGGCTCGTCAATTGGAACTATTGTAATTGGAATGTAACAATACGAATGGATACAAAATATATAAAGCTGTTTCAAAGAACGACGCATGCTTCAAATCGAATAATAACTTTAAATTAGCGAAAAACATATCTGACCAAACGGAAAATCCCGGTGAAATTAAAATTTGATTTATATCATTTGGTTATGTTTATTCGATCTTCGAAACCGTATACCATTTTATTTGGGCGGGAATAGGACGGACTGCAGTTCCCAACGATATAATTTAAAGATTTTGCTGTACTTTTATGTCAGAAGTGCGTCACTCGGTTTTCATATTACGCTTACTGTAATATCTTTCAGTCATAAATGGCGAGTCGGGCGATTTATTAGGTAAAGATATGCCCTGTAAATTAGAGTCATTGAAATGTACGTACGTAACTTCAACCAGAGATTATGAGGGGAGGGGGCATGTTGAATCTGAATACATTTAAATGATATAGCGATATAGTATCATGATGTGTTTGTCCCTGCTCATATCGGTACAATAAGTAAACCATATTGAAATCGATCATAACAAAAAAGTGATAGATGTGGCAGAGTATGTTTGGCTTATAACATGTAATTGTCTTTGATGCATTATATCTGGAAGGGAAGTCTGGGGCACTCAATATATGGCAAATTTGATTGTGTGTTGTGTCAATTTAGCCATAATTTCCGAGCAATTAAATTAACCGCATGTACGCAGAATATTTAATATTATTAATTAATGACATTTTATAACATTCTATTTGTCAAAACAGGTCAATATTATTCAGATCATCACCCCAAGTACAACACCAAAAACCTATTAAGCTTAGGGGCCATATCCAAATCTCAGTGATTTTAAAGCATTTTTCTACCGATTTTACCCCGGTATTCCAACGAAATGCATTGTTATTTCGTTCTATTTCGTTGGAATACCGGGGTAAAATCGGTAGAAAAATGCTTTAAAATCACTGAGAGTTTGGATATGGCCCCTTAATATTCCAAGTGATTTGACTCCATCCATGCATGTCTTTGTCTAAAGTATGCTCAGTCTGTTCTTGGAGTTTTACAAATGGACATCAGCGGCCTTTGATATAGTTGATCATTCCATTTTGTTGCATAGACTTAAATCACATTTTGGTATCGATGGCTTTGTTCTCTCTTGGTATAAATCTTATTTTAATCGGCGTAATGTCAGAGTTGCAATTAAAAACGCTATGTCTAGTGAGCACACGCTTACTTACTCTTTGTCACAGGGTTCCATAATTGGCCCTCAGGGTTTCATCATGTACACCACCCCTATTGGTGAGATCATCCGTCGTTACAAAATATGTTTCCATTGCTATGCGGATGATATTCAGCTCTATGCCGAGTTTGATCCTAAGATCCCTGGTGATCGTGAGCGTGTCCTCAATAACCTGTCAGCTTGCATACCGTATCTGATATTACCTCTTGGATGTTACACAACAAGTTGCAGCTTAATCAGGATAAAACTGAGTTTTTCATAATTGCCACAAACAGAGTTCTCACCAAACTTCCAGATATTGTATTAAATGTGGGAAATCTCTCAATAAAACCATCTGCCAGTGTTAGGAACTTAGGCGTTGTTTTTGACGGCACTCTAAATATGTCTACCCATGTTAGTAAGCTTTGTAAGACTTTGAACTTCCACATTCGTAACTTATGGCGGATTCGTCGCTTCCTTAGCCAGGAAGCGTGCCATCATGCCGTCAGAGCACTTGTCTTGTCTCGCATTGATTATGCCAATTCCCTCTTGTACGGAGCACGTGAAGCTGATCTAAAACGTTTGCAACGTATCCAAAATAAAGCTGCCAGACTAGTTTTTGCATGTGGACGAGACAGGTGCTCTGTCAAACTGTTGCGTTCCTTACACTGGCTCCCACTCAAAGAAAGAATACATTTCAAAATCATGTTGCAGGTATATAAGTGCATATCTGGTACTGCTCCGGCTTATCTACAGAATCTTGTCGCGTTGTACAATCATCCTGAATACTACTAGAAGTAGGCACAGACTTCGTTCTTCATCTGACATAACAAAGCTCAATCCCATTCGTTCACACAAAAGAGCTGGTGATTGTTGTCTCACTGTTTTCGGACCTCAGCTCTGGAATAAGCTTCCTATTTATGTCAGAGAAGCTAGGACTGTGTCTACTTTTAAGAGTCTTCTAAAGACCTATTTATTTCCAAATGTGTAACTTTGTATTATTGTATATGTTATGTGTATTATGTATGCCGTATATTGTTTTCGGGAGCGTTGTTTAAGCGCTGTGCTTTTTATAGAGCGCTATATAAGTGCCTATTATAATAAAAACATGTGCATGTACATAGAACGACAGGACAAGACAACGCTCTGAAGGCGCCGAACCCCCGCGCTTGTTTTGTGCATGCACAAAACAAGCGCGGTGCACTGGCGCTCAAGGGCGACCATGGGGACCCTCTCACGTCCCAGCCATTGTCATTTGCCTCACCGAGGGGTTCGTGGAGATGCGTTTGGTAATGTTTTAGCGTAATCCAAGCGCCAGCCGGATCGCAGCAGAATGTGAAAGGGTTTTAGTGACCTTATTTAAAAATGGAAATTGATACTTTTTTGAGGGCAGGGTAATTGCTGGTATTAGCCATCCCTGTCATTTAAAAGTCACTGTTTAAACATTCAAGTCATAAGAGGCAATATCTAATACCCCTGTCACACATACGGCGATCAGGCCAGCGATTGCACTATGCAGTTATTGCAACGTTAATTATATTGCAATTTCAAAGTGTAGAGGCATTTACACAGATGCTGCATAACCCTTTCCTTTATTACAAACTGGTTTTCTCAGGTTGTGAAAGGTTTTCTATATTAACTATTAATATGGGTAAGTGAATGGGCTTAAGGGGGCTGTGCACCTACCTACAGGTACAGCCTCCGTAAAACTGCCGTGACTTCTTCATTATTCATTGAATCTATATAAAAGTATACATTTTTTTTGCAGGAAAGGGTTCAATGAATCCAACCATGATCATGAAATTGACCATTTTGGAAAAAATTATAAAAAACACGTTTTTTGACCCATTTTAGGTTCTGCAAAGATAAATCAAAATACATTTTGTAACATTTTGTCATACTAGTTTTATTATATTCCTTATACAATTCCCTATGAATCATTTTATTGTTGTTGAAAATCTTAATTATTTTTTGGATTATCGACCAAAAAGTGCCCAAAAATGGTGATTTTCACAATTTTGGAGGTAAAAAACCACTTTTTTTTAGCACTTTTTGGTCTATAATTCAAAATATAATAAAGATTTTCAAATAAAAAAACCCGATTCCTAGGGAATTGTATGAGGACTATGATAAAACTAGTATGACAAAATTTGACACAATATATTTTGAGTTATCTTTGCAGAACCTAAAATGGGTCAAAAAACGTGTTTTTTATAATTTTTCCAAAATGGTCAATTTCATGATCATGGTTGGATTCATTGAACCCTTTCCTGCAAACAAATGTATACTTTTATTGGGATTAAATAAATAATGAAGAAGTTACGGCAGTTTTACGAAGGCTATACCGAAGGTGCACAGCCCCCTTAAATAAAACAAAACCACGCAAAGAGCGTTCGCGTGTGAAAAAACTTGACCTTCACAATAATAATAAATTGTTGAATAGATTCATCAGGATCGGTAGCAATAAATGATAAAAATAGGTTATTATGATGAACTGATCGGAAAGATATACTTAATGTGTACGTTTTAGCAACGTTGTTGCCTTTTTCAATAATTGTCTGGTTGTGGTGAGCTAATTACTGTCACTGACGCTAAAGGGAGTTTTCCCAGCGGCGGGTTGTTGCCAGGTCATTTCTTACCTGATAGCAAGAGTCTTAACCGAAGATCCCATTCTTAAATAATAGTGCACGTGCAATCTCGCGCATCCCGTCTCGATACGCTCTTGGTGGGGGTCAAGGGGGCAAAGCCCCTGAGCTCTGAGCATTTGATATATTTGAGGGTTCAAAATGAGCCTAAAAGGTAGTCTGAAATGACAGTCCTGTACACATGCGCGTGAAGCGTGCGAGCATCTGCCATCTTTATTCTTATTTGGATTCGTTTCCTCCGACTGCCCCTTTGATAAAATTGGGTAGAAATTAAGTAGAACCCCTTCAGTTCCCCGAATGGGTGCAAATGACGGTCACGCCCGTCCCCCTCCTCTATTTGGACATGCAACTGTCTCTGTCCTTCCCCAAGTTGTGGTTTTTACAAACTGATTTTTTGATGATTATTTTTACCAACTGAATCTGATCAACTGATGTTACCAACTTTTTTGCTGACCGATTTTGCTGTCTGGACTACAAAACAAAGAGCCAACTCCTGATCTACCAATTTTTCTACCAACTTATTTTGTTCGTTGATTTTGCCAACTAATCAAACTTACTTTTTTGCCAACCGATCATACTTATATTGCTGACTATCATTTTGGCAACTGTTTGTTGTTTACCAAGTGATTTTGCTGAGCAATTTTTAGTACCAACTAACTTTGAAGTTAAAGCTACCCAAAATCAAGCTTAACTCAATTTGGCCAACAATTGACTTGGGTCTTTTTTGCGATCAGGTCATCATTTATGTTATGATATTAGAATATTATTCAGAGACATTTCGTGGCCTTATATGATATATGATTGCTAGTAGTGCATTCTAGTTTGATAATCATTATTGTCCTTGTACTTTATGCATTTATCGATCCAAGGACTCGAGCAATTATCAAGCACCAATGCACTGCAGCTCACCAGTTACCCTTGACATTATCCTTTCCACGTAAAATGTTTAAAAAAATGTCAAGATTATTGAATATTTGGAATCACCATGAGAAATGCATTAAAATATTAAGTACAAACATGCCTAGTAGGCTAGTATTGGTTCACTATTATTGAAAGTTGGGAAAGGTTTCTGAAAGATCTGTTTTGTATATTATAATAGCAGCGTGAAAAGTGTTTTAAAAGACGTCTCAATCCTTTTTTCCCGCTTTTTCTCCTTACAGATTATCCTCGTCGGTGCATCTGTCATTTTTGACCCGTCTGTGCCTCGATATTTATACACTTCATCAAGAAAAGACGCGATTGAGCTATACTGCAGTCTTGGAGCAGGTTTCCTTGCATCGGGGGTTTACAACTCTATATTGATAATGGCGTGTTGTTTTTACGCGTTCAAAGCTCGCAAAGTACCTAGTAATTACAACGAATCGAAATTCATCGCGGCCAGCGTATATTCAACCGTAGTGGTTTGCGTGTCGCTCGTGCCGGTGTACAGCACGGCCATAGGGGTCATTCAAAAAGTGTGTGCATTAAGCGCAGCGTTGTTATTGACGGCATACATCACATTGGTTAGTTTATACCTTCCAAAGTTGTATGCCATACACTTTGTAGACGACGAGGAGTCACTTAAGCTTCAGAACTGGCGTACCATGAATACGGTGGGGCCGTCAACAGCCCCAAGTAATCAGCAACAAGAGGGAAATGAACACTAAATCGATGTTATAAATGAGAGATCTTGCAAGCGAAGAATTTTGTAAGGCTGGGTTGTGAAATCAAGGTGATCAATACTCCAGACTTTTTAAAATTGGCATCAATGGAATAGTGGGCATCACCTAGTGCACTTTATATTCATGAAAACTGTTAACGATTTGTAAACATTCTGTTGAATGTCTATAGTCGAAACGCCTTTTCGTTTTGACCCCAAATTATTAGGTACGAGGGCGTCCTAACGTAAACACGAAAAATTCAAATTTATTCGATTACCTATTTATGAATAACTAACACTTGTTTAGGACGAAATATATACAAAAGGAGACCGTTGATCGTTTACCCACTAAGCTACAATGAAGCATACATCTATTTTACTTCATACTATTTTATCGAATTAATACATTCAGTCACCAACGTCTCGTAAAAACTGACATGAACTGGAAGAAATGGTAGCCAATTTGAGATGAAAACGTTCGTAAATCCCTTATTTTACAACGTCGTACAAATCCATCTATACAGTGGCACATTATAATGAGTTGTTTGATATCCTTCGTGTTTGAAATAGTAATAGTGTTTAAGACGATTTTTGCCGCATCATTTGAAGCCCGATTTGAAGCTCAAATGTGGTGATCAAAATTTGGCACTTGACAATAAATTGTTGAATCTCACGGATATTACTAGTTTCCCTTGATAGCGCAGATGGTAAAGCGTTCGCTTGAAGAACGGGAGGTCCGGGTTCGCTCCTTCCGCTCTGCACAATGTCACGGATTTTTTTATTTCTCGTCAAAATCAATTTGGGTTTTTAATTTATTTATGATTGTTTTATGATGTTTAATGATGACCATGTCTCTTTACTCGATATTCCGTTTGGGTGCGATTGTGCTCAGGTTATCCCTTCACCCACTCAAATATTAGTTTCAAAAGACACATATACGCGTAATGAGGAAAATCAGGCGTAAATGCAGCAAAGCATTGTCATGAAAACCATCTTCAAAACATCACATCATACGTCGCGTCTTTAATACCAGGAAATACAATACAACTTTAAAGTCTCTGATCCCGAGCACTATGCCGAGGTTTGTTTGTTGCTTTGGGATTATCTATTCTAGAGTGATGGGGATCGGTTAACTTATGGAACAGAAATGAACCAAACATTCATAAATAAATCACACACAAAAAATTGATTTTGACGAGAGAAAAAAAATCATGACATTGTGAAGAGCAGAACGAGATCGAACCCCGGACCTCCTGTTCTTCAAGCGAACGCTTTATCATCTGAGCTATAAAGGGAATCTAGTTATATCCGTGAGATTCAAACACTTCATCAATTCTGTTTCTAGAGCCACATATGCAAAAACATCATTTATTCTGTTAAATAAAAAGGATATTACAGTTATTTAGCTCATACATGTAAGTTGAAATAGATTTCCCTCGAAAGATGTGCTTCCTATGCACATAGCCTGCAATACGCACGAACATCAAAATATAATGCGATCGCATATGAATGTACAATGGACAAAATGCCAATGGTTCCAAATTTTACTCTCTCTTACAATCTCTTTTTATCTACTTAAATGGCCAAGTCGTGAAATCGATTTAGGAAATAATAATGACTAAAACTCTCATTTATCTGAATATGTGACAATTTTGTAATTTCGCTGTTTTAAAATTATTAGGAATATTTCAAGACATTAATCTACAAAAGAGACTTAAATTTGACCTCAAGATCACTCTTGAAAATGATAGTTCAGATTCCGCGGGAGTTTAACTCGATTTTAGTACCGAAAGTGCGCGGTTCACAATTGCGGAGTTCGTTTCGGTAATAATTGACCTTTTAACGGTTATTCGGCTAAGAGGCGTTTCGACTATCTACAAGGCATTGAACAGCGTAGCTCCCTCTCCACCCAATTATAATACCGTAAATTATCAGCATAAGGCACCTTTTTATCTCTGAAATACAGGGCGCCATCTCGCGATCAAAACGGCTTTTAAAAATGTTTGCCCTGGGCTAAAGTCACATGACTCGCTACATACCCGAGTTCCGCGTATACATCATATAAACCCCATGATGCAATGTTGATAGCTCGCGTACCGAAAGATTGGCTACAAACAGCAAAATGTACGAACAAAATTCATGTCTAGAAATGTTTCGAAAAATCATTCTATTCATTTGAATGAAACCACAGTTATAATCTGAAACAACATTAAATCATTTTTTGGGCGAGAACCCTATGTTAAATATATACAAAAATAGAAATATAAAGCATTTTAACTTCCTATTTATAGGATAGTGTTCAACTGTCATTTGAATTTATGTCTGTCCTATTATTGTCATTCAGTGCTCTGTTAGCGCAATCGGTAGCGCTTCAGACTCATAATCTGAAGACCGTGGGTTCGAATCCCACAGAGAATGTTTTGTTTTTCCCGTTACTATTATATTTAGTAAATGTAGAGATTATTTTAATATCGTTCAATCATAATATTATTTTGATCCCAGATACTTTTCATTTTATTTAATAGAATGATTTTCTTACAGATTCAATGAGGTTTTAATTTGAATGTACTAATGTACTATTACTTCATGGGGGTGTATGTACATGTGCATGTACAGGTCTTATTTACATGCTTAGCGTTGCGTTTATTGAATTATTGCAATACCCCGCCCATTGTTACACCATGGTTATTCACGCAATAATCTGTAAGGCCAATTGTTATTGAAAGAAGCCAATCGTCGTTGAATCGATTCTTATTTCCCATCTGTTTTTGTAGCTACATTAGCTGTTCGTTTGAGACGTGGAATATTTTTTTATATGAATTGAATTGTGCGGTACGTTGCTTTCGTGGTTGCTTAAGCGAATATCAATTAAATTGGCAAGATTTAAGACTTTGAGGGGGAAATTAAATGTGAATTTGACGGACATCCAAAGCTACAATTGGAAATTGGATTCCAACAAAAATTATAACATAATGGATGTTATCAATATTGGTTTAATACCATTTGGTTGTACAATTGCATATGGTGGAATGTCCAGATCCGCTTTATTTATCTGATCTTACAAGTATGATCAAGTCAGTCAATTTTCAAAAATGTGGTTAAAACTATTGTACCTTGTTCATGATTGACAAGTTATCTATTTTTGGGAATCGTATCCCGTGTTTCATATAATGACTTGGCCAGTCAGACAGACTCTTGATTCCTTTTATGAAACGGGACCCAGTGTTAATGTTGCCAATCATTTGTAGATTTGATAATGGTATGTGGATAGTAGAGATTCCTACTCGCCATCATCACGTTGCTCTCTTTTAATCCATTTCACTTCCTTGATCCACCGTTTACACGTTCTTCATGTTTATTTATTACCCTAGCCTCCTCTATTACGTGACTGATTCTAGTAGTTGGGACAATAATCAATAAAGTTCATACCGAAAACAATTGTACTACTTCTGTATCATATTACGCATAACGCACGGAGACGCCGCGTCTGGTGAATATATTTTCATTTTTTTTATCACAATTATAATTACATTTAACCGATGATTTTGATTTTTTTCAAATAATTGTTCAATGTTCGTCCCTTTGTACCCTTTCCCCTCCCCTTCCTTTCATTTCGCAATGCATGTGTATTTTGGAACGGTTGGGACGATATCAATAAAGTTCATACCGAGAAAAAGAAATTTGGTACTACCTCGTATAGATCACTCTGGGACACCCTGTATACAGGGGCGTCAATTCCCTTTTAAAAATGTGGGCGGGCGGGGTGACATCGGTGTGGGGTCCAGGGCCCGCTTAGGGGCCCTGGGGGTGCCCCTAGGAGCTATCGGTTTTCTGACTCTTTTGTCAATGACTGTCAATGAGGGGGGGGGGGGCACCCCCTTTAAAACGTCAGGGCAGGGTTTTGTTTTCATATGGTTTTCGTATGGGGGCTGGCAAGAAATCATAAATGTTGACTGATGCAGTCTTAAAAATGTGTGCGAAACGCGCAAAGATTCATAGTTTACACTAATTGTGCCAGCCATGATTGAGGTACATTATGGCTTTATACGACCTTCTAAAAACACGGAAATTAGTGTTTTGAGCACATCCGGGGTGGGGGCCATTTGATATAGCTTAAATCCAAATTATTTTACTTCAAACATTAGTTTTAGTCATTGTCTTTAAACTCAACTAAATTTGGAAATACAAACTCCCCCTAATTGATAATGATAACCATAAATAATTCAACTTCAACAAATTACCCAACAATTCACAAATATTAAATTAAAACACCAAACATGACATTTTTTTTTTTAAATGTCCTATTGGTATCATATGTCATACGTTGGGGAGTATTAGTACCATAGAACAAAATACTGTAATGTGCCTTTCATTCATATAGTATAACAGAGGATCATTGATTTTCAATGTCAAAACATTATTGTCTAAGCTGATGAAACGCTTACCAGATTTCGTTCTCATTTGTGTTGGAATTCAATATCCAACTGGTGCTTTGGATATTGATTCGCCTTGCAACTGCGAAACCCGCGAACCGCACAAATAAATTTAGATACAAAATGATTCCACGCCCGGTCTATTTCAACGAAGCTACAAACATGACTAGATAATATGTTGGTACATGCACATGACTGTACAATCATGTAGGCCTAAACATGGGAAATCAGAATATCGATTCAATGACGAAACGATTGACTCTTTTCATAATGGCACAATTGGCATTCCCAGATTATTTGTGTAACAATGGGGCCAGGGTCTCAATAATTCAATTTACGCAACGCTGACCGTGAACAAGTAAAAGTAGAACTGCATTCAAATTGTTGAAAATAGACAATCATTCCAAATCAAATTAAAAGTATCTTGTCCGTGGATTCACAAATATTATGGGGAACGATAAACAAACCCAACATAAAATTACTAAATTTAATATGATAATAACGAAGACAAAAAGCATTCTGGTGGGAATCGAACCACCGGCCTTTCGATCATAAATCCAATGCTCTACCGATTAATTGAGCCAACGGCGCACTGTACTGTTGTTACAACATAAATAGATTCAAATATCGTTTGTTCACATTTGATGTTTGTAGCCACTCTTCGGTATTGCATCATGGGTTTTATGATACGTGTACGCGGAACTCGGGTATGTAGCGAGTCATTCGACTTTTGCCCGGGGCAAACATTTTTAAAAGCCGTTTTGATCGCGAGATGGCGCCCTGTATTTCAGAGATAAAAAGGTGCCTTATGCTGATAATTTACGGTAGTCCAATACAGTTATAACTGTAATTAAAGTACGTATTATATTACAGTTTTACCGTGCCTGTGTTACGGTATATTACAGTTGTTACTGTCCTTGTGTTATTGCGATTTATTCTGTTGAGGGCGCTAACACCCTGTAACACAGGGACAGTAACAACTGTAATATACCGTAACACATGTTACCGTTTTATAACACAGGCACGGTAAAACTGTAATATAATACGCACTTTAATTACAGTTATTACTGTATTGGACTATCAGAATTGGGTGCACCCTCCTCCATCAGTCACATAACAGTTCACATTGTGTAGATCGGCAATGGACACAATCCTGTCATACCCAAGTCTTGAGCATAAGTGGTTGTCTTTTAAACAACTCCCCTGTGCCGTAACCAGAGGGAGGGAGGGGGGGGGGGGGGAGGGGGCATTCCCCCTGCCAGAAGGCTTGCCCCCCTGATGCCCCCCAAATGAAATGACAAACTCTATGTATACCTATGTATACTAAAAAAAGAGGTAAGATATTCCCCCTTGATGACCACCCAGATGACCCCCTCCCCAAATTGAAGACCCTAGCTACGCTACTGCCTTGTCCCCCATACCAATACGTACAGTAGCAAAGCGTTGTTATGTTCATGTATTAGATAAAGGGTCTTGCTTTCCCTAGAAGCTTCATGCCTACCAGACCTGAACAAGGCACCATTATAATTGATAACAGGCTACTACGAACACATTATCTTACATGCACTTAAGCAAAAACAATCATAATATACAATCATTTTAATATTTAATGTTTTAATATTTTAATTTCTGGCAAATTGTTTAAATAACAGGGCAAATATTTCCAATTTAAAATAAAAACAATGGAATCTAGATGTGTGAATAGTGTGATATATTTTATGTGTGATCAATCTTGCGAGTGTCATTGACCAATTATTGCTTATTACACTTATTTTTTAAGTACTATTCAGTGATCTATAAAAATATTTACCTCTTGACAAGTCTTGCATAAAAGTAAGTAAAGTTCCCACTTCTGATATGCATATTACTTGGTTAATTTTGACAATACATACTAGTTCAGGTATCCAACCAACCCCAACTGATATCGGTCGCTGGTGTCGGCAGACGCGAGGGGACGGGCCGTAAAGCCCGTCCGCTTCGCCGTTCGAAATCAGTGTATTAGATATCGTGAGTGACCGATTCTAGTTCTATTTAATGCAAGAGTGAAGCATGGGATGGTAAGTACATAGGTGCTGAATACTAGAATCAAAATTTTCCGAGATGCAATTGGGCAAATTTTAATTTACGCATGCATGATTGGCTCGTCCCGGCACGCCCACTTCCCTTTCATACTTCGCGGGCTTTCTCGTGGTATCCCCTTTGGAATCATTATGTTCATGCTAAGGCATTTCAGAGGTCGTGTTCTGATAGTTCAGTTGATTCAGAATTGTTTCTTTTACTTGCGTTGAGATTTCTTCAACCCGATTTACAATTTTTCTTCAACCCGATTTACAAGTTTTCTTCAACCCGATTTACAATGTCTCAGTCAGAAAATATTGGCCTCAATCCGTTAGTATCCGTTTGCGGTCCGTTATGGGGTCACGAAATACGTATCAGGGTCAAACTTGATAACGCACTACATGGATGATTTCCTGGTGGTGTCACGCGAGCATAGCTCTAATTTGTCGTGTAGCGCCGTCGTCGAACATTTCGTTAACATTTGTGAGGAGTTTGGAGATCCTCTGGACTCTGAGAAATCAGTGGGCATACTTCTAAATTAGTGTATCTTGGCCTTGAAATTGATTCCGTGCGACAAGTAATGGCGATTCCCAAGAAAATCGAAAAAGGTCTACAATCTGCCAAACTGACACTCAGAGAGCTTCAGTCGTTAATTTGGTCGTTATCCTTTGTATGCCAAGCAGTGGCTCCAGGGAGGGGGGGGGGGGGGGGGGGGGGGGGGGGGCGAGGAGGGCGATCGCACCCCCTAATATTAAATGTCGTAGGTTGAGATTGGCACTGTCGGTTCATTTGACAAGAGGAATCATGGAATTATCATGGTTAAAAGTATAAAAAGTAGGGCCTACACAGATGGAAACGCAATAATTTTGGGTACAAGTTTGTTTACAGCTGAAATGTACCTCAATCATAGCAAACTTATAAGTTGAAAATGTTACCCCCCCCCCCCCCCCCCCTCTGGCTACGCCACTGGTGAGGTCACCCCGGGAGATGTCACTCAGGGTAGACTATCATATTGAGAATCCATTGGGAATGCAACGCTACCTGTTATTTTTTGAAAGAACAACTCAGTTTTAGTTGGTTCAAAGCAGAGCTAAATGTCGCCACCAAGAGTTAAACAATAAACATGCTACGTAATGAGCTTCATACTGAAAACGTACCAAGATTTTGGTAAAAAGTATACGTAGCCCTCTAGAGTTTAATGAAAGAAATATAATATCATAGATCAAATAATTTGCTATTTGAAAAAGGTAAGTTTTCTTAGAAATGTCTATTCGCTATGTTCGCACAATAATTATAAACGACAGCAATGTCTTTAATTTCCTAAAATAATACAGTGTGTCTCCCATTGAGGGGAATACTACTTGGAAATACTACTTTGTATCAATTATTGAAAGTGCACTATTTTTCGCGGCATCAAATGTTCATGATGCAGAAGAACCTACATTTTTACATCACGAAATGTTTACAAATGTACACATTTCCAATAATGTCTAATAAGAAAACTAAAAGCTTGTGAGCATGACAATTTCACTTATCCTAGCCTGTCGCAAAATTTTTCATACACATAAATATTTCATGCAAACCTTGACCATGTTTAGGGACACAGTTGATGTGTAGACCCCCTGACTGAGCTTTTCAGTAGTATATAAGACGACAATTGTAAATGTGTTTAACATCTGGATTTTTTGGTTGGGCCTTTAAGAATGAAATACATGTCTTACAGAAATATGCAGATTGTGTAGGTAATCCGTGTTCACAATGGTGACATATTAATCTAGAAACTGACTATACAACTCAGCGATGATTTTCATTACCATCCGAAAACCTTAACAAACCCCTTGGTTTATTCAGTAAAGACTGTCGAATTCTGCGTGCGTAGTGTGCAGTGGGGCCGACATAGTTGTGTTCGCTACAGTACATGTCACATGACTGTCATGCCACCTGTGTTAAAAAAAAAAACCCAAGAAAGAGAATGGTGCAGTGTTGGGTGGAAATTGGGGGAGGGGGGGGGGGGGAGGGGGTTGAGCGTTGCTTTAATAAGAAAGCAGTAAATTAAATACATTCTTCGGCTTCGTTTACTCCCTGGTTTTTATAAATATAAGCATTATTAAATTAAAAAAGCATGATCTTTAATATTTATCGTCATAAAATTATTTCCAGTTCATAGCCCCCTCCCCACATTTTGAGACCCTGGGCGACACCCCCTACCAAAAACAAAAGGTTGAGTGCCCCCCTCCCCCCACGCACCGCCCCCACCCCGCCCCGGATGAAGTTCCCAGCATGTCCAAAAGTAAAAGAGGCTGATCTGTGATAATCTGTGAAGGGCTTCAAATAAAGCTATCATCCCCTCAACCACATGACTTATCATGATAGCTCGGCTCAGCTGTCAATCTCAGCCGAGTGTCTTTTTGGGCTGATTCATACAATGAAACCAGCATATCACGCCCGTTAATGGGCGCGAATATATTAATAGCAGCAACTCTCTTTGAGTTTTTGTAGTGAATGTCAACAGAGGAACTGATCCGCTAATCTGACGAACCGCTAGTCCGAAGGTCACAACCTACCCCCTCCGCCAGCTCTATTCGCCACCGCCGTGTGGAACTGATATAAATAATCTGTTCAACAGATTTTGAATTCAAGTTTTGCATACTTCCACACCCCTCCCCCCCCCCCCCCCGTAATTCAAGTTCTGCTTATTTCCAGACCCTCCCCCCGTAATTCAAATTCAAGTTCTGCTTACTCCCCCCCTTTCGCCAGCTCTATTCGCCGCCGCCGCCGCGTGGAACTGGCGCTGGCATAAATAATCTGTTCAAAAGATTTTGAATTCAAGTTCTGCATACTTCCGCACCCATCCCACCACACCCACCCCACCCCTCCCCTGCCACTTTCGCCGCCGCCTCTTATTGTCCTCTACAACATTAATTACATTAAAAACCACATCTAAAACCACATCTAATTAACATTAAATGTTGTTTCAATTTTTTAAATAGAATTCAAGTTTTGCATCGGTCCGCGACAACTCGGGCCTCTTTGGACACCTAAATGTAACTGCAAAGTAGCCGGTTGTAGCCTAAATCTATTATTGAAGGGACTTTTAATTATCTGAAAAGTAAATATCATCATTTTTTTCTTTGAAAAGGAACCCGGATAGGCTACAATACTGAGATATGGTCAACATTGTTAAGTATTATATAATAAGGGGTTTGGCAACTTTCGCCATTGTTTCTTTTATATTATGCAGGAATGATGTGCATATATACTTAGTAAATACTAGTACAATGGCGTCAATAGCGTTATAGAAATGCCAAAACGTGCATCTAACGGGCAGACAATTCATTGAGATTTTGATTTCGAATTTTATTCCGGATTTTTTTCTGACTTATTTTTTGGACTTTTTGCCTGATTTGACATTAAAAAGTCATCAGTTAGTGGGTAGTTGAAATATTAATAGACTCTATTGAGTTTACAATGAAACTATCCCTTTGTTTTCGTTTAAACGCAATTATCGAAAATGTGTTGAATATAAACATGCGTCTAACTCACTGAAAACTTTAAACATATGGTACGGGGGTAGTTTAACGCGCGTTTAACTAAACTCGTGCACCAATACAATACACGTGCATTTGAGGAATTCGGTCGATACCCATTTGGGCCACAATAAATTGAATACGGTACCTGTATACAATGAACGCACGACCACTCTGAATGGGAACGAGAATTGCCGAGTTTAAAATCGGGTTTTGTTAAACACGTCGTTTTTAAAAGATAAACTCGCATTTAATTTAGTCACGAGTTTAGTTACACTGAAAAATAATTTGGTGTCAATTTGACACTAAAACAAGTGTCAAAAAATAGGTCCTCAGTTGGCCACCTAAAGGTGTCAAATTGACACCATTATGGGTGTAAAATATGACACCTTTGGGTGTCATATTCATTTTGACACCTAGGGTAGTTACCTGAGGACCCATTTTCGAAAAATGGGGTATAAAATTGACTCTCTTAAGTGTCATATTGAGATACATTTACACCCTAATTGGGGTGTAATTTTTGGAAATGGGAAAATGAGTATTTGTCACCTCTAGCATGTTTACGAGCCGGTAAGACTGGTAAGTACCGATCTGCTCCATTTCCAGACATTTTTGATAATAATTATGATACAATTAGCGTAATGTAAGACGTCCGTATGAAAAAGACGACCACGGAGCCAGATGAATCGGGCTATATGTAATGTTGCACGTATCATCGTATGCATGCATGATGAACACACACATAGTACTAGTAGGTCCATGTACTGACAACCAGTCCAAAATCAGTCCTGACACAACAGGGTAACAAAATGCTAGTCTCTGACTATGAAATTGTAATTTATTTCATCAGTTAGTTGGCGCAATATTAAACAACATGAACAAGGCTTACATTACGCTAATTGTATCATAATTATTATCAAAAAATGTCTGGAAATGGAGCAGATCGGTACTTACCAGTCTTACCGGCTCGTAACATGCGGACAAAATGGCGACGAGAAAACTTCTGCGTGCCAAGGCGCATGCGTTGATATGTTGATAGACGCCCAATTTGGTGTCAGAATTACACCAATTGGTGTCATACTGCTTCGACACCTCTAAACACCGTGAGCTTTGCCGCCAACTATTGACGCCCTTGGAGTTATTTCAATTAATCTGACACCAGTTTTGGTGTAAATCACTAAATGATCACTGAAAGGTGTCCGTCGGACACTTAACGGTGTCACCGTTAATTATGTGCAAACCCATATCATTGACGATTACACCAATTTTGGAGTCAAAATAACACCTTTGTAAGTGTCATTTACAGTTGACTCTAAGAAGGTGTCACTGTGACACCAATTTTTTTTTTCAGTGTAGTTTAATTTAGTCACGAGTTTAGTTAGTTTGTTACTTTCCCATTGCCGCGATGACGTCACCTACCGCAGGCATATGTGGCCACGGAGTTTGTGGCCGCATAGCCGCTAGGGAGTTAGCTCAGTTGGTAGAGGGACATTTAAAAAAAAAAAAAAAATACACAATAAATACACAATAAATTTATACAATAACATCAATATTTACAAAATAATATAATATAATAATAGCAAGTATGTACAATGTGGCAATCGATTAAAAAAAACCCGACATAATTGATATACATGATGCCATAGTAATTACAGAGAAGTCAGTCTACGAAGACAGAGTTCTTTTTCAAATAGGAATAACAGATTTGGGTGGTTGCCGTATCTAAACTTGCTTATGCATAGTTTCCCAACGGCGATGATGAGGTTAATACATTTTAAATCGTGATGGTCATAAGTATTATTGTGGTAGTTCAATATAACAATTTCAGTGGTCAATACAAAGCATGTTGATAATTTACGCGAGATAACTTGACTAGCGTAAGACCATAGCTGTTTAACTAGATTACATTTGAAAAAGAAATGGTCGATATAGTCAATCACGTTGCATGTGTGACAAATATTATTCTCTACCTTACCCATCTTACATAGAAGTACTTTGGTTGGATAAACATTGTGGAGGATTTTCCAATTTAATGAGATCAACTTCGCTTCATCGGTGCACTGTGGAGTGGCAAGCCAAATGTCGGTCCAATTGAATGAGTAATTGGGGAATCTAAGTGGCCAGAAATTTGTACACAGAGGAGGAACATACAAATTGTGAATCATGGCTTTCCTAAAACCTTTGTTTGTACAGGTATCAATAGGGACTGAATTAAAATAAACATTTTCTCCGTTGTTGTCGGGAGTTGTGGCATTGTCACAAGGAGTCCTTGTTAATTTCCAATCAATGGGAAGCGCATTGCGGAGAGCGTAATATTGCAAAATTACGGCACCCTTATCCTTTAGACGATTACGGAAGTGGTTAATGGAATAGAAAGAACCATCATCGTCAAATAGGTCACCCACAAAAATAATTCCCGACTTAATCCAGTCTATGAAGAATAGTGTGTTATTTTTCAATTGGATAACATCATTATTCCATATAACTTGATTATGACATGATGCAATATCATCTTTGATTATAACTTGCTTAGTGTCGAACCAGATTGTAAATAGCTTATAGTAAAAAGAAGGTAATCTCTTTAACATAATATGACACATGTTGTTAAGCTGCTTAAATGTACAGTTACAATTAAAAATATTCATACCAATACCCAACTTGTTTATATAGTACTTGGGATATTTTTCCAACAAGCAATATCTGAGTTGTTAAGTTTCTTAATCCATGACAGCTTTAGTGAATCGAAAAATAGTTTGGTGTGAAACATGTTTATACCACCTTTATCGTTATCTGCAATCACTGTGTTACGTTTGACTGCTTCTTCTCTGCCCCAAATAAATTTGAAGAACATGTTATTGAGTTTCATAATAATTTTATCAGGGATATTCATGACAGAGGCAATGTATGACAATTGTGATGCTAACAGTGTTTTAACAATCAAATTTCTACCTGTCATTGAGAGGCCACGCATTTTCCAAGCACGTATAGAGCGTTCAATATTTTCCATCTTGCCAATCCAATTACATTCGAGATGTGCTTGGTGAGAAGGTGACACCTAGGATTTTTATTGTGTTGTTTGGAGCTAGTTTCCATTTAACATCACCAACACAGTAATCGTTATCTTTCAAAGATCCGATCCATAGCGCATCACTTTTATCTTTATTTATTGCAAGCCCTGATAGTTTAGTGAATTTATCAAAGATTGACATCACGTTTATAAGACAATTGGGTGTTTTAACAAAAATGGTTGTATCGTCGGCAAAGGTGGTAATACGGACCTCGTGTCTATTATAGTTGTCAAGTGGCAGGGCAATGCCATGTATTTTATTTGACTGACGAATTTTACAAGCAAGCAGTTCTACCCCAAGCACGAACATCAAACTTGCAATCGGACAACCTTGACGAACACCACGGTCCACTTTGAACGGATTCGAAATATGACCATTGTTAATGATACAGTTTGTGCTATTATTTAAGATAACAGAAACCCATTTCTGAAATATATCGCCAACATTTAGCTTTCTTATGGCATATAGAATAAAGTCACGTTCAATGGTATCGAACGCCTTTTTAAAATCAATACATATCATGATACCAGGTATATTTTGATTATCTACATATCTTAGTACATCTTCAATAAGACGGATATTACCTTGGATATTTCTACCCTTTACAAATCCGTTTTGGTCAGAGTCAACTAACTTGAGAAGAATGTTTTGCACACGTGCGGCGAGAGCTTTAGTGGCAATTTTGTAATCGATGTTCAGTAAAGCGATTGGGCGATAATTATCGAGGGAGTCTCGTGGTAGGGATTTACCTTTATGTACTAAAGAAATAATACCACGATTTTGACAGGTAGTGAATGAGCCAGAATTAAATCCATCGTTTAACGCATCAACAACCAATTGACTTATTTTTGGCCAGAATTTACGGTAGAATTCAGCTGTTAGACCGTCGTATCCAGGGCTTTTATTATTTGCCATTGCGCTAAGTGCGTTAAAACATTCATCATTATTTAGAATACCTTCACAACTTTGACTATCATTCTCACTCAGGGTGGGAAATACAGTGTCTTGAAAGAAATCATCTAACTCATTATCAGTAACTTTTACATTACTTTGATACAATTTAGAGAAATATTCAACCTCCTCTTTTAAAATTTCAGACTGATCTGTAGTCGTCTTCCCGTTGGTACATTTGAGCAAATTGATACACTTTTTAAACATACGACTTTTTTCAAGATTCAAGAAATATTTGGAGCATTTCTCACCTTCTTCGACCCATTTTTCTTTCGATCGAATTTGTAAACCTTTCATATAGTGACAGTATACTATTTCATATTGCATCTTACAATTATGGTATTGTTTTTTGAGATCATGATCATCAGGATATTCAATGCACTTGTCATAGATCTTTTGAAGCTTACTCTCAATATTTTTCATATCGCTTTTCATCACCTTTTGAGAACCTTTAGCAAAGTCTAACGTAAAGCTACGAATTTTCGTTTTACAGAAATCCCAAAATAATTTGGGAGACAACATGGTATGATATTCGCTTTTACATTCATCAATAAGTATATTTAACGCTGAGATATAATCATCAATTTCCAGCCAGGAATTATTAAATTTCCAATAGCCATTACCTTTACCATTACCTAGAGGGACAGACTTGGGTGCGGATGGTCCCGCGATCGAATCCCGGGGGGTGCTGGGTGATTTTTCGGGTACAAAAATAGCACTTTCCCCCCCTCCCCCCGATACGCACAAAAAACTATCTTTACTGGTTAGGGTTAACAGAGCAACAGCCTGCCCTTTTATCCTGTACCATATACTGTCAATATAACAATCTTTATATTTTCTACTTGAAAAAGGCAAGTTTTATCTTGCCGAAACGTCGTATGTTCTCTTTTCTTATCTGTGTTGTCTTATACCTTCCCTTTTTGGTGTCTTCTGTATTTTTTTTTATTGTTCCCCACCGTCATAGTTGGGCTAGTGATCCCATACATACGCGTATGCTAATTTATTTAGTCACGAGTGTAGTTAGTTTAATTTAGTCACGAGTTTAGTTAGACACGGTTTTAAGCTAAAATTATGTTTAGTACGAGAATACGGCCCTTGTGTTCTAAAGCGCACTCGTTTACTTTTTAATGCATAGAAACTGAATTTAGACAAGCCTACGAAAAACTGCTACCTTTATTTATGTACCTCCAAACCGGACTCCAAACTTACGCAGAATTACAGGTATCTAATATTGCCATATGCATGTACAATAGAAATGTTACAATAGAACTTATGAAGCTCCCCAAGAGTATCGTATTTTTCATTAGGTTACAAGGCCCGCTTAGCAGCGCTATAAATTGATGCCCTAAAAACCGTCAACAAATCCAAGCTGGTTGCTATGACATAATTATCGTGTGCAACCAACCGGCTGTATTGAGTAGTTTAAACGCATGAGCGTAGATGAAATTTGCAACAAAATGGAAACTTACCCATGCAGTTAGCCCCGAATATATGCACTGGGTAATCCTCTCGTAGTAGTGATAACAATAGGTTTACCAGAGCGAATTAATAGCGCTTCTAAGCGGGCAATTTATGTCATTTGGGGACACCATGAGCATGATTAAGAGCTAAGTAGGCCTAACCCAATTTCTACAGTGTAAGCTGGAGAATCCCGGATACTGTTTACTTAACTTAACAGATTTGCGCCTCTTTTACCAGTTCAACTATTTCACCCGTCATTTCACAGTGGCTGATTACGCCACCTTCTCACACCGTTTCTCACCGGTTTGCCGTCGGATTTGTTTGACAGTTTCAACTGTTCAAATGATTCCGACGGTGAAAACCCCGACAAAAACTCGTGAACACTGTCGCATATAAAAGGTTATATCACACTTTGGACAGTTACAGAACGATATCGGCTAATTAATATGATTAGCTATCAATATAAGTTGAACTTGAATCGTTTAACATGTTTAATCCTAACAAATTCCACTGCAAATATTTACCTTACAATGAAATGGTGGCTGATCCGCCGTGAACACCATACTCATCATTTGCCATGCTGGTATTCATGTGCATGAAATGGTGATTAAGATATTCGATAACCCTAACCCTACTATATACGTCTCACACAAACTTCACAGCCAGCACCACTCGGCTTGCGCGCGCACAAGTTCTATCTCATGTAGTACTAAACTACGGGTATATATGGTCTCCGATTTTTTAGCCTGTGAAGCCCCCCCCCCCCCCCCCCCCCCCCCCGTGGCTGAGTGGTAGTATATATCGCCTGTCACGCGGCCGACCCGGGTTCAATTCCCGGGGCCGGCGGACTTAATTTTTCCCATTTTTTATTTAACCCCCTCCCCCCTGTTCTTCGTTCCATCCCCACTGCCACGTTCTAGGGTTAGGGTTAATACGACACCACACAGTGCATTTCTATAACCCTAACCCTACTACGTCTCACACAAACCTCACAGCCAGCACCACTCGGCTTGCGCGCGCACAAGTTCTATCTCATGTAGCACTAAACTACGGGTATATATAGTCTCCGATTTTTTAGCCTGTGAAGCCCTCCCCCTGTTCTTCGTTCCATCCCCACTGCCACGTTCTAGGGTTAGGGTTAATGTCTGGTAGCGGCCCCAGCTACCAAGAAAGTGGTAAGCTTCGTCAATGTCCATATTATTTGCTTGCATAATGGTATCTCAGTCCAGATTGCAGAATCAATCAGAAGTCAAAAATGGAAGAAGTGTAACTAGTTACAAATAAACCGTATATTGTTTGTCCGATAGTAGTAATTTGGCTCTGTGTCAACCTGGTTAACTTAGCAACAACAAATCTACAGAAAACAAGAGAACTGGTGAGTTTTAAATGTCAAATCAGGAAGAAAAGTCCCAAAAATAAGTCAGATAAAATCCGGAATAAAATTCGAAATCAAAATCTCAATGAATTGCCTGCCCGTAATACGAGGGGGTATCAAAAAGTTCTTGAAATCACCAAGAAGTGAAGAAGCCAGAAACTTTTTTGTTATGTGACCCTTCAGACATCTATAAAAAGTCACTGTGCAAAGTCACACATCTCTCCCACTATTTATTACCTGTCCACAGACCGCCATTGTAGAGCTCCTCGAATTGACCGACATTGATTGATCCTCAGATTGCCTCAGATTGCATTATTCCCAAAACAGCAATATATAGTTCAAAGTGTTGACAGAAAGGAGTCAACGGTCATGTAAGGGTCATTAGAGGTCAACCTGTGTACACCCATGTTACCCCCAAGATTATTGTCATCAAGCTTGTGTGTAATGAGAAACTGGGAAAGGACGAAGTGGCAAAGGGCGAAATGGGATAGGACGAAATGCCAAAGGACGAATTAGAAAAGGATGAAATAGCACAAGGACGAAGTGGCAAAGGACAAAATGGGAAAGGACAAAATGGGAGAGAATTAAATGTTAAAGGACTAAATAGGAAAGGACCAATTGGCAAGAGGACCAAGTGGCACGAGGACGAAGGGGAATTTGGACGAAATGGGAAAGGATGAAATAGGAAAGGACGGAGTGGTAAGGACAAATTGGGAGAGGACGAAATGGGAAAGGACGAAATGGCAATAATTTAATTGGTCAAGCTGAACAAAAAATGCGAGATATAATAGGCCTTTTTACATGACCAAGTGAAACATCTTCTCAAACATTGATGACAGGTGGTTTTGGTTTTTCATTATTTTTGTCCTTAATTTTTTTTTTTTTACAATTACAAGTCATCAATTACTAGATAGTGATTTTTATTGTACACTTTATTGAGTCTATTATGAAACTATCTCTTGTTTTATGATATTTAACACTATAAACAGGCGAAATCTACCCCCACGAAAATAATAACGGGACCTTTACGGCACTACTAATTCATTCATCTGGTCAATCAAAACACACAATTCCTTTCAAATTGCCCAAAGTCACACTTAACTCAAGTATTAACACTCAGGCTATGATACGATAAACAGGCGAACTCTACCCCTTGAAAATTATAGTGGCAAACTCTACGGCACTACTAACTACCAGAGGTGCCTGGGAGAGTTCGCCGATTCAAAATGGCGTCCGAAAAGCGAACTCAACCCCAAACGCTGCAGTGGCCCGGCAGTGGGTCACTTTTAGGAAACAACCGATAAACCTCGTGGTAGACGGCTGACTTAAAGGCATATTATGTGATCTTTTCCAGAGAGCGCCCTCTATTCATTATTTTTTTTAGAAAGTAGATTTTATTGCAGATTTACATTTCTGATCATAAATCATACATACATTCCAAGTTACAGAGCGATACGATTCCTAATTACCTCAAAATCATGGTTTTACACATTTGAAAGTGACTTTTGCACATTATCGAGAAGAAAAAAAATCTGTTTTCTGATGAATCTGCTGACGAAAAACTTTATTATTTCAGCAATGTACAATGTCATGCTTCACGATCCAGTAAAAGTGAAAAGAACTTTGAACTAAATGGGACTTCAAGTCCGAGAATTTATGAAGTGCTAGGCAATGAGGATACCAAAGGCTTTCACAATACCATACACTCTTAGAAGGTCAGGATCAAATACATGAGTAGATTTCCGGCTCACTTTGTTTTGATCCTTTAAGGATCATTTTCGGATCGTTTTGATCCGTTTTCGGATCGTTTTGATCCGTTTCCAGATAGATATCAACAAACGGATCAAATTCACCTTGATCAACTTTCATCTGATTTCCGGATCAATTCGATGAAACAGTTCATTGGTCAATGAGTGACTGACGTCACTCTTTCGCAAACCGATAGACGACAAGCAGACGATCTTTTGAATTCGGTCGCCACAGTTGAAACAAGGGTGAAATACCGCGGTAAGTTATCCAGTCTAATCTGTAAAATGATACATGATTTTGTCGGTAAAGTAGTTTTATTTTTTATATTTGAACATGCTCTATTCTTGTGAACAAATTTCTTGTACCTGACCAGTGCCATCAGTACGATTTTCGGTCAAAATGCTCCTCACAAAATGTCACGATCACTGCGATATACTAGGCCTACACGATGTAGTAAGCTTACTGCACTCGATATATAGTCTGCAGTGTGCACCCGGGGGTGGGGGCACTCAATCAATATTAGGTTTCACACCAGGCTCCATCAAAAATACCCCCCTTTTTTGGCCCGGTGTCACCGAAAGACCCTTGCATGCATGCTTGTTTTTACAATCTGTCACCCGATGACCCCCTATGTTTTCACTTTTTCTTTGATTCAGTTTGATCCTGGAGTAGGATCATAAGCTACAGGTACATCCGATTAAGGATCATTATTTTGATCCGTTTCAGTATCATTTGACATAAATATTTGATCCCATTTCGGATCAAACTTTTTGATCCTGCTTGTCGGATCACTTTGATCCGGAAAGGGTAAGCTCATATGTGATACCGCTTCTGGATCAAAATTGATCCTTTTCGTCTCATATTTGATCCTGACCTTCTAAGAGTGTAGGCATTACAGATGTCTTTGACCATACGTTGCCCTAGTATGGGGCTCTTATAAATGCCCTTAAAAAACCGTGCAATCACTGCCTTAAGAATAATAACAAACAAGCTCAACGTCCGTTCAAGCCGTATAACTGTGCATTTATAACGCTCGACATCAAAGGTTCAAGAAGGTTATATGATTCTTTAATCTCGTCCATAGAGGTCAAACGAAAATGTATAGATAAATGGGAAAGCAATTTAGACATATCCTACAGTTTGAAAAAAGAGTCGGTTATTTTTCTTTTCCTTTTTTTGTGGAGGCGGGGGTGGGGGTGGGGGGGGGGGGGGGGGGGGGGGGTCGAGCCCATGTATCTGCGCCTGCAACCAACCAACGGTTTATAGTCAGTTACGCATCTCCTCGGCTTCCAATCTTAATAAGAATCATAAGAATCAAACGATAGCCTAAACTGATTGCATGCGTGGGTGGAAATCCAACAATATCATGCCATGCACTTATTAACAATCATATAGATTCTGCTTAATAATGAGCCATCTCGATCGTCACGTTACCATGGTAACGTAACGACGCAGTTAAGAAACCTTACAAATCCGCACAATAACAAGCTTACATACCTACTACGTTAACACAGAATGAAGGATTTGACCAACATGCAACGTGCTGCAGTTGTATAATATATATTTTTTTTCATCAAAATAAATGTAATTATTAGTAGATTTTTTTTAACGATTGATGAATTGGGAGCACATATCGACTTACACAATGCTACATGTTGAATAGATCTGCGATAGATGGATAAGTGGCTATTAAATGGTTTTGCTGTCAGAGAAGTTGAGAGGTGAGTCGACACAAAGGAGAATTTGGTATTAGGTAGCATTTGGTTGCCTACCGCCTCACGCATTTATTTCACAAACCTTTCTTCACGCATTTATTTCACATACATTTCTTCACGCAAAAATGTGCATTAATTTTGAATGTAGCAAAAGCAATATTTTACAAATACTATAGCATCTCAATATGGAAAAAGGATGAACGTTGAGGCATATCTATGGCGACAACGAATTATGCATTAATCCAAAGAATTTTGAATGTACATGTAGAAAATCAATATTTTAGTTGTGCTAATAGCATCTCAATATGAAAAGAAGATGGACGTTGAGGCATAGCTATGACGACAACGAATTCTCAACTTGGACAAACGTTTCTTAATCATTCAAACTTTATTTTGTATAAATATATGCTATCGACGCATATTTATTATTAAATTGTGAGCTCTTAATATCCAAATAATATTAAGTTTTTATCAAGTCAATGTAGCTTAATTTTATGGATTATTCTGAGAGTGAGACCTTAGTAACATGACTTCAATTAGCCGATGAAATTTACATTTGGATGTTGTAAATCTAATTATAATTGACTTATATTATTACATTTGAATACAATTTTTTGTTGGCTTCAAACTATCGCCAACCAAGGGCCACATACTTGGGACTTGCCCCAACAAAAAATATTACAAATATGACCCCCCCCTCCCGCCCCTTAGATGCAGATTCTATTATGATTAAGGAGGAAAGGACTTTGCGCTTAGATGGTTATTAAAAAAGATGAATACTAACATACCCTCAGAACTGGACTGAGTCACTGAGGTGTAGCCCGTCTATTGAAACAAGGCAAATCTGGATGGATATAATACAGTGTGACTGATGAAACGGGCATTATCCAATCCAAAATTGGCGTTATGATCCTGATAATTTATAACATATACAAAAATACCGAAAGAGTCGGAATGCCATTACCCCAAGATGAATATTGAAGTCACGTATTATACATACATGTATACATAAAAATATAGATCTTCTGCCCAATTCAATGAACAGAACACTAGAAAAGACGCCACAAATATCACATGATATACTTCATGAGGGACTGAATAGAAACACCGGTTGATTTGAATTGTATAAATCCTAGTTCTAGTTTTGATATTTATTATTAATATTATTATTATTATAATAAGCATGACCTGTGAAAGCATAACGTGATGATTGTTTTTCATAAGTCCACGCTAAATATATCGTGTCATGAATCATGAGGGCTGAGTAGCACGGGTTGGGTAGAATTATGTAAAAAACTTCATTATTAGTAGTAGGCACGCTTTCATTTTGTTTTTATATACCAGTAAACATGTGTAAAGCTTAAACTTGATCTAGTTTAGTAATAGCATATAGTAAGCAGGCACTATAAACTAACCGTCGTTAATGACCATGACAATAACCTAAATCTTCCCGCGTATGACAGGGGTTGCCAAAAGCATAATAAATATGAAACATGATAAATGATTGAGATAATTTAATACATATTTAAGCTTGATAAATGTTTTAAAAGCAAGCGCTTAATGATCAGTACTTAAATACCTGAATGTAGATCCCATGAACTTGGGACTACAAGGCCTAATGTAGGCATGTATTGGGGGTGAGCGCCAACGCTCCATGCATTCCACAGGTGCTCGATCATTATATGATACCACCCCACGCTGCAATCATGTTAATCAGATACAACAATTGCATACTATTTTGATAGCTCAAACCCTCGACAAATCCAAAACCAAAGGAACCTATTCGGTAATATTAAATATCGTGCCCTATATTTAGTTAAGCCATTATATCCACTTGCAAAATTTATATGCATTTTAACGAATGTTAAAATATTAAAATAAATGTATAAATGATATCACTATTTTAAATATGCATAAAATCTCCTACGTCGGTGTTTACGAACCTATTCATTGTGAAACATTGTGAAATGCAAAACAAAAATGAATATTTATAATATCTCCTTATAAAACTTGAATTATTAAGACATGAAAAGACATGCATGTATTTATCAAAACAAGCTATGTATCCCTGTCATTGTTAAACATTTATCATAATGCAGGACTAAAGCTGAGCAGCGACGGTTAAAAAAAATCCTAACATCACAAATAAAGATGTAAATGTTATCACTTATTTCAATTTTGCATACTATGTCCTACGACGATGGTCACAAACCTATTCATTGTGAAATGCAAAGAAATGCATATTTAAAGTATCTCCATCAGTTTTTTTATTTTGAAGACATCAAATGACATACATGAATTTATCGAACGAGCTCTGTATTTTTGTCACAGATAATAATTTACCCTATAAAGGAATAAAACTGTGCAATTTATCCCAATTAGCAGCAAGTTACACGCAACCTGAAGATCAAAATAAGAAACGTTGTTTGGAGTGACAAGGTATTAGGAATGTATTTAACCGGGCTTCCATATCCTTTGAGCAAGTACCGTACCAATCAGCATGATCAGTACAAAGATGTACAAACGCGTTTGATGATCCCCTATAGTATAAGCTGCACAGAAAAGGTTTGCTGAACTGCCCGATCGAGATGTTTAAGTCATTGTAGGATTACTGCATAGCCGAATCCTGCCGAATCGCTGAAAGAGTTTGCAGTTATTAGATGTGTATCGCTTGGTGAAGCTGGGTATTTATACAGTAATAGATGTATACCGATATCGGTGATTAACATGGCTACGAGTTGGAGGTATCACAACAGCCTCAACAAAACTATACTTTTCTCGCTATTGATGACCCGGTCTCTGCAGCAAGCACTTTTGAACATATTACTATTAGACCCGATTAATCACAGCTAGATGAAGATACCTCTCCTTTATTACACTGGTTAGTTAGCTCAATCTATAACCATTTTCAATAACGGAACTTGAACTTGGATCGCTCTATTCCCGCCGCCGTATTAGTTCGACTCTTGGTGTCAATGTTAGACTCCGAAGCTATGAAGGATGAATGAAGTCTGGCGGAATAGCCGTGAGAAAGTAGCTGCTGAAGTCAATCTGGATTAAAAAATGGGACACAAGAAGACAAGAGCAGCAAAACAGCGAACTATTCATATATAGTAGACATATTAAAATGCAGGCAGATAACCCAAGATGAAGGATAAATAATAACATGCTGAGATTTTTTTGTTTTAAATTTATTTAATTTTTTTATATATATATAATATATAATAATAATAAATAATCTGGTGAATATACAACTCATAATGGATTATCCTATCTGGAGAATGACATTCACACCTATTATAGATTATTGATATTCCACTTATGTGTGTCAATAACTTGGATATGCTGTATTATATTATATTATTATTGTTGACTATTTTATGATTAGATGTACTCCAGTCTGAAGATTGCCACCGCCCTGTGTGGTTGGTGTGCATGAAACTGCCAGTTACTATGTATAAATAATTCTTAATTTACTGCTTGTTTTCAACATATATAATATATATATATATATATATTATATAAAATCAACTTGATTTAAAATTCCATGATTATACTACAGCACTGTTTCATACAGCCAGCATTGGCTGCACTCATCAGGTATAATGAATTCATGTACTAAGAACACTAGCATATAGTCCAACATAGATTGACTCAAGTATGGTCACAGACAATAGAAAGTATAGTAAAACGTATAAGGCGTGAAGAGCAATCAATAATCAATAATATATATATATTTTTATATATAAATAATTAACTTGTTCCCTGATGGATAAAGATAAAACCTCACTCCCAATTCCAAACGATCTAAAAACTATGTATAGTAAGACAACTGAATTAAAAAGTGGAATGACCAACACGCAGACCGGGGGTCCTATGCATGAATATACCTCAGATAGTGAATATACATATAAAAAATGCAGGCAAGGAACGCAACATGAAGTAGAATCAAATAATAACATGCCGTAGTTCTAAATAATTAACATAGTGTTCCACCCCATGATGAATTTAAATCATAAAGCAATGACTCAAACATCAAAACGCCCCAAACTATGCATACCAACTGACTTTAGTCTAGCACTACTGAAACCTGATAACTAAATAATCGTCTCAGACTGAAACTGCTGTTCAAGATGAGAAAGATCGGCTGATTTTAATTATTTATTTATTTATTTATTTATTTATTTTTAATTAATAACATAAAGCAAGGTACGCAAGTGAAATAAAATATACCGTTGGACCGCATGACCCGTGAGATTTATGATTAACACAGTGTTCCATCCCATGATGACTTTAGGTAAAAAAGGAACAACTCCGACATCCAAAGCGCCGATAACTATGCATACCACACCTGCTACTATTACGCGGAACTGCTGATATTATTATTTTTAGTAATTTATCATCAGGCAAGATACGCAAGTCATATAAATGATACCATTGGACCGCATGACGAGATTTATGATTAGAGTTCGATGAAAACACGAAATAAAACGATTTCAACAGCCCGTACGACGCAATGTCAAAATCAAGACTATATAACAACCATATGCCCCATGTTAAACTATTACTCGGAATTCCAGATATCGACTTATTAACCTGAGTGAGACAATAAATGCCCAAAAACTTAATTAGAACCTCGCTAAAATTCCCTTATACGAACCGCCCGTGACATACATGGAAATAAAGGTCTCGATTATTATTTTGATCAGCAATGTCAAAATCAAGACTATAACAACCATATTCCCCATGTTAAACTATTACTCTGAATTCCAGATATCGAGTGAGACGATAATCGGGTCGACTCATGTTTGAGAACAAGATTTCAGACGATAACAAATGCCCAAAAACTTAATTAGATCCTCGCCAGAATTCCCCGATACGAATTCCCCGTGACATAAATAGCGCCCTCGACTATTATTTTGATCAGCTACGACATGAAATGTGAACTATAAATAATGGTAGAGGAAAAGGTAGCTCATTAACATAATTTCCGTTACCCCTATCGTGTTGGAGCATGCGATTCATGTAGTCGTGTAGTATTTGTTCTCCCTGATATGAATACCGCTGTTGGTAAATTAAAAACATGTGCTAAGTACCCTAATTAAGCGAAACAAAACTGCAGTCCCTAAAATTAGTTATAGCGTATGCCGATGTGCCATCACTTTCCATTCAAATGACCGTGATTTGTGAATCGATTGCTTTATCTCTTGCCTATTGAGTGGAAAGACGCTATTGAAATGGACGGATGGGTTGCCCTTTTATAGCTTTGGAATCACGGGTATTAGCGGAACTCGTTTTTAGTGAAATCGATTTAATACCTGCAATCATTACAATGACACCTAATTTGTCAACATCATCGGTACCCAAAGGAAATTGAATAGGGGTGTTGCTGTTTTAATCCATATATTATAGTTCTTTTAAAGAATAACAAAATCTCTGAATGTTTTGTTGTTGCATAAGAGGCCTTAGTTTAAAGCTGGTTAAGGTGTAGTGCAATTTGCGAATAAACCCCGGAATAAACAAACAAACCATTACAACTCGGACGTCTGCCATCTACAGTAAATAGCATCCATATATTATTGCATTCATCACTTAGATATAACCCAATTGTATTGCTTTCTTCAGTAGATAAACACCCGGCGTTACATTTCTATCTTCAGTAGATAGTACCCATATATTGCATTACTATCTTCAGTAGATACCCGTATGTTATATTATTGCTATCTTAAGTAGATAGTATACTGATATATTATATTGCTATCTTCAGATAACATACGTATGATATATTGCTATCTTCAGTAGATAGCATTCATGAATTATTACATTGATATCTTCACCTTAGCATAATATCTATATAAACAGCACCGTGCGTGAATTTACACCTATTTTTAGTGTCATTGGTGTGCAACAGTTTAATCATGATAATTAGGACCAGTCGGGATAGGAGAGTAAACGACATATTTACAAAAAATAATGATTATTTAGAAACATTCCTAATGTATGCCTTTTCAAAGATATGGACCAACCCGTTCGACCCCTAGTTATCGTCCTTGCATGGACGGGTCTCGAACTGGAGCTAGAGTAATTCGTCTATCATGTGCACCATGTATAGGAAAACTGCCTTATGCACTCGTAAAAAACCCCTTTCCATGAGAGCCAACTACACCAACTACAATTTAAATAAAGTTACATTTCTTGTTTTTAGTCACCCATTTTTTAATCAAATGACCACGAAAGTGACACAAAACACGTAAACAAAGTACTAGAAAAAATTGAAAAATTAATCCCCTTTTCAGTTGGTGCAATTGACCCTAAGAAGGGACTTTTTTACGTTTTTATTTGTTTACTTTATTCAAATGAAGAGTGATCGATTGATGATAATTATACACACAAAGTTTATCGATCCTAGACCAATATTGTTTTAAGTGCATGGTGCAGTGGCAATTGAAATGGAAATTTAAGGCATAGGCCTATTATGGCTTGATAGGGGGATCATTGGTTGTTAAGTATAAGCACCTTTCCTGGTATAAGTGACCTGAATACTACCATGAGATTTATATGCAGTTCAATGAGTCTAGCACTAGGGACCTGCCTCCACGAGTCATTGTATTGACGGTGAATCAATTGCAACACATTTTTTTTAAAGTATCTTAAAGACAAGTTAACCTCATTTAAAAAAGGCCATCTAGATCTTGGCATATTATTTCACAGCATTTAACATGGGTTTTCCTCAGGATCCTCAACTGAGATAACAGCACGAAACTACAAAACAAATTAAATGCCGCTAACGAGATTGCTAAAACTGTGGCTTACGGGAAACAAATTATTACCAAATCGACGTCGTATCTCTTATAAAAGCACAAATTAGCCTATTTCAAATTAAATAATCCCGAAGTTAAGATCAATATAATGACTCGAGGTGTTCTAGGCGTACTGTTTCCCGCCCGCGTCCAAAAATAAGAATGCCAAATATTTAATTATTTGATTTTTATTTAGGATTTTATGAAATTAATCATTGTAGTTATAACATAATTAAATACGAACCTTGATATTGGTTGCGGTCACTTGTTTCAATATAAATGAATAAAAGAAAGACATCTCGTCCCTTTTCCAAACATGAAACTGTTAACTCATAATAATATTACATCGACAACCTTATTGCCAAGTAGCTAGCTTTGATTATGCTTCTAAAATTATTCAATAAAATAACCTTGTCAGTCCCGAACTCGTCCGTAGCTATCTGACGATTCAGAGAATCCAGTCCCTCCGTGTCACACTTTAGTACACAGAGCTGAATACAGCATGCTAAGACGAATGACGTCGGATTTACGAGCAATAGCTGCATACCTGAGAACAATACCAGTAGATATCCCTAAAAGGAACTCGCGTTTGTTTCCTTAAAAATATTCATGATCAATGGGATTTGAACTGGAGGTGGCTACTCCATTCAATAGCAGCACAAAGACACACATTAGTGAATTCGCCGTAAATTCAATAAGAGTAGTGTTGCTAAAATAGTATATACTGCATTACATTTAGGGATTGGTTCTTTATTTTGGTTAATTAAAGCTAATTAGCACACGATTTTAATTTACCAACAGCAATATTCTAATCGAGGAGACAATACCCCACATGTCTATACCAATCGCATGCTCCAACACGATAGGGGTAACGGAATGTCTTACGGGAAGCACTTTTCTCGGGTTTTACACTGTACCATAAACTTCTTGTGAAAACTACAATCTATAACCTCGTACAGGTAATCGATTGGAAACCAACTCTCATCTCAGATCAGGGGCACCGATTAAGTTAACAATTATTGAGATTGAAGAGGAAAGCCTACAATTCAAAGATTTAAATAGCCCGCTGGAAACACGTATTGACCGACTATCTACCTCCCATCCTAAATCAATAAAGCAAGCGATATTACGCTAAGACCTGGTACAATAAAAACAACACACTTGACATTTGTTGAATGTAGGCTAATGCCACTAATCTATTCCTAAACTCGGAACCACCCACCTTATAAAAAAGCTAGTATTATTTTGAGGGTGTTGCGCCAATAAGATGATTTGTACGAACAACAGCGCTTTAATTCATAATCTATAAAGACTTCTAACGTCATTAAAAATAACATAAACAACCCTATTGGCTAAACTTCATGTAGTGCACATATTTATATACATTTATTTTGTTACTACTTCGCATGAATAAGCCTGGTTGAAACACGATCAGCGATAGACACCAGCATTATCCGCAAAATAGCTCTAATTTAGCCGTGATGTAACAATCCATACTAAAAAATACCTATCGTACGCTCCTACCCGATAACCAAGTAACAGCTGAGACTACGGTGATGATTGACTATGACATTAAAATCACATTATTATTATTAATCGACAAATCGATGACGAACAAAAACTGGTACGAATTGTACGCAATGCAATAGCGGGTACAGATCTATATCGAAATTCTCACCATGAAATATTCTCACCTAGCTCCTCACAAAATAGATTCAGCTTGACCGCTAGGATGATTTGTATAACGCCTCTTGGTCAGGCACACTGCCATCAGATGTCTTATGGAGCCGGCATACTGTTGCTGATAATGATGGCGGTGGCCGGCCCGGGATGATGTCTATACAAACTCCGAATTGTAAGGTGACCACGGAGAAATCGCCCTGGATTGACGATGGTTCTCTTGTTATTTCTTAATTTATAACAAAGATAACAAGGTAAAAACGCCCTGGATTGATGACAGTTCTCATGTAGAATTTATAAAGATGTTGTACGCAGTACAATTGTGACTCGTTAAAAAAGGATAAACATTATCACGAGAAGCTCTTTTTTATAACCTGCCACGGCTGCAACCAAATGCGAATGATATGATCGCTTGCTTGGTAACCAAGAACACAATCAAAAAGCGCGGGGAAAAGCCGGATGCCGCACGGAATTATAGGAAAAAAGGTCGCGAGAAAAACCGGAAGCCGCTCAGACCCAGCGATTATGCGACGCCAGCAATTTAGCATAGGGGTGCTCAACTCCCAGGCAGCAAATTAGTTTTCCTCGCAAGTACATCGGAAAACTTTATTATGAATTTTATGGCTCGCCTGACTGTGTTATCGATGGCAATAGTGTGGCAAAACTGCGGCATGATAATCAGTGGCACTGATCGCTTGTTTGCGATGACGATTTGTGAAAATTGATTGGAAAGACAAGGTAAGGCTCTTAATGGTACGCAAAGAGCATAAGTTATTGTTGGAAAACTGTTGAATTTGTAAAAAAAAAGGACGAATATCGTTGCAAATTCACCGACATTTCACTACGAACACTTTGATAAAACAAAAACACACTCAAAGATGGACCTAACTGAGAGGTACGTTTGCCCGTAAGAACAGTGTTCTCGTCGCCTTGTATCAACAAATGTAACTAAGGGAGAATATCTTTTACTACTTCAAAATGCACGAAAATTGTTGTTTTATTTCCATTTAATATGAGTACTACAGTGCAACAGAGCATACATTTCCAAAAGTGCATGTTATTGAAATTAAGCTCTAATTCAAAATGTAAGATATGTAAGACAAGGAGACATTATCATATTATAGAATACAGCTTGGTGATTCAATGTCATAGAGAAAAAAATAGTTTGACCTTATTTGCATATAATTAGCATATTATAAAGAAATACATTAAAAATTAGCTTTTTGTAATTTTCAGCAACAACTATACACATGCCATTAACACCAAATTCACAGGATATGAAGTTCCCATAATTGTCAACAATTCTGTTTGAGAAAAAGTTAAACATTATTTTTACTTTGTGAAAAAAACCCAAATCTGTCTTAATTAAGCGTAATTATTAATTTTCAAACTCGTGGAAATTATTAAGTATTACTATGTATCCAAACCATACTTGCAAGGTATCAAATTAAAGGTAAAGATGTGCTCAAAACAATGGTCTGAGCAGATAATTCAATATCCCTTTAGTATTTAAAATATTTTCCTCCAAACATTTGGTATATTTTTAAAAACCACAAATGGTGTTTTTGTATTTTACTCATGAATTAAACATGCAATAAACACTATAATCACAGAGAAAGATGTTTATGGTTTGCCACACCAATCTGTCAAGCCATTCGTTAACATGTTTGCTGTGTAATTAATGTATGCGCGTAATTAATAAATTAATTAGGCGTTAAATGGAATAATTTGGAACCACTTTCTTGTATGCCCAATTAAGTTACGTAAGGTTTTAAATTAATCCTTAAATTATGCTTAATAAAATGGTCAAGCCACATTTCTCAATTTCGTTTGTCTTTTTCTGTAATATTAATCAAAACTTTAGATACATTAATTTTGCAACTTTTCTTACAATAACAATGTATTTCATACATTTGTTGGAAGTGGCTCTTTTTACTTCATTCTTTTCTTCCATCTTTTCTAACTTTCATTTCATTCAGCCGGCATGCTTATATAGGCTTTTTAAGCCTGGCCCGAGCATTTTGCTTGAGCATGGTCCCTTCAGGACCCAAGCGTGTGTCCGTATGGACCGACCGTGTAAACAAACAAACAAATAAACTGTACAACTGTGCACAGACTTGACAAAAGTCTATTAATATTTGTCCAGCTATGCACGCAAACAATAGAAGCAATCTTCAAGGACATGCTCACGCTAAGGGACAAATACTTTGAAATCCGCGCTACAAGAAATGCCATTCAGCAATGTGCAGTGTGCAGTCAAGGGTTTTAAACATAATGGTGTATGTTACTTTAGGTGACCGTGTGCTGACATGCAAGCCTGTATAAACAGGTACCACCATAAGGCCTGTAGCCTACCTATTCCAATCATAATTTACTGTGCATGTTTGATTTCCTCGTCAAATTACCAATCGGAACATACTGGTTGTCAAGGTTTACTTTGTTGAGATATACTATCGAACTGGCTAGGTGCACAACCATATCGGCATTTAGATTGTAATATCACCCTTAACAGCTACCCAATCTCGCTTGGATCAACGTCAATTGAGACTAAGTATCTTGCTCAAGGATACAAACAAGTTCGCGCCGGCGGCAGCGGGGCTAGAACTCACAATGAGTACTTCGAGTGACTTCAGATTAGAGTGACTTTTAAACTAGACGATGACACCAGATTCCAGAAGAATATTACATATCCCTCATCGCACTAATAATTCTAAAAGAATGGTGTTCGATAGAGGGGTTTATTTTTGTCGCCCGGTAGTAGTTTTTGGTCACGGCAACATGTCGATTGCACTTAATTCAATTTTCGTTAGTGTCTGCACGTGGAGTGATTCGATATAATTTCTTTGGGGTTGTAGTAAAAATCTTACATTTTAATTCACTTTAACTCTCAAGTCTGTGGTCACTAGTTTCGCTGTGCAGCCTAAGAACTTGTATTTTATAGTTTTTCTTTATTCTTTCTGGCAACAGAAATGACTGATTGGACCGAACTTTGTTATCTTTTTTCTTCTTTAATATCTTCATGATATTATAATACAGGTGTTCTGGGATATCCGTGTAGTCATGGCCTCGACGGACAAACATTCCCATTCCCCATCATCTTCTCCGCCACCGTTGATACAAGATCCCAGCCAATCATCAGATTGCCCAGTGGCAGTAAGTTCCAGCGTAAATGATTCTACCGTCGGGGTGCGATGCGCAGTGTGTTGCGCAGAATGTGAACAACCGGCCCGATGGTATTTTGGAGCGCAAATTTGTGAAGCGTGTAAGGTATGTTAAGCACTAAAAAAAAAAATATTACAGGGACCCAAGTAACGGGAACTTTTACTTTAGAACGACGCACAGGAAAGACGTCCAACCGGCGAAAATGGTGAACACAGTGTGTTTGAAATTGTATTTTTTTGTTTTTATTATTTAATTTGGAATTGGGAAATTTGACCGACCCACAACCTTCCTGAGCATGCTGAGAGTCCTGTTTGCCAGTAGAGAAGAGGTTTTAATCGTCGCTTAACTCATTGGTACACATGCTATATAAATCAGACGATATGATAACCTGGGAGAAAAGACCTTCTGTAAACAATTGTCATGAATATTTTTAAACCGAATGTTGCAAACTATGTTTTACGTCATCAAAAAGCCTATAGTCTGGCAGTTCTGCCTTAAGATTTTTGTTTACCTTCCCCTATTCCTCCTTTCTCTTTTGTCCTAATCTAATTATGCTACAATACTCTTTTCAATTTGTGCTTTATTCGATCTTCCCTTCCTTTGCTTTCGATTCCATTTGGTCAATTCTCCCCATTTGTTATTGACGCATATACGAGGGTCAGTCAATATGTAATGAAAGTGATCTTGGTATGGGATGCAATAATGAGGGATAGTGTGATCAAGTATGAACCTTTGTCTTTCAAACAATAACACTTTTGAACTTTTAGATACCTTTGGTTATGTAACGTCATAAACACTTTCCACGCGGCTATTAGTTTTGCCATATTATACAAAACAGATTTTTCAGTAACCTTTCCCAATTTTCAAAAGTCTACCTCAAGGATAACTGAACCAATACCAGACATGTTTGTACTTTTTCAACGCATTTCTCATGGTGATTCCAAATATATTATTGAAACTCAATGCAATATGTCATTTTTTAAACATTTTGTGGACTTTTGGAGCGTTCTATCGATACAGGAACATTGGATTTGTATGTTCCAGTATTGAACGACACTGGTATACCAGTATCTTGAACCTAAAGTACAATTTTTCCCTATATAATTTTCTTCAATATTTGTATTCTCAAAACAAAAGAACAAACATCACTTTTCACATTACAACTCCTTTCTCTGCTACATAAAGGCGTTAAAAGAACATGATTTATTAACGTAATAAATTCTTCAATTTAGTTATTTCGCCAAATACATCCTACTGTCTCATATTTGAATATTTAAATGAGTTTCTTTGTTTTTTACGGGTTGTGGTGGTATTATAGGTCTGATGACTCATGTAATTAGCCATTATACATGAATTACGAGGATCGGTCAATAGATAATGAAAATGATCATGGTATTTGATGCATGAGTGATTCTATTAACAGATAGTGTGATCAATACAAAGTATGAACCTTTGTCTTTCAAACAATACACTTTTGGATTTCTAGGTATGAACTATGGTATGGGCATGTTCACACTACAGCTAGTTTTCTCCACGACCCGGGTCGGACCCGGGTAGAACCCGGGTTGAAGTCTGATGTGAACAGAAAAATAGGCTAAAAAAACCGACCCGGGTCGAAAATTACAACCCTGCGAAAGTGAAGGGTAGAACCCGGGTTCAACCCGGATTCAACCCGCATCGACTGTAGTGTGAACAGATATCACTGTTTCGACCCGGGTTGCCGGAAGTAGATAACCTGACTGCTGACCTAACCTCTGACCGTGGTTTGGCTGCATGGTAGTTGTTTACGTCAGTTTCGAGCTTTGCTTCACACGTTCTCATTCTGCCTTTGGTTCTAGTTGAAATCTTTATCAAAATGACAAATAAATGGAGTCAAATTGAAACAGAAGCCATGATGGAACTCTGGGCGGATGAGACCGTGCAAACTAGTTTGAACTCAATGATCCACAATAAGGATATCTGCGCCAATATATCACGCCAGATGGAGGCAATGGGTTTTCACCGTAACATTGAGCAATGTCAAAATAAAATAAAAGCACTCAAGAAAAAAATCACAGATACTGAAACACATAACAACAAGTCTCGGGTGGAACCCAAATCTTTCTCTAACTTCCGGGTTCACCAAACATTTGCCAATGCGGATACAACTTCAACACATACATAGCGCTAGTGTGAACAGAAAATGAAATATCGATCAATCCGGGTTCGATCCGGGTCCGACCCGGGTTGAGGAAAGAGCTATAGTGTGAACACGCCCTATGACGTCATAGCATTAGCTTAAAGTACCTACACTCTGGACACTGACTGAAATATATCAATATTTGGCTGGATATGTAATAGGTTGAAATATGGGTTGATTGATTCATTTGCGTATATCTCGACAATGCAAGCATTGAAACAGACAGCACTTGGTGAATAATCTCTGTTTGACACTCTTTTTGAGATCTGAATTCCTTAAAACAAACAAGAAGGGACCATCTCAAATAAGTATTTATTAAGGAAAATCCGCAAACGATAAACCATAGAAATCAGCAACGGATAAAGAACAATGGAGGGATTATAATGTAATAAATTGTTGGGGGATGTAAAGCAATACTAGTTGGGATTTAAAAAGGAGCTTATCATAAAATGTTCTCAAACCGTTGGAATTATGTGACGATTACTTTAACAATGGTCACGCGTTATGAACTCGCCTCCCAATAGGGTGGTGCCGTTACATTTTTTAGTTTCATGCTGTAATTTTCCTCAAATATTTTTAAAACCACAAAAGCTATCTCAACAAATTTGGTATCATTTTAAAGCCCTAATAACAAGCTATCTGCCTGCAAAATGGCATTGGTATAGCTAATACAGAATGGGAGATACAGCTGTTTGATGTTTGGGGACCAGGGGTGGTGCTGGAAGGGGTGTTTCTGGAAGGGGTGCCGCCTGTACAAACTCAATGGGGATAATCCCATGTTTTGTTCTTTTTACAATAACTAGTCATCTCCTAATGTTACAAACACCATTCTGGTCCCATTTTAAAGGATAATTTTAAAGGATAATTAGTAGTCTTTAAGTATGTGATTCAACAGACTTGTCAACTATTTGTAACAACTAATTAATTATGGATAAGACAATGAACATCAGCTTTCTTCCTATTCGCTACACAGTAAATATGAATAATCAGCCTCAATTTACCGGATTTATAAAAATGACAATAACAGAAAAAGTTTTCAACCTATGATAGCAAAAGTATACATTTTTGGAAAGCTTGTAACTAGAGGAATTCAGAAATGCAGTTTATATCAGGGAAGGGTTCATCCTTAAACAAATATTTTTGAAAATTCTAAAAATATATAAAATAAAAATTGGAGATATTCACTAGCCGGTATAATTACCATACCGACGTAGTAACTTTAACAATTATATATCATCTAATGGGTAATTTCATGAGAAATTCAAATATGTAAAGTAAATAATGATAGGGGTAGGTATAAAAAATATATGGATCTCGAATTAAAAATTAAAAACTCTGATATTTTTCCGAACATTTCCGATCATACCATTTTAGTTCTTAGTCGTACTATAATTTTAATGGCATATTTGGTTTCCTCATGAAATTTCCCTTCAGAAAAGATATACTTTTACTACCTCAAGGGGGTATACAAGCAAATATAAATGTGTAAAGTTAAAATCATGTCGTGAAAGCCAAAATCCGTGTGTAACGCGAAAGGAGGCGAGCTTAAAACACATGACCCAATACACATCTAGTAGCTCTAAAGATAGCAGTAATATTTGATCGACACATTCATGTTTATCTTCATTTTGATTATCAAAATAAGTATACACATTGATTTAAGCATTTTTTTTTAAAGCAAGTTCTGTATCGGTGAACCATCAGATACTGTGCATCTAGAAGTTCAGCTTTGTTCTACGCCAGTGACGTCTCTTGGCATTGTATCTAATTCTGTTGCCCGTTTTTTTTAAAGCATTTTTTTTGAAGGCATAGTAAGCTTTTATCTGGCAAATATCATGATTTTAGCCGTCTGCGCATGCGCATATTTTTTTGTATGTTTCATATGAAAAAGTTTAGCTAATTAGTTACCTATCCTATGGAATCGCCCAAACTGGTTAAAGTTCTTAGATTTTCCTATTTTATTTTATTTTCCGCAACATTAGCGATTCACTGACTGGGAATTTGTCAGTGAATATGGGCTGTTTTAAATACTGATAGGCCTATATGTTTACTTTTTATTCAATTGCTTCCCATTACATTTCCCTTTTATACTATATACCTTCAAATTACATAGGGATTAAAGTTATTGTCTCATAGGTATCATAATTATGCAAAAAATAATTGGGATTTACCTGCTTCTGGGGTCATGTTATGCAATCTTCTTACCACGTGGCTCATACAAAGAATTCAAATTCTCCGCCAAATAAGTGATTTAGCAGTGTCCCAAGTGTACTTACTTTAAGCTAATGCTATCACACCATTAATATGTAGTTCATATACTTAGAAATCCAAAATTTTATTGTTTGAAAGACAAAGGTTTATACTTTGTGTTGATTACACTATCCCTCAATAGAATCACTCATGCATCCCATACCATGATCACTTTTATTACTTAATGACCAACCCTCGTATATTGTTTATAATATCTGGGAATAAGGGATTGGTTGCATAATTATTGTAATGATTAGTCGATATGGAGCTCATTAATGCTTAACACTTTCCACGCGGCAGGCAGCTGCAGACGACATTCCAAAATTTCACAAAATGTTTAAAAAATGTCAACATTATTGAATTTCATTACCATGTTTGGAATCACCATGAGAAATGCATTGAAATAAGTACGAACAAGCCTAGTATTTGGTCAGTAATCCTTGAGATAGACATTGACAATTCTGAAACGTTTCTGAAAAATCTGTTTTTTTGTATGTGAAAAATAATAGCCGCGTGGAAAGTGTTAACAGTTCTTTTCATGTTATATTATGCCACTTTAAATAAATTGATTCGTTTCTCGTAGCCCTCCCTCCTTACTTTATATGTTCTAGAAACACTGCTATAATAAGTTGGTGTCTACTTATAAAAGCATTCATCTTTCACACGATGCCTGCAATTCGTCATCCTCACATTGTGAAAGTCTTGATGTTGATTTATGATGGTAGTAAGTGCTATACGCCCCGGGTATACGCCTACACAAAAACAAAGTCATTTTGTTTAATTTAAAACATTTTGCGTTTCTAATACTGACATATTGGGGCGATTGTTGAATCCAACATACATTCATGGAAACGATTCTAGACTTAATCCAGACCATGACGGAATAAAGCGTAACGCCACTATTTAAGAAAAAGTTTGTACCTAGTTTAGGATGTATGTTGCATAACGCAGTTGCGTCGGAAGAAATGTCTCATGGTTTTCCCGAGGCTGCTGAAAGATGCTGGCAGGGGCGGACTGGGACCTGAAAGCGGCCGTGGCAAAATTATTAAAGCGGCCCTTTTTGACCATGTCAGGCAGAAGTATGTCGTCCCGGTAGTAAATTTTCGTAAAAGGTTGCCCCAATTTTTTTCCCAGTCAGTCACCTCGTGAATTTTACGTAAGTGGGGGGGGGGGGGGGGGGGGGGGGGGGGGGGGGGGGGGGGGGGGGGGGGGGGGGGGGGTAGGGTCAAAAAATTTCGCACGGTCAAAAAATTTCGCACGGCCACAACATTTCGCACAGTCACAAATTTCGCACGGTCACAAAATTTCGCACAGTCACAAATTTTCGCACGGCCACAAATTTTAGTAACCGGCCCTGAGAGGCCCAAAACAAGCGGCCCATGTGGCGATCGCCACAACGCCACAGTGGCCAGTCCGCCCCTGGATGCTGGCAATTATACATTTTGCATGAAAACATCCATATTTTATACGTGTCACTTTCAGGACCGGATTTACCCTTTGGGCCCTGGGCCCGTTCTCAAAGTAATAATAGATCTAAAATAGATCTGTTTTACCCCCAATCTCTGACCTTAAGTGATAACGAGTTAGCACAATAGGGATTACGAGTAGCTAACACAGGACTTGGAAGTCACAAAGGGGCCACCAAATTGGCCATAATTGAGGTAAAATAAATGGTGTCTAGTGTTGGAAATTCAATTTTTTTCTTTTTGGGGCCCATCTGGCCCAATGGTAGATCCGGCCATAGTCATTTTGAAGTAAAAAATAAAAATAAAAACCTCTCTTCCTCTTCGCTTTTCGAAGGCCAATCTACGAGAGACTAAACATTAATCTGAAGTGGCCTTATCTAAATTAAATTGGCTGCGGATGTTTTTTTCTTCTGCCTTTTGTGTTGACTCTGTCTCAGGTTGACTTTTATTATAGCAATCATTCATTTGCCACTTTTAATCTACAAAAGCGTCCATACAATTTACTTGACGACAGCAAGGACATCCGGATTCTATAATTACCATTTTTTTCAGTCATATTTTGTAATGATGTTATGTAATCTCGCAACAGTTAATTGGTTCATTTTTATAATCAACAAGGTGAATAAGTAATGTATAATCTCTTATAATCTGTTAAGGCCAAATTAAATTAATTGTTTGTCTCAAAGCTCCTCTCCTGTTGTAAAACTAATGCGGAATGCGGTTTTTTTTTAAAGTTTTTTTTAATTTTTTTTTTAAAATATAAAATATTGAAATCCATGTAAAAGTGAACTTTTGTATTTAAGATGATGTGATCAATGAAAATCTGAAAAATCGGTGACATTTTGGGATTTTTGTTTGTTTTATTTTTGTTTTTCTAATGCGCATCAATAAACTAACGCGCGTAGGAGCTTTGCGACAAACAATTAATTTAATTTGGCCTAATAATATTTTGTGTAATCCCTTATAATCTGTTAATAATATTCTGTTGTCTTCAAATGTCAAAATATACATTTCATTGTTACAAAATAACCAGTATTTTAGCTAATAAATATGTAAATTCCTAGCTCATTTATTCCGATTTTGTAAATCAGAAAACATTCGTTTTTATCATGATTTACCCGACAACATAGGTCACATAACATATTCAAATGATATGGTGCAATTTACTGTATTGTTGTCCAGCTTCGACAAATTTACCTACTTAAAAAATGACATGCGTGTATATCAGGTTTTCATATTTTATCTTGTTACGATCAATATATTCGCAGAATATAGAGATCATTTTAGTCCACGGAAAAAACCCTTTCTTAAAGGCCGACCGCCACTCATATTTTTCAAATTTGACATTTATTTTCATATGTGGGTGCACTCTTATTCTTGATTAGTCAAATTTTCCGTGTTATTTCTTTTTGACACATGTTTGTGTTACACTGATCAATTTATTGGTCGTTATGCGTCTGAAATGAGTTGGAAAATGTGTCACCTTTTTTTGACACTGAAGTGTGTCAAATGGAACAAATATCCGGGTCAAAATGATCATTTGAATAGTATTCCGATTCAGATTTAACAAATAAAATGATCATTTTGACCCGGATATTTGTTACATTTGACACACTTCAGTGTCAAAAAAGTGACACATTTTCCCGTGTTATTTTGACTAATAATTTGTAGTTTCCCCGCGGACTAATTTTCTGTGTCAGATTTGACCATTTCCGTGTCAAATTTGACTAATCTAGAATAAGAGTGTGAGTAAATTGGACGATTTTTAATTTGATGATTTTTGGCACATTTTCGATATTGTTGGAAATGTATGAGTTCTTTGGAAATTGTTTTAATATTTTTTTGTGTATAATATTAATTTATACAAATTGCCAATATTTATTTTTCTAATGAAAAAAACTCCAAAAACGCAAAACAGACCGACCGAAACTACTTGCATGACTTGAGAGGCCCTTCCGCCGTAGAAAAGGAATTTGTTATTCGTATAGCCATACCACCATTTCCCCCTCTTTTGTTTTAAATGTCATGGTGCATTAGCAAAGGTTTGTGGGGTATATTGGCATCAGTTTGGTTCAAAACGCAGAAAGAGCAGATAGTCGCCCATCTTCTTGTTTAAATCTTTTCTTCTGGAGGTTATTCCCACATTTATTATGCTATTACCACTCGTTTTCTATCGGGGAAGCTATTTAAAATGCGCAGGAAAATCTTAACATATTGGGAGGTGCCTCCTTAGCTCAGTTAGCTATACTGCCACGCAGGCGACCCGGGTTCGGCCCTCCCCCTCAAATGTACCCCGTTTTTCTCCCCTGAAAGTTTTATTCTAACACAAAATACGCCCCGAATTTGGGTCATAACGCGCATATAATATTGATTCAAGTACATTTTTAGACATACTAAACATTGTTTATTTCTAGTGCGGGAAAACAGACGTTTCGGTGTACACATTTGGAGCGGTGTGTGACGTAACGCCCACTACATAAATGTTTACACAAACAGATATCTTCAAATGTTTTAGTTATTTCGCGTAATTTATGAAATACTTCCCAGTGTCTCATATTTTATGATTTTAATGATTTTATTTATTTTCTGTCTTGGTATGGTGGTACATGTTTGCTGACGCCTGTAATTAGCGAAATTAAAGGAATGATTACATGATCATTGAAGCCTTAGGTTCTAATCATCACTCGATATGGACCTCATTACTGCCTTTCATGTTTTACATTTCTAAATTAAAACGGATGCGGCGGTTGCTTGCTATGTGTCTGACTGAAGCCATTGCCTTTGGTCCGTATGCACAGAGACTGAATGTGTCTGACTGAATCTAAGAAACGCCCATAACAATATTTTGCTGCCTTTTGTGTTGTCTGATAATTATCAATGATGAATCCACAAGAAGAGTCCATACAATTACGTTAACACAAACAACAAATACCTTATGGATACTATAGGCCTAATTACCAACTTATTTAGTCATGTTTTGTAACGGCGTTATGTATAAATCTGGAAACAGTAGATTGATTCATTTTGATAACCAACGAGGTGCTTTTTATTAAAGTTGTGTAATCCCTTAAACTATACCCGTTATTCTCCTATTTCGACTTACCAGTGTTACGATTTTATAAATTCAGCCAGTCGTTACAGAGATGAGCTCTTTCTGTTATGAGGATCCCGTATATTCTCGTATATTCTCGTAGTTACTTCTATTGCATTAGATGCTCGATCATTCGGAGATCAAATTGTTTAGGTTTGTTGACGTTAGTGAATGATGATCGAAATGATAGAACCCAAAACGCTTGACATAACATTTGTCTACCTCTAGCCCGTCTTACTCTATATGGGGCAAGTTTGAAAAGGGACGGAGTGACATTTAACATTAATGATTTAATTATCTTTTATTACCTTTATTTCAAAACAAGTGGTCGCAACCAATATCAACGCATATCGAGGATTGTGCATTTATTTATTTTATAACATTCATTTCATATCCAAGTAATAAGCCGGGGTAATAATACAACCGTATTTATTGTTTGTTCATTATCATATCTGTTAGCATCAAAGTCATAATGCAAATGAAAGTTATGAAAGTAATTTTTGAAGGAGTCCTAAATAAAAATCAAATGATTAAATATTTTGCAATTCTGGGTTATTTTGAACGCGGGCGGGAAACAGTACGTACATCGTCTAAAAGGTCTAAACTCAAAATTAATTAATCTAACACCGCATTATATATTTTTTTTAATTTTTTTTATTTGAAACTTAGAAACGACATCGTTTTGATATTTAGTAAATAACCTGTTTCCAGTAGGCCACCTATGCATTTTTTGTAGCAATCTTAGCCACATTATATTGGTTTGTTTGTTGTGATCGCTTTTTAATGTGTTAATTTGATCCTAGAAAATTTCTTAAATGCTATTTTAAGAGCGTGAAATATAATGTCAAGATGGCAATTTCTTTAAGGTATAAAGCATTTCAATTTTCTGTAAATATGTCATTCACTCTCGATCTCCTAGTCCAACTTGTCGTTAAGTTCTTCTTCTTCTTCTTCGGCCTCCGTCAGATATGACGATTGGCTGCCATACGATCACATCTCCGGATCATCTTTCTCCAAGCTACTCTGTCTTGTGCCAGACGCTTGGCCTTTATAAGACTCATACCAGTCCATTCCTTGATGTTGTCAAACCATTGTTTCCTTTGACGACCTCTTTTCCTGCTGCCTTCCACTTTCCCTTCTATGATGTGGAGTGCCAGTAAGCTACCACTGCCTCTAATGATGTGCCCGAAGTAGGCCAGCTTTCTTTTGATAAGCTCTCCTAGCAGTTGTCTCTTTACACCAAGTTCTTTCAGGATACTTATGTTGGTTCGTTACTTAAGTTAAGTAACGGTAAATATTTGCTGTGATATGGATGTATGACTTATAGCACGAGGCATAGCACTCATCGACAGTACTAGTATTAGTGATGAATTATGTGGCAGAACTCTGCTGTACAAACCCCTGCACAGTAGGACACTGATAGAACTTAGAAGTTTTAATTCAAGCAACACTAATCAAGATAAACAATCATCTACTAAACACACACACCAAGTTGGGATATAATTAATCAGGTTATTTACGATGTCAAATTTATAGCACTCTGAAGCTGTACGATAAGTGAAATTTGTGGAACTCTGGACTGGCTGTGTATGTGCTATTATATCTGATAAAGATAGCAATGTAACATATGGGTGCTATCTACTGAAGAAAACAATGTAATATATATGGGTGCTATCTACTGAAGAAAACAATGTAATAGGGCGCTATCTACTGAGGAAAGCAATGTAATATATGGGTGCTATCTACTCAAGAATGCAATGTAATATGGATATTATCTGCTGAAGAAAGCAATAGCAATGTAATTTCTACCCCTAAAAAGTACAAAATTAACTTAAAGGAAATCTGTAAACGGATGAGAAGTTCGGCTAATCTTCCTAATTGTAGACCTAAACAATATCACACAATAAATGGCCACATTTATTTGTCTAATCATTGATATTTTCCACAAGTATTTCTTTAAACTTATAAATATACCCACCTGTAGGATTTGGTACTATAAATTATCATCATCACGACAGTGTTATAGCGTAGGTTTTAAGCGAATTCGCGCAAAGCCTTCATTTTCCCGAGTCCGTTGTTTAGGTTGCTCTTCTGAATTCATTCGCTGCTGGTAAGTTCTGTAGTTGCGCGGACGTACATTTCAGACACTTTGAGGGCTTGCAAAATCTTCACTATCAGTTGCTTGATTTTTAACACCTGCAATCAAGGAAAATAATAGTTGGCACACTTGATGCAACTTATTACAAATTTCCCTGTGCTCGCAATTGAGATCAGACTTGGGACATAGCACTGTTTAATAGAAAGCAAAAGTCTCCCCCTTTTTTATATCCTTCCCCATCCCCCATCAATCAATGTTGGGGGACCTACCATGGCTTCTGATAATATGACTCGGATCAACATTGCCTCCGGGGAGAGGGGCGGGTTTTTTCCGTAATTAAGACAAAGTGTGCCAACCTTTTTTCCCTTGATTGTGGCTTTCAAGTATCTCTAGTAGGGTATAAAACCTGAAAATTCCGTTCCTGTACCATTTTCGGTTAATGATGGTGTGAAAACCCTCCGTTGCGGACGTATTCAGAGAAAGTGATTTTTCAGTATAGGCCTACCTGTATTCCTATCAAACATTCTCTGCAGTGTTAAGGTCTGTAATGAAAACTGATATTGTTTTGTTTGTAAGAGGGACCAATCTAAATAAAACAATCAGAGAAAATGATCAGAACCTTTATTAAAATTGACCAATGTTTATCCTTGCGGACGTACATATTTATGTTGCGGCAGACAATGTATCAAAATTGTAAACAGATACAGAACAAATTAAATTTTAAATATTGAGTATAAATCATTGGCTTTAGAAAAACAGTTACTTCATTGGTTTCCAATATTGCCAAGGTATTAAATTCATTGGTTTCCATCATTGCCAAGGTATTACACGGAGTGGTTAAAAGTAGCAGCTTTTGGGAAGTGTACGTCCGCAACAGAAGGTGCCAAATTTAATCCAAAAAGTATAATTCTTAATATTTTGGTCATTTTAAGTAAACTATTTTATATGAATGATACGCAACGCATGTTCATTGTTGTGTTAATTGTATCAAGTTGTAAAGCTTGCCTTCTTAGTTCATTCATAGAAATAATTGTACTTCCATGGTATGATTTCAATTTGGGTTACCTAATTACCGCACGGTACTGCCCTACTGTAAACAGGTTTCGCTAATTTGGAACTGACCGAACTACAGTCATCACAATAAGTAACTGACCAGGTAATAAACATGCTGATAACTCTAAAAGTATAACTTCTACATAAACATATTTAATTATAAAGTTGTTGAAAGATTTCTCTTCTTGAATTTGAGATATTACACGCCAAGAATGGTTGATTAATGAGGAAGTTACGATCCCAAACGTTAGGGCAAGTCTGATTTTCATTTTAACATTTTCTTTTTAACACGGGGAGAGTATGACAGGTACAGCGTGTGTGCCGTATTGATCAACCGTAACAATGCCACCGGCCGACTATCCAACAACCACGCCATACGACGGGTGAAGTGGCACTACCACTACAAGTAATCAATACATTTGCCGGTCTGAGTCCCCGTGTTGAAAATGAAAATGTGAAAATGAAAATCAGACTTGACAGTACATTTGGGATTGTAAGTTCCTTAAATTCAAGAAGAGAAATTTCTCAACATGTTTATAATTTAATATGTTTATGTAGGAGTTATACTTTTAGAGTTATTAGCACATTTATTACCTGGTCAGTTACTTATTGTGATGACTGTATAGTTTACCTGTAAGTCTATGTGCAACTCTTTTTCATTTCATTGACTCATGGACTGCATGTATCATGTTCTGAACTTGGTCAAAAATAAGGGTGTTCATAATACTTAATATCACTCTTCTTATATGCGTTTTTTTTTAACTCACAGAGTTTTTACATCCGAAGTACTAAGAATGGACAACCGAAGTTTCGTTGTACACATTCGGAGATGTGTAACATAACGCCCGCTTCAAGAGGTCTCTGCCAATCTTGTCGTTACCAGAAATGCTTGGACGCGGGACTGTGTCGCAAAGGTTTGTTTGCCCTCTAGAATTTGTATTTGTACCCCTATCATGGACGCGAAGGGAACTCGAGGTAAATCAGTTCCTTAAAAAAGGCACATGGTAAGCTGCTAGGAGTAATAAAAGTCAATCTTAAAATTGATACCACTTGTTTATAACGGCTGTTACGAACGGTCCCTGCCCCCATAGCTCATTACAGTATTAACAACTAGATTATAAATCTATACAGTTAATGAATACCTTTCGTTCATGACATTTCTTTGTCTATTGTCTTTTGGGATGAACACTTCAATGGAAATTAATCGCAACCAAAAATAGCAGCAATCAAAATATTGAAATAAATTTATGGTATGCCTTAGGTATATCCGTTCAAAATGGTACAACAATTGTATATCGAAGAAAAATCCGACATGGAGAAATGGTAAATCTTTCCGTTTCTTAATGTATCATAACTAGCGGCATACCATCGCTACGCTCGGGTCCCCGCTAGATGGTTATGCCACATTACCTACCTCTGAAACCACATAACCTCCTACAACTCCCCCCAAACCAGGTTGATTTATAACCATATTCCTCCTAAATCATTTTCAGCATTAGGACCTAGAATGTGGAATATCCTACCCAGTTCTGTGCGTACCGCCCCAAATGTGAAATGTTTTAAAAAGCTTTTAAAAACTCATCTATTCCCTGTGGAATAATTCAGCCTGGTTGTTTACACAATTATTGTATATATATATTGGTCTTTTAGTGGTTTACATTTTGTATTACTTTTTAAATGCATTTTTAAGTATTGTTGATGTATGCAATGTTGGTATATATGTATGTCTGCAGCTATATAACAATTTAAATTACGGGTTCTGTGCTGTTGTGCGGGTGGGGTGGGGGGTTGTAGGGTGTCAGTCATCAGGTGGTCACGTAAATGTACCTTATTTTGTGTGCAATCTATTTTGGGGAGGGAGGGGGTAGTGTGTATGGTGGGGGTGTGTGGGTGGGGTGGGTATGTATGGTGTCAGTCAGGTGATCGTAAATGTATCATGTTTTATGTGCAATATCTTTTGGGGGAGGGAAAGTGTGGGGGTGGGGTGCGGGGTGTGTTTGAGGGGGGTGTGGCGTCGGGCTGTGTGTTTCTCTCAGTGCTGCTTTTGTGTATTTTATCATGTAATATGTATGTATAATTCGTATTTTACTGCTGGTTTTTGTTCAACATATTTTTATCTAATGTATACATATTGTACAGCGCATTGGTCTTTTGGAAATGCGCTATATAAATCCTTATAATAATAATAATAATAAAATGCATTATAAACCACCTAAAACCCCCCATCAGGTTGATTAATAACCATATCCTTCCTAGACCATTTACCGTGGCTACTTTATTAACCCCTACCTCTCAAACCGCATCAAATTAACCCTCGGTACTTTTAAAACCACATAAATCACCTACAACCGCCCCAACTGCAACTACACCAACCAGGTGGATTTATAATCATAACCCTCCTAACCATTTCCGGTGGCTACTTCATTAACTCTAAACCCTATGCTAAAACATATCTTGTGGTTTTACCCCCCCCCCCCTCCCCATATACACACCCAAACCAGGTTGATTTATAATCACAACCCCCCGTAAACCATTTCCCGTGGCTACTTCATTAACCCTCGGTTCCTTAGATTGTTTGGCATGCCAACTTAAAGTAAAGAAATCAGGTTGCTTCCTTAACCCCCGCAAAACGCAACTTGTACCATTATAACCCTAGGCCAATCCTAAACCATTTCCCGTGGTTTTACACCCCAACATGACACTAAACACCCTACCAACAGGCCTATAACCATTTCCCGTGTGGCTTCTGCGCCATGCGTAGGGGTGCGTGTGCTGCGGCAGTGAGCCCTTGCGCAAACATGCACGCGACGCGTTACCCACGGGAATGATTACGCGGTAGTACGCGCATCGCACAATGTTGTTCAATTCTAGTGGCATTTATGAGCCAAATCTGAGAGGTTTTTTGCTGTTTGTGGAGCCAATTGTTAACCAATTTCAGTGGAATAAACTTTAAAGGTAGATGACCCGATCACATTTTCGTAACACAGAATTATTTCAAACATACGGAGATTGTCATATCATATGAAAGCTCGTATTTTTCTCATCATCATACTGAAATTTGACGGCCTAAATCGGTATAATTACGGAGAAATCGATGAAATAACGTTGAATTACCGCGAATGGTGGTAACCACCGATATAGTTTGTGTACTACTCAATGGGTACAGTTCACAGCATCTTGTGCGTCTAAAATAAGAACCATTAGAGCTATGCAACTCAAACTTTGGAACACGACTTTTTTAAGGATGACCTTTGGCAATGTCTTGCTAGACGTCCCGTAACTCAAGTGCGCATGCTCAAACCAATTAATGATACGTTGTAGCTATACGGGTTATTCCGTACGGGACGTGAGGCAAGATATAGCCTGACCTTTCATGTAGAATAGAAAACTTCAAGTTGAAAATCGGAAATGTGATCGGGTCATCTACCTTTAACACACTTCCAGTTATTGTCTTGATATTTCATGCAAATTAGGCGCCACTTTGATCCCAACTAACGGAGAAATAAGGATAACAAACAAACACATAAACACACACCCCTTCCAGATTTATAGTAAGGGTCATGTGTTATAAGCTCGCCTCCTTCCGCGTTACACCCGGATTTTGGCTTTCGCGACATGATTTTAACTTTACACATTTATAGGTGTTTGTATACCCCCTGAGTAGTAAAAGTATACATTTTCTGAAGGGAAATTGCATGAGGAAACCAAATATGCCATTGAAATTATAATTATAGTACGACCAAGGACTAAAATGGTATATTACGGTTCTGTTCCCTCTATATTCTGAGCTTTTTTTTGACCACGGATATGCCATGGTATCCAGGGTTGTAAATCATGATTCCTTATTGCACCAGCTGTTAGTGCCTACAGCGCTTTGGGTACCTGCTCTGGCCCTTTGGACAACCAGGTTTTGACTAGGGTGTTTTGTAGCAAGGCCGTCACACTAGTGGGGTCATTGTAAAATTTAATAAATCCAGTTTTTTCTTTATATTCGTGAATTAAAGTACAAAAATGAATACATTATATAAAGATAGCACAGTCTGCTTTTTGAACGAGCGGAATTGGTTGGATATAACTTGACTTATGATATTAGAAAATATTTCATGTTCACAATATGTCATACTCAGTTGCTGTCTATAAATAGCTTCCAAACTTCATAATAATTTGGGCGAGCAGCAGCAAGCCAAAAATGTTAAGTTTATCATTTGTTATGTTTTAAAAATTATACTTTAAACTTCAATTTGTTATAAAATTAGTGCTGATTCAGATTTTGTGAAATAAAATGTTCAAATTTTGAGAAATTTCTGCCAATTCCTGGTTGAAATGACACACAGCGCCCAAGCATGTTAAGCGAGGTTGTATAAAGAATTTCTAGCTTTGAACTTCAATTTGTTATAAAGAATAGTACTTAGTATTTCAGATTTTATAAAATAAAATGTTCAAATTTTGAGGAGGTGTCGATATAGCATTTCTAGATTAGAAGTATTAGCCCAATTTGGGCTACATTAAACATGTTAAATGCTAAACAAAACGTGTCAAGGCTGTATGCCTGTATTGGCTAGACAAAGTCAGGATTCATGTTCACGGAGCAATCTTGGCCTGTCATTATAGTCAAAAAACTTAATTCCAAAGTAGCTCAAATTATAAAGGCGATGGAACCGTAAGTTTCAAAATGTTCGGAAAAATATCAGAATTTTTAATTTGAGATCCATATAATTTTTTTTACCTACCCCTGTCATTATTTACTTTACATATTTGAATTCCTCATGCAATTACCCATCAGATGATATGTAATTGTCAAAGGTTACTGCGTCGGTAAGGTAATTATACCGGTTAGTGAATATCTCCAATCTTTATTTTATATATTTTTAGAATGTTCAGAAATATTTTTAAGGATGTACCCTTCCCTGATCTAAACTGCATTTCTGAAATCTTCTAGTTCCAAGCTTTCCAAAAATGTATACTTTTGCTATCATAGGTTGAAAACTTTTTCTGTTATAGTCATTTTTATAAATGCGGTAAATTGAGGCTGATTATTCATGTTGACTGTGTAGCGAATAGGAAGAAAGCTGATGATGATGGTCTTATCCCTAATTAATTAGTTGTTACAAATAATTGACAAGTCTGTTGAACCACAAACTTAAAGACCACTAAATATTCTTTAAAATGGTACCAGAATGGTGTTTGTGACATTGGGTATGACTAGTTATGGTAAAAAGAACAAAGCATGGGATTATCCCCATTGAGTTTGTACAGGCGGCACCCCTTTCTGTATTAGCTATACCGATGTCATTTTGCAGGCGGATAGCTTGCTATTAGGGCTTTAAAATGATACAAAGTTTGTTGAGATATTATAAATATTTAAGGAATATGACAGCATGCAACTAAAAAGTGTAACAGCAACACCCTATTGGGAGGCGAGTTCATAACGCGTGACCTAAGATACACTTTTTGGATATGTCATCGTGAATAAACATTTTTCACGCACCATCACGCCACAGTGCGCTGGGAGTTTCGCGCGGAGTTTTTCCCGTGGCGCGGCGTGATGATCGCCAGCGCACTTCATTTGAATTGGACCAACCGGGTGGTATTTATGTTGTTGCTGGGCACAACGTGCATGCTCGGTAGGCCTATTCGTTTGCATATTTTATTTGTTAATTTCACTTTTTTGTCGTGTTATTTTCCCAGTTCCTCGATCTGGTACGCCATTTTTAAAGATGGCGGCCATATAAAGGGACGCGGGGATCCAATCTAAGTGGGAATAGAACATCTTATCACACAGATTCGGTATCATTTTCATTTCTGAACATTTGCCTTGATTGGTCAAAGACATCCTATGAATTGCGATTGAAAACTATTTTTCTCTCTCTCGTTTTCATTTATTTTTATTCCAGCCAAGCAATCAGCCAAAGAAATCTCTCCCGATCATCCACGGTGTAAAGTGTGTTCCGACGTGTCGTCTGGAATACATTTTGGTATATACACCTGCGAAGGCTGCAAGGTAAGTTCGGTAATGGGCTCTTTCATTTGAAATCCATACACCCCTTATGGAGGACATTTCTTTTTTTGTGAACGAGTACATTTTCCCCGGACATTTTTCTATCGTTTTGCTGTATTTTGTTCAAATTGCGATTAAAACTTAACCGCGTTGCTTCGCCGGTCGCGTCATCCCCGTCAGTCACTCCTCGCGTAATTAAAAATCAATACCCTATGAGTAAAACCTTGGTGCACGAATGCATGCGCGCACGTGGTCATTGTGTTCGCCATCTGCCATAGAGAGCCGTGCCGCAAGATGGACCCGGAGATGAACACCAGTGAAATGGAGGTTTTGCTGAATCCGTGGGGATTGCCTACACTGATTATATATTCCAAGGTAAATATCGTTCCATTTGTTAATGATTTAATTTAACTAGAGGGTGCGAGCTAGGCCTATTGAGTTTTAAGCTTAAAGCTTGATGGGACCCGGCAATGGGACTCTATTAACAAATGGAACAATATTTACCTTGGAATATATTAATCAGTGAATTAATGCCAATGCTTATTCTATTCTGCCCAAGTCTAAGTGTCTTCACAAGCAAAATTGTTTTTGATCAATTTGATCAAAAATGTAATCAATACAGCATTAGAAAGGAAACTACTCAAGTTTCGAATAATTTTTAATAGACCTCGTGATTAACTTTTTAATCCAATTTTTAATCTACGTCGTATTGAATATCTAGTCTTTCAAAGAGTAAAATTCAATCTGATGTTGAGTAAAACTTTAATCTACCAAGGTTGATTAAAAATCAATCGAAAGTTGAGTAGTTCCCTTTTTAATACTGTTTTGACTAAATTTGAGATCAAATTGATCAACCTTTTTTGTTCTGTCTGTACACGCGGACCCAGCTACGGGTACATTTTCAAATACCAGTAGTGCAATTGCATGGGGATGCATGCGTAAGTTGGATGGTCGGCCGTATTGTTCCGATGGATCAATACCCCACACACACGATACCTTTCGTACTCTCCCCCGTGTTGAAAAGTAAAATGTGAAACTGAAATTGTGACTTTACCTTATATTTTCGATTGTCACTTCTTCAATGTTCAACTGATCCTAGCGTGCAATATCTCATATTAAAGAAGATAAATTTCTCAACAATTTAATAATTTAATATTTTTAGGTAGGATACATATTCGTAAAGTTACAAGTCCATTTATTTCCTGTATAGTTACTCTTTTTTAACCACTGTGTATGTATTATGTGTAATTATATATTTAGGAGTTTTTCAGGAGACACCTAAAAGATAAAAGTACGTATGTATGTCGCGGGAAAGACGCGGTAAAGTGCCCAGTGACCATTTCAACACGCAACAAGTGTCGTCATTGTCGGTATCAAAAGTGTATTGCAGTTGGAATGTCTAGAGCTGGTGAGATTGTATTGTTTGATAGCTTACTTACAGCACAACTGAAAATTGTACAGTTTAGGGGGAAACATATTTTGAGGAATAATTTTGAGGAATAACAAACTATTTTGGTAATGATGAATTACGTGTTAAATATACAAATTATAATCATTCAATCTAACTGTGACATTCATGAGATTGATACATTTCCTTTTTATTGTATTTGGTGAATTGTAAATGTTAGTTTTCATTCAGGATGCACCCTCACAGTGAAATAATGTACATACCCATATCCACAATGCTGTGGTCCATACATTGGTATGTCATTTGATACATGTATGGTTTGAAAGCTCCTGCCTTGGTGAAATCACTGTCCACTGATTGACTGGCCGCCAAAATGTAGGGAAAGCAATTAGCTTTTGATCAAGGTCTTCTTGCAACCAAACTTTCTGGCCTATCCTCCATGTATAATGATGGGTAGTAACAGGTAGATACTAGAGTAAAATCAGTGCCTGATGTCAAGTGTGAAGTACTGTTGCAATAGTAATGTTATAATAATATGTGCGGTTTTTTACAATAAGAAAGCCTTTTTAAGGCCATTAAAATGGCAAGGCTACACTCTTAGAAGGTCAGGATCAAATATGAGACGAAAAGGATCAATTTTGATCCAGAAGCGGTATCACATATGAGCTTACCCTTTCCGGATCAAAGTGATCCGACAAGCAGGATCAAAAAGTTTGATCCGAAATGGGATCAAATATTTCTGTCAAATGATACTGAAACGGATCAAAATAATGATCCTTAATCGGATGTACCTGTAGCTTATGATCCTACTCCAGGATCAAACTGAATCAAAGAAAAAGTGAAAACATAGGGGGTCATCGGGTGACAGATTGTTAAAACAAGCATGCATGCAAGGGTCTTTCGGTGACACCGGGCCAAAAAAAGGGGGGTATTTTTGATGGAGCCTGGTGTGAAACCTAATATTGATTGAGTGCCCCCACCCCCGGGTGCACACTGCAGACTATATATCGAGTGCAGTAAGCTTACTACATCGTGTAGGCCTAGTACATCGCAGTGATCGTGACATTTTGTGAGGAGCATTTTGACCGAAAATCGTACTGATGGCACTGGTCAGGTACAAGAAATTTGTTCACAAGAATAGAGCATGTTCAAACATAAAAAATAAAACTACTTTACCGACAAAATCATGTAACATTTTACAGATAACTTACCGCGGTATTTCACCCTTGTTTCAACTGTGGCGACCGAATTCAAAAGATCGTCTGCTTGTCGTCTATCGGTTTGCGAAAGAGTGACGTCAGTCACTCATTGACCAATGAACTGTTTCATCGAATTGATCCGGAAATCAGATCAAAGTTGATCAAGGTGAATTTGATCCGTTTGTTGATATCTATCTGGAAACGGATCAAAACGATCCGAAAACGGATCAAAACGATCCGAAAATGATCCTTAAAGGATCAAAACAAAGTGAGCCGGAAATCTACTCATGTATTTGATCCTGACCTTCTAAGAGTGTAGTTGTTTTGCAAAATCAGCTTTTTCTAATCTTTCTTTAAATAAACTATTTACAGCTATTAAACTTGGCAGACCGCATAAATACGCGACTAGTTACGGATCATCAAATACAAGTTCAAATTCTTGTAAAATCAGTCAACAACCAGAATCAGACCACATTATTGAACGGAACATTGTCAGACCTGCCTGTTCACCCATCCAGGCAGACAACGCAGAGAACAATGGCACCAAACGCAAAGACACTGGCGATGAACAATCAGACATTGCCGTAAAGGACACTGACCACTTCACGACACAATTGATGTGCAACAATCGATCAGGTCAACCCATTGAAGGTGCTGATACACCCACATTGCTGGGGAAGTATAGCCGTAGAGATACAGGCCAGGGTTACGGCAATTCCACCACAACCCTGCATCCTCATCGTGCAATCGGATACCCTGTCGCTAGTCTTGTACCAAAAGCTTTGGTTGCGAATGATACTATTGAAACACCCACAATAGATTCAACTTTACCGAATCGGCAAGAGACAATGTACCCCCAGTCTGCTATTGATTCACTGCCCTCCAATGCCCTCACTGCGTCGTCATCCTGCAGTCCAATCTCTGCGCATGCTAAATCTGGTGCTGTTTCACTGCCTATGAAGGATCCAACATTAGCCGAACCATCAAAGACCGCATATAACCCAGCTAGACTTTATGACTCAAGATCCATTGGTGATGCTTGTCTCTTCAGTCCACCAAGTTATGACACCCCTAATCCCGTCTTACCCTACACACCAACTCAATATGTCAAACGTATTACGCAAGAACCACTGTCAGGCATGTTCACTATGGAATTGCCCAACTACAGCCCACGTCAACAGATGCTAGAGCCGCCAAGTTCGCCTTACAGCCCCTATCCGAAATCCTCGCTCCTTCACAATGAATCTGGCTATCCGTTTATTTCCACTTCGTTGTCAGTTTTTGCACCTATCCCACTTTATCCACCAACTGGATCACCTACTAGGTATATACCCCAAAATAGTAAAATGGAATCGCCAATGATTTCAACGATCAAAGTAGAACAACGGCCTAACAAAGAGGCAACAACTCCACCGTATGAAGCGGTATCAGCCAAGAATCAAATGAGCGCCTCCTCAGATACATTTCACACCGCTTTACATCAAACTCCCGCCTATTTAGAGCAGAGTTGCCGGAATCGCGTTTTCAGCCACCAAGCACCAAGCCACTCTTCAGTCCATGGTGAATCACAGTTTGCCTTTGACGGCCTTATTCCATGCGAAGGGGCAAAACAAACCCTTCCAATCGCTATGCGTACATCAGGGTATCGTGCTTCTCGGGAGGCCGCCAATGCAACGAAAGAATGCATCACTGTACCAGGACCTAACTTTAAACCGCCTCTAACAATGTTTATCTCCAAAAAGGAGGCTCTCGCCTCCATGTCGATGCCGGAGGCAAGCTCCAAACTGTCTCAGGATAGGGATTCTCAATGGACGGTCCACAGAGTTACAACTGAAAGTTACGGTAAAAGTCCTTAGAAATAATGTTAATATTTGTTTTTTTAGGCAATTAGACGGAGCTGCGTAATTACTACGCTAGAGTATAATCTGGACTGATACGGTTGCACCAGAAAAGTTATTTGCGCTACCCATCATAAAACAAAATCCTGAGATCGATTGCGACAGATTCCTTAGGACACAGCATTATTTGCATTGGTTTCACCCAATTGTCTTTATGGTGTGTGTGATGAAGATGTAACTGGAGCTATCGTAAAAGTTACTTCTAATCTGGAATCCAGCGTATTTATTTCGCAACTCTGCCTGACACGGTAGAACATGCGCAATGAGCAGATGAAGTGGCATTTCACATTCCACTAATATCCCCCTTTAGCCAAAAAATGGACATACGACAAATTGCACTTATACTAATATCCGGCGATTTGTCCTTTTTAACTTTACATTTCTTTCAAGACGGCCACTGTATAACTCCATTTAAAGACGTACAATTATGCCAAACACCCGAAATGTAACCATTTTATTAAAACTGAAAGGATCAAAACCAATTTGTATAAATAAGGAGTATTCTTATATTTCTTTTATTACCATAATGTCCCAGAAAGATCAAGCTATACATTTTCCGAAACTTGAGATATGTATTAGTACGAATTTTAGCATAATCATTTGTAAGAGAAACCTTTGTTGTTATTATTCGTATCTTTGAGTTGAAACATACTTTTTCTTTATATTTTCAAATTTAGATAATTTCCTTATTTTTCTCATTTCCCCCTAAAATAGATACCTCTGACACACTAGGTAGCTCACCCTATGATAAGCCAGGACCCGATAATTATGATAATAACTCCGCCACCGCACTGGATCGCAACTCCACACCACCAGCAGACAATGATCACCGAATGGCGCCAAAACGCAGTTGCGGAAAACTTTCTCTGAACGAGACAACAACGTCACATGACTGGAAGGGTGACATGCCGCATCTTGGCCACGCCTACCATGACCAGATACTGCTGCGAATGCAACTGGGGTATGGCGACGGTGAGATACTGTCCCAAGAGTCGGAAGGATACTTGAGAAGGTTAGAAGAGATGGAGACGGTCTCTGATACGGAAAGACGAAACATCATGTCGGAACTATCGCAGGCCCATGATGACCTGCAGGCAAAGTGGGTTCCATTGAAAATGAGTTTGAAGGTACGAATCTTATAAAAGTTGTGGAAATTGATCACGTACTGACCATGGATAAAGCCTCCCCGTGTTCGAACCGTGGGGTCAATAAAGCAAATATTCAATTATTCAAAACACCCATACCCTTTCCTCGACTATATATAATTTTACTACACGTTACACTTAGCATTCATAATATAGTTTCCAAAAATCCATACATCAGACATCAAAAACATTCAACTTCAGTGATATAAGCTGTAAAAACAATTGTGAAATCATTGACCGAATTATTGATTCCTGACTGACTGTACATGTGATGAGTGGAAACGCTCGAGTGCAATACTCTTTCAATCATGAAAATGATGTAAAACCGAGTTATTTTTCATTGATAGGTCGGTAGCACATCCGATAGAGATAATGATAATCCGATAATGGGAACAGCGCATAAGAACAGCATATCTACCAAAATGGTTCAACTATTAGCCTTGATCAAGCGTATACCAGGTGAGTACAGGGTTCAAAAGAACATGACATAAATTGCCCGCCTAGAAGCGCTATTAATTCGGTCTGGTAAACCTATTGTTATCAATTACTACGAGAGGATTGCCTGGTTGTATATTTTATATTCGGAACGTGTACGAGCATTACTTCTTGCTAACTGCATGGGTGAGTTTCCATTATGTTGCAAATTGCATCCACGCTCAAGCGTTTAGACTACTCAATGGGCGTTGCAATACAGCCGGTTGGTTGCACACGAGAATTATGTCATATAGCAACCACAGCTTTGATGGAAGGCGAATATTTAAATTTGTTGCCGGTTTTTAGGGCAGCAATTTATATCGCTGCTAAGCGGGCCTTGTAGCGTAATGAGTACGGCCCTACAATTAGATCACGTTTGTTTGCATAACCCTCCACATGCCGTTTTGAGAAATTGCAACACTTATGAAAAGGGAAAACGCTTTGCAACCCACATAAGGTTTACCCTTTTTAATGATATCCGGTTTACTTTTACTAAAATAGTCACATTTTCCGGCCCAAGTAAGCACTTTAAAGCTCCTGTAACAGGTACGTTTGCAAACTGTCACCTGTGCGTGGTATACACCTCATCAGATATCCAACTGAAATATCCACCCCTAAGACTGCTCAGGACCGCGTCATATGGACACCGTGCTTTCTCAGCTTCTGCACCACTTTTATGGAACCCGTTGCCGGTGCAAATCCGTAACATCCGCTCACTGAGTCTTTTTAAATCAAAACTGAAAACACATCTTTTTACATTGCCAGATGTTTAACTTATATATGACTCTGTATTATCGTTATTATTATGTTTTCAAAACTTTTTATATTCCTAATGTGCAATATTGTGGGACAATTCAGTCTGATTCGGACCTTCCATCCATTTCGGACGCATGATCTCTTTGTGTGCGTTCGTCCGATGTGTCTGGGGAGTCCGAACCACACATTGCAATGCTGGTAACTGCTTTCTTGCTCATTGTCATGTGCTTTTTAATTATCTTTTTAATGGTTTTAGTCTGCATTCTTATCATGTATTTTTGGTATTTTGTGATATTGTTCATGTATAGCGCTTTGTGTTATTTGTAAGGCGCTATATAAACACGGTATTATTATATTATTATTATTACACATTTGTTAACTCATTTTATTTCTCATTTCAAATAAAGAGCAGCTAATGAAAGATTAGTCTTTCTTTTTAATTTGTGGGGGCTTATTAATTATCTATAAATAGTCTTAAGATATTATTTTTTTTATTTAATTGTGATATTTTATTATAAAGCATTGGTGTGTAAGGGATGGCATCCAGATTCGTTCGGATTGAAAACCGTAGATCGAAGAGGGTAAACGCACTGGGATAACGGGCAGTTTTTTTGTAGATAAACCGAACGCGGTTAAATAAAGACCAAACAATACGTGTCAAGCCATGCTTAGCGAACGCATTGAACAACTCCCGTGAACGGACAGCCAGTGCGTTTACCCTCTCCGATCTACGGTTTTCAATCCGTACGAATCTGGATGCCATACCTAAGTCGTTTTCGAATAAAAAAACACAACAAAACAAATATTGACAGACCATTTATTGTGTAATTGATAATTATTTACTGTAGTAATTAATTATCCTTTTGCTTGAAAGCATGATTCACCAAAAGACATTTGATGTCCTATCTTAAAATAAGGCGCCAGAGGCAAACAAATGCCTAATTGTGTGATTTATTTAATTTCGCGAATATACCTGGAGGCTCAGAGTCGCGAAAATAATACCTAAAATAGCACTCATCTGTTCTGACCTCTGGTTATGATTTTTCTTGATAACATTAAGTATCCCCTCATTACAGACTACCCGTGACTACGCCATAGTCGGGATTGTCTTAGCAATAATCCGAATGTCTTCAAGGCTTTTCACTTTATAGTATTTCAAAACCTATTTTATGTCATGTCGATCTATTTTGTGCATTTCAAACTCACGTTTTCATATCACCAAGTGATACTACGTTACGTAATAGCGTTGTGTTGTGTCATTACATGCCGTAAGATTGCTCTCTTGTAGTCACCGTTAGAGGTCTAGGGGGTAGGTGGGTTAGCTCGCCATTTTGTTATTACATAATTGTCACATGGTTTATGGGCGCACAGCAATAAATTACTCCTCGTTTTGTGTAATGGTAGTAAGTTCCGGCAAAAAACAAAACAAAAACGATTTTGTGATTAATTCAGTCCTTTGGGAATCAGTTTGGCGTGAGGGTAGCATTTTACAATTGAAATTAAAGATAATCTCTTGTCCTTTGATCAGGATATTGCAAAATGTTGATTTTCTATTTTACCGAAAATGTATCACGTTGATGAACACATGTGCTCGGAGGCGGTCAGGAGGCGAGCATACAGGCTGAAAATAGGGTCGGCGCTGTTTAAATGATCATAGCGTAAAATCTAATTGGAAGCGGTATCACTTCTTGACGATTTTATGACATTTTAATATTTATTTATTAGAAAGAAGCATTGAGCACTCTATAAGAAGATGTCGCAACATGTGAACTAGGGATTATGGATAAAATTAAAATTTTAGATTTTTTTAAAGAAAATCATATTCCAATAGGCTACTTTGTGTCATCATCTTTCATGAAATGTCACCTTCAAAAACTTACTTAAGTCACTTTTATTATTAACATTATAATGTTATTCTATTGAATTATGTATCTTTTTTGGCCTGTTTTCATGATTTCCTGTTTTGTAGCTTTTTATCACAATCATCATTCAGTCATAACTTCTTATAGTGATCGTAGAAAAAAAATCGAAACAGTTCTGTAATCAGCACAGTTTAACCTCTGTTATGATATAAATATCTTCGATTTGAAAAATGCCCCCATGAGGCATAATTTCACAGATCGCATCATATATATATACACATGGAAAAAAGTATCGCACCACTGCTTTTTTTGTTGTTGAAAAGTGCAAATGTGGCCTCGAATTTTGCCACCATGGTATGATATTAAGGATCATTTGTTTGCGTAAGCTGTCCAACAAAATGTTGTGCAATAAAAGGGCCACATTTTAGTTTGTGACGTAATCGATGTAATGTTTTTTCAAGGCCAAGGGGAAAATGCATGATTTTGTCCATAAACATTCATGAAACAAGTTTGGGTATAACGCGATAATGAATAGACTTTAAAAACTTAAAATAGTCATTATATTAGTCACCGTTGATTTTGTTTTTGTTTATTTGACCTAGGTCAACACCTTCGCAATATTGCTTTTGTCATTCGAACTTCTTTAAAATTTGACCTATTTTGACCTTAGACCCCATAACCGTTGAGCGTACGAAAAAGGGAGTTTTTTTAGTTTAATTTGACCCCAGATGACCTTTGACCTTGGAATACTTAATTGTGTTACCAAAGATTACAACTTTAGAGATTAATCATCGGGCCTCTCAATATCGCGTTATACCCAAACTTTTTTCATGCATGTTTTTGGACAAAAACATGCATTTTCCCCTTGGCCTTGAAAAAACATTACATCGATTACGTCACAAACTAAAATGTGGCCCTTTTATTGCACAACATTTTGTTGGACATCATACGCAAACAAATGATCCTTAATATCACACCATGGTGGCAAAATTCGAGGCCACATTTGCACTTTTCAACAAAAAAACAGTGGTGCGATACTTTTTTCCATGTGTATATATGAAGAGGTATTTTGCAAAAGGGCCTACATCCACTTTGGCTCTTATTGAGAAAAAGTCAAAAAACTGTTTCTAAATATTCAAGTTGAGCAATTGAAAAACTGAATGGATTATGAAAGAGGTACACTACATACTAATTGAAATTGAAATAAATCTTAAATGTGCTAGTTTTAATTTTTTTTAAAATCATGTTTACATTTTTTGAAAATTTGGATGTAGGCCCTTTTGCAACAAAACTCCATCTGTTTGTACATAAAGAAAAAATACCACACACAAAAAATCATTTATTTTAATCATTTCAAATAAATAAGTTTGATATTGAAATGTATAGGTCACAATCATATGTTTCAAGGAAATAAAGTCATTTTTTTCAAAAATACCTACATCTCATTGTAAACAGCCATTGAAGTTGTTGTTTTGTTGCAAAAGGGCCTGTATCCCGATTTAATTCTGGATACAGGCCCTTTTGCAACAAAACAACAATTTCAATGGCTGTTTACAATGAGATGTAGGTCTTTTTGAAAAAAAATGACTTTGTTTCCTTGAAACATATGATTTTTCCCTATACATTTCTATATCAAACTCATTTTTTGAAAAAATGCACCATAGCCCTTTTGCAAAATACCTCTTCATATACAAATATACATTAAATGAGTGTAATTATAAGTTTTAAACTTGTCTAATATCAATCGAGTTTAATATAATTGGATTCTTACTTTAACTCGCAGGTTTCCGGGAACTCAGCATCCACGATCAAATGCTACTGAGTCGATTTGGAATGTTCCCAATCGGAATACTCTTAGAGAAAGATAACGAGCTAATCTTAGCAGCCTTCAAGCCGTGGCTTGTTGGATCAGAACAATATATGGATGCGGTTTTGAGGCGTTGTCAAATGGTGAAAGTAGATCAAATGCATGTGTCGCTTCTTGTGGCACTTATTGTTATCAACCCAGGTGAGAGCAATGCCGTATAATAATAATAATAATAATAATAATAATAATAATAATGATGATGATGATGATGATGATGATGATGATGATGATGATGATGATGATGATGATGATGATGATGATGATGATGATGATGATGATGATGATGATGATGATGATGATGATGATGATGATGATGATGATGATGATGATGATGATGATGATGATGATGATGATGATGATGATGATGATGATGATGATGATGATGATGATGATGATGATGATGATGATGATGATGATGATGATGATGATGATGATGATGATGATGATGATGATGATGATGATGATGATGATGATAATAATCAGTATTTATATAGCGCCTTTTCCAAATGGCTCAAAGCGGTGTAATTTCGCTGCTGGTGAATCATCAGAATCAGGTCGCATCAACTAGGGTGCTGCCAATTTCTAGCGCAAACCTATCCGCACTTAGGTTGTAACATCCACCATTTTTCAATGCAGCTCCCCAAATACCATTGGGTCAAGGAAGTTTTTGATAACCGAAACAACTGATCACCGATTTTGAAAGCAGGAGGAAACCGGAGAACCCGGAGAAAACCTGCGAGAGCGTGCATGGATCGTGATAAACCAAATGCACATAAAGCCCGGTCGTGCCCAGAATTGAACCCGGATTTCATTGGTGCAAGGCGAGGGAACTACCGCTGCGCCAACACGCATAATGTGATCTCTCTCAGTATTTCTTTTAATTATCAGGATGATCAAAAATCGTTTAGGGAGGTTGTTTTGCGCGAATCTGCGTGCATGATTGCGCCAGTTATATAATGTCTGTTGCATTCAGATTTGGCTAGACGACTCATTGTATTTTTATTTAACCAATAGACAACGAAACAAAGCAGGTTTTTTTGTATTGGTTCGGCCCTTTTTGGAACACCGTACTTTATGGTGTTGCCAGGTTACGTGACGCTACGTGTTGCCCAAGTGTATATAAAAGACGCCCTTTTAGCTCTATCAGAGAACAGTTTCATCAGGAATCCAAGGAAACATAATAAGAGCATTTCATAGAGATAATTCCAAATTTGAACGTACTGTTCCAGACAGTTTCGACGTCCGATCGTATGTCTTTCCTAATGGTATATGACCGTTGATTTAGGATTGCCAGAAGATGTTGACTTTCCGGTGACGTCACGGGATGTATTGGATGACGTATTCTGGATTTATTGATCCCCTACAAAGGGGAATCGCACTCGGCATAGTCTACATTCTACAATTGATATGTATGCCGTCCAATTATTTGCATTGGTTGCATGAACTGTGTTACCAAAGGGGCTACATGAAACAGGTGTGTCTATTTCTTTCTGAAAATCTTTTAATCTAGCACCTAATCCAAAAACACGGATAAGCTCTATCACACCCGTTTTGATAATCTGGCATTAAATTTACCAATATATTTCCATTGACTCCATTCATGTGGACAAATCTGTTAGATCTTAACTGGTGGACACCCAATATAATTAATGTGTATATTATTGAATAGATTCATCAGGATCGGTAGACATAACTGATAAGATAAGGTTCTTATACTGATCCAAATAGTATACTCACAACTGTGGATGTTTCGGCAACACTGTTGCCTTTCTCAACACTTGGTAGATTGTGGTGAGTTATTTACTGTCACCGATGCTATAGAGGGAGTTTTCTCAGCGGCGGTTTTGGAGTTGCCAGTTCGTTTCTTGACTCCAGACAGTAAAGGTTCGTCAAAAACGTGTGAAAGGTGATACTGCCCCTCGTCTCGGTTAATGTGTATATATATGTTTATCTCCATCAGATCTGCCAAATCTAAAGGACAAGGAGATGATATTGAGGAAGCATTGGATTCTAAGACAGGTTCTCAGGCATTATTGTTTGGGTAAGATAAAGAAGCACTTAGAGATCCTCCGTGGAGGGAGCCCTCAATCTTTTCAGAAGTTGGGGTTTTCACATATATATCGAGGGTTGAGCGCCAGAAGGCCTTTATTCTGAGATAATCAACTTTCAAATATTCGGGACTCATTGCAATACACTTTAGTACCCAACTTAGAACTCTAGTTTTAGTCAAATTAAGAGTGTTGATGCGTTTTATCTGTATGAAAATCTAGTTATATGGATTATTTTGGTACCAAAATCTTATTAAGCCCAAAAGTTGAGTTACGGCCTTCTGGCGCTCAACCCTCGATATGTATATACAACTTACACATGTACTTAATAGGCATACCACCTGAAATTATAGAGCTTAATTTACAATTGTTCATGTTATATTCATGAGTTTGATAGTGTGTTTAATTTTGAAGTAGATCATATCGAAATTTAAAAAAATCATCGAAATCGCCACAGCTGGCTTCTACCAAATTTGTTTCTGTTTACAATGAATAAAGCCACCAAGTTTGTCTCAGAAACGGGCTCTGTGAAACAAGAAAATGAAGCGTATTTGGTACTTACAATTTGAAGAGGCATAGTCGAATAAATCGCTGGGATTCAGTTGTTTATCTTGAGTTTAAACACCGTTTATAAATATTGGGTAAAACAGTCCATACAGTTACAACTTGGCTCACACCATCATTTTTAAAAGTTCAAGTAAAAAGAGAAAAAAAGAAGAAGTTATGCGGTAAAATATGAATTTTAAGAGATACGCCTACTTGAAAACCACCAGTGACTTGTAGCCAGGCGAACGGACAACAAAAGGGATTCGCACCCGACATATCGCAGCCCTTTTATGGCAAAAGAATGTATCTTATATGTAGTTTTCTAACAGTATACTTCCTTTTAACATGATCAAAGTAAGCTTTTTGCTCCATAAATCATGTAGTGGTAAAAGGCAGTATATTACTTTTATTGTCTTTACAAGTTGCAACCTTTTCCTAAGTGAGGATTATTGAACCAAGTTAACGCAATCCATGCTAAAAGGAAGTTTATCATTGATAAAGTACATATAATATACTATCTTTTGCCATAAAAGGGCTGTATCGGAAATGACCGACTTCGCTCTCATATTTGTTTCGTTCTCTCTTTTCACATAGAGGAACACGATGGCATGGAAAAGTACAACTACTTGATGAGTTTGGTACTCGATATGTATCTCCTTGAATACTACCATAAGCAGAGCGTGCAACAGTGTGTCTCCAAGACCCCATCCAAGGTTGACTTACCGCTGCTGTTTGCCGAGATCAATCTATGACTATGTCAGTCCTCAGATATCGCCGAGTCATATATCCGAGATCTTTAGCCTCGTGACAAGAGGTACACAAATGATGTGTATGTTATAATATATACTGGGTGAGTGAGTAAAAACGCCGGGTACATTTTCGGGAAAGGTTCCTCACGAAGATTTCAAAGTCAAACTCAAAAAGTCAGTAGTCTTAGTAACGCCATTTATTTAGGTTTTTGCCTGGTTCATAGAGCCAGTAACAATAACCTAAATATTTATGGAATTGCTATGAAAATATCACCCATGTAACTGTTTACATATAACATATAATCAATGTTAAAAAATATCCAAACAAAAGGCCAATTACCACTAACTAAAAACTTTACTTGGGACGGTCCAGTTACCCCATCGTTGGGGCAACTGGACCTATATGTTCCAACGGTTAGAATACACAGAAATCATTGATTGACAACACGGTAACTAAGCAGTATTTTCTTTACAAACTCATTTCCATATTATTCAACGTGTAACAATGATACAGGTCTCATGAAACCCATGTTTTATACAGTTTTCGTGGTTAACGTGTAAAAAGCAGTAATACTAATGGTGTACAAAGCAAGCGCAATTTTCGACTGCACGTTTATAGATAAAACGGTATGAACCTAGTTAAATGGTTCCATGGTTGTGATATTCAGACGCCCCATACATTTGTCTATATACTCCTTTCTTTAATGATATTATTTACTTCATATAATCATCATTTAGTACTTATAATAAACCATCTTGATATTTAGCCAGCTTTTCATGTTACAGGGGAAGTTAGTCAATATGGCAATGATGACCCAACGGTTGATATACACAAAAAGCAGTGGATAAAATACATAAATCATGATATTTCGTCATAGCAAATACCTTTACAGACACCATTCAAAATATAATAAAGATGTAATTCATAATACCGAGGTTTTAAACCATTCTAAAGCAATTTCATGTCATATTGTAATCCTTCAATATCAGAAATAGTGGTATTAGACCCGAAATGCCCCAAAATGTCTAAGAACTTGAAAGAATGTGAATTATTTCATATTCTATTCACATATCAATACCGAGTCATGTTTTATTGACACTAACAACTCATTTTCAAAATGAATTTTACAATTTTGATTAAGTTTTTGCAGGCGGTCCAGTTGCCCCACACCCCTTCGGTCCACTTACCCCAACAAATGACGTAGCACTTTGTCGAGATGAAACGTTATTAAAACACGCCTGTGACGTAATACATTTTACGCCAAAATGTTTTAAAACATACCACCATTTGTCATAATAATCAAAAACTCCAATACATTTAAGAAAAAAGGCAAAACTGCATTTTTGTTTTTAGCCATTACATATATTTCTGTAGCCAGTGAGTATCTTTGAATTCGCAAATATTACGGCGTTCGGGTCCTACAAGTAGACGGGTGTCTTTAGATAAGTAAAAAATGGTGTACTTTGTTATTTGCAAATTCATGAACTAATAACTCTACCAAATGAATACCCGTGATAATGATTTAAGTTGAAGCATTCTTTAAATGATAATATTGATCGGAAATCCAACCCACCAATGCCCTAAATTAGCAATATGCGCCATTTTACGGTCATTTCAACCACAACCTATGGTTTTAATCATATTTCTGAAAGTCCCTAAGCACACTACAATATAGCACCCATCAAATGCAATATGCACCTAGTATCTTAAGACGACTATACTGCATGTATATATATATTTATTGTTGCATATCTGTCAATCATATAAAGTACATGAAACATGATCTAAACCCATCGTCATATATCGCCCATACTATCTGTGAATTTTCAATCAGTCACTCAAGGAGTTAGCTTGAAAGATATGGAGAAAAATCACATGTGTAAATACCCTAAAGTTCCAAATCAACAAAAGTCGTATTGTTCAAAAGAAAGCAGTATGCCCATACAATTACAAAATCCTTCATTTCGGTCCAGTTGCCCCACGGTCCAGTTGCCCCATATTCCCCTACATGTATAACGTAGAATGGCTCTACTACATGTACTCAAATTGATTATTATAACGTAGGCCTATGATCGTTTTCAGCTCTTTTGAATTAAAGCTAAACAATGCAAGCCTTTCAAATGGTATTAAAGGTAGATCGAGTTCTTATTTCTGGCCCGATTTTCAACTTTCACAAGAAAGGTCATCCTTAAAATTGTCGCATTCCGAAGTTTGGAATAACTCCAATGGTTCTTGCACGAGGTCACAAGAAATTTGCCCATTGAGTAGTACACAAACTGACGGGTGGTTAACCACCTTTGGCAGTAATTCACCACATGTTTATCCCCTAAGATTTTACAGACATAATGAGAAAAATATGGGGATTCTTCTGATATCAAAATATCTTGATGTGAAAAAAGAATCATAGCCAAAAAAGGTGATCAGAAATACACCTTTAATACATAATGAATATACTCACCTGGAATTCTTTTGATGTACCCTCCTCCCCTTAAAAACCTTGATTACGACTTGCTCGAGGACGATCTTTAACCTCATGACCTTGCCGATAACGATATGCTCGAGGACTACTTTAATGCTTGATTACGACTCTCATGTGTTCAACCGTGAATACGACTTGCTCGAGGACTGTCTTCATGCTTATGACAATGATTACGACATGCTCGAGGACTACTTTAACCCCCTGAGAACTACCGGCCGATTGGTTGAAATTTAGAATGTGTCAAATATTGTGCCAATCAGAGACATCATTAGAATAATTACAATTTTCAAAAATATTAGCATAAAATATTCATAAGCAAAACTGTAATTGGTCATCAAAATAATTATATCATGTAATTGACAATGGGAATTATTGTACGAAAGACAGGTAGACCCCAGGGGGTTAATGCTTGATATTACGACTTCCAAGCGTTTAACCGTGATTACGACTGGCTCAAGAACCGTCTTGAAGCATATGACCTTGATTGGGACGATGCTCGAGGACGACTGTCATACTTGATACATTGATAACGGCAGTGATGGAGGACGAGCGTCATACGTTCGACCTTGAATCAGGGATACTATTAATTTTGGGATAGGAAACGCCTATACTAACGTACGTAGCGAAAACGGGCCCTTTTGCATAAATTATGGTAATCATCGGAATGTGTCGGTGACCGGCGTTTAACGCGTTTAACAATGTTTAACCAGGTTTAACGGCATTATAAACGGCATGTTAGTCAGCATAGGTTTGGGGGCGCTGTAGATTTACACAGACGACGGTGGCCACGCGAAACTTAAATTTTGAATTCGTAGTGAATAACACGTAATCGCGAATTTTAAACCGATCATTTTGACAAATACATCATAATTAGAAGGATTTTTATCGTTAACCGGGCGATGACTGTTAAAAATAATTCAAAATGGTGCACTCCCGTTGCCAAATTGGGTCGTCTGAGAGACGCGTGGCCAGCGTTGCGTCGTCTGCTACAATCACGTCTGCAATCACGTCTGCAATCACGCCTGATCGGTATAGCGCCACCAATTCTATGCTGACTAAGTTCAATTTAAAAGTGGACCCGATCGGCAAGCTCAGTGGCGTACCCCTGCTTGAATACGTCCGTGCTCGATAACAACCGTCATACTTTCAACCTATGACCTAATATTCCCCCATACAAATAACACTCACCATTCGGGGTCGTGGCAATATAAGCTGGCCGTCAACATTATCGCCGGTACCATCCAAGCGGTGCCCAGCACCGCCCTCCGAGCTATGCTCGGACAGGGGGGGGGGGGGGGGGGGGTGTCTGAGGGGGGATGTGCCCCCCTGCGAAGTAGAATTTTTTTCAATTTTCGAACTCATTTGGTACGATCTGGTGTATACTTTTGACCAACATTTTATCAAAAAGCCACCTCTTCATTTCCAATAAATATGTTTTTTTTTTATCAATGCCTGAAAGAAGTTGAGCATATTATTTACCAATATATTTGTTATTTAAGTATAGATGATTTGAAAGCTCGAACAGGGGGGAGTCTGAGGGGGGATGTGCCCCCCTCAGAAGTAGATTATTTTCAATTTTCGAACTCATTTGGTGCGATCTGGTGTATACTTTTGACCAACATTTTATCGAAAAGCCACCTCTTCATTTCCAATAAATATTTTGTTTTTTATCAATGCAAGAAAGAAGTAGAGCATACTGATTTTTTCTTAATTTAAGTATAGATTGTTGAAAAGCTCGAACAGGGGGAGTCTGAGGGGTGATGTGCCCCCCTTTCTCTCTCTCTCTCTCTCTCTCACTAGCTTCTTCCTCTTTCTTTTCTTTTTTTTTTCTTCTTTTTTTTTCTTCCTTTTTTTTTGTTGGTAGAGGGGGGGGGGGGGGGGGGGGGCCTGGGCCCGTCGTGCCCCCCTGTATCCGCGCCTGATTATCAGCGTGCATGCACTAATCATGTTTGTCATTTTTTTCAAAACAGAATATACCTATAGTTATGATTTAGAATTGAAACAACCGTATTTATATGTTGATTGTTGTTTGCTGTAGTAAACATAATGAGATTGTACATGATAAACAGGTTAGTCTAACCCTTATACTGGAGGTTGTCATGAAACTATGCGCCCCCACCGATTAGGACTTTTATTAGGATGAATTATTGTTGCTATTAAAATTGGTTAACCCCTAAGAACTACCTGCCGATTGGGCAGTAAAATGGGCACATCATTTATCGCACCAATTATAGAGACAATTATAGAGTAATTGAATTCCTGATAAAAATGGGAGTCAAATATTTTAGAATTGGTCTTTTAATTGCTGATACAAATGCTAAGACTGTTAGGGGCCATATCCAAACTCCAGTGATTTTAAAGCATTTTTCTACCGATTTTACCCCGGTATTCCAACGGTATTTCGTTCTATCCCCGGTATTCCAACGGTATTTCGTTCTATTTCGTTGGAATACCGGGGTAAAATCGGTAGAAAAATGCTTTAAAATCACTGGAGTTTGTATATGGCCCCTTAGATAGACAGGTCAAGGGGGGTAAGTAATAGTTGTAATTGATGTTTAAATATGCACTGTCGTGTCGCACTATTTTACCGAGGAATTATATAAAAGTAAATTATTGAAGTGAAATCATTGTATTCCGAATCAGTGTTATGATTGGTCACATAATTTTGTATTCTATTATATTCAAAAATCAGGAATTTTCAGTTCGATTTGTTTTACATCTAATCATTGCTACAAAATGTAATCAGTTTTAAGCTTCGATGTTGAATAACGAACCACGCTTAGCAATTAATTGTATTTTACTGCTTGCTTTAAACAATTTACAATCTATGCATATCCACTGGTAAATGCATGGAGTACATGATACCAATCGCCTGATACGAGGGTCATTTTATAAATAATGAAAGTGATCATGGTATGGGATGCATGAGTGATTCCATTGAGGGATAATGTGATCAATACAAAGTATGAACCTTTGTCTTTCAAACAATACACTTTTGGATTGTTAGATACCTTTGGTTATGTAACGTCATTAACATAAACACAATAGGTTTCAGACACTGACTGAAATCTGTCAATTATTTGGCTGGATATGTAATGTGTTGAATATGGGTTGATTGATACATTTGCGTATATCTCGGCAATTCAAGCACAAAAACAGATAACACTTGGCACATAGTTAGAACACACACTTATCTTTGTATGACACTCTTTTTTAGATCTGAATTCCTTAATACAAACAAGAAGGGACCATCTCAAATATGCTTTTATTTAGCAAAATCCGCAATAATATACCTTAGAATACAACAAAGGATAAAGAACAATGGAGGGATTATAATTTAGTAAATTGTTGTGGGATGTAAAGCAATAATAGTCGGAATTTCAAGAGGAGCTGTTCATGAAATTTCCTCAAACCATTGAAATTATGTGACGATTACTTTAACAATACATATCTAGCAGCTCTAAAGATAACAGTAATAAGAGAGGTTGTGGCAGCCATCTTTGATTGATACATTCATGTATATCTTCATTTTGACTATCACAATATTTATACACATTGATTTAAGCATTTTTCATTATTTATGATTAGAATTTGAAGACACAGTAAGCTTTTATCTGGTAAATGTCATGATTTTAGTCATTTTTGGCCCTGTTCAAAATGCTCTGCCGTCTGCGCATGCGCATATTTTCTGCAGGTTTTATGCGAATAAGTTTAGATAATTAGTTAGCTATCATATGGGATCTTCCAAACTGGTTAATTGCTTGGATTTGTCCTAAATTGTTTAGTTTTCCGCAATATTAGTGATTCACATGACTGGGCATTTTTCAATGAAATTGGCTATTTGAAATACTGATATTTGTATACTTTTTATTCCATTGCCTCTCCTTACTTTTTCCTCTTATACTACATATATCAAATTACACAGGGATTAAAGTTATTGGTTTTTTTATCATACTTACGTGAAAAAAAATGGGATTTACCTGTTTCTAATGCCATGTTATGTAATCTTCTTCTTATCACATGTTTCATACAAACAATTCAAATTTCTCGCCAAATAACTGATTTAGCAGTGTCCCAAGTGTACTTACTTTGAGACAATGCTATGACGTCATAGTTCACACTTAGAAATCCAAAACTGTATTGTTTGAAAGACAAAGGTTCATACTTTGTATTGATCACACTATCCCTCAATAGAATCACTCATGCATCCCATACCATGATCACTTTCATTATTTATTGAATGACCCTCGTATACTATTATTGATTGAAGTGAGTACAATACCAATCACCCGATAAACTATTATTGATTGAAGTGATTGGTAGTGTATGCAGTACGTTTGCAAAGGTCGTGGAGGAGGATTTGAACTAATGACCTCCCTTGCAAGTGCCCTGTATGCAAATACTATAAAAACATTCCAAAATTATCAGTCGTTATTCCAAATACTGATATGTTCATCAAAATTGGTGAAATGATTACTTATAATACAAACAAATTAACGGCTCATTTTAACAAGTGGGAGAACTTGTAATTTTTTTACATTGAGACGATATCTGATTTGACCTTATTTCAAACTTACTTCAACGCAGCATACTTTTTATGAATGTATTGTATTGTAATTTAATTGGTTGCTATCACAGAGTGTGACTTCTTAGACTATAGTTTAATCAGTTCCAAATTGGCGAGAAATATACGGTATTTATTTCCCCGCGTGCAAAAGGATTTCAAGTGTACACGCGCGATTATGGACACACGCACACGAATTTAGGCGCACGCACGCGTCACGCAAATAGTTCACAGTGCGCTTATAGCCTTAAGCGCCCGCGTCCTTCTGTTTTTATGCACTGTTGTAAGGAAGCTTCGTCAATTTGGAACCGATCAAACTATAGGGTCCGTATGCACAAAAGAGTTAGACCGGCTCTAAAGTTAGACCTGGTCTAAGTGAAATTTATTCATGCCTCAAAATCTGTTTTCCTCTGCATTTTCATGAGATATTTTGTGCTATTTTTGAACATTGCATCCGAATCTTTACAATTTGTTAGCTTATTTGAGAAGGAAATGTAATTAAAGGTGTGCTTTCACAAAAACTAAAATCCCCCTAGACCAGGTCTAACTTTAGACCCGGTCTAACTCTTTTGTGCATACGGACCTAAGAGTGTGCCACATGTGTTGTGGATGAGTATAGTTTGCAAATCTAGTGGGTATTAATATTTATGTGTCTGATGGCCTGTATATAATATAATGTATTCACTATCGAAGTGATTGTGTAACTCCCTGGTTACTAGACCACTCACCTTTATCACTGTTAGCACATCCCATTTACTTGATGTGGCGATCATTTCGATCGGTGTTCAGGACTCAAAAGCGTGACCCGGTTGCTATACACTTCGATACTGAATTGTACTTTTGTACAGGGTGTGTCATAAAAGTGTCCCATATGAAACATGATTTTTTGTGGCCACGAAAAATATAACAATTGTTCGCGATGTACTAACAATCATGTTCAGCAATCTTCAATGTGCCATAAAAAATATAATCCATTTTGGAGCTTCTCTTATCAAATTATGGCAACTCTACTCGGGCATGTTTAAATTCAGCTTTTCATGTGAAGAGAGTTCTTTTATTAGAATTGTCATTCAGTGTGTCATTCAACATAATCAATAAAATCAATGATAATCAACTACTAATTGAATGTTATATAGTTCAATTGAACTGAACAACATATTTTCTTTCATAATTATCCATTATATTTGAATTTTATATGGGAATTTAAACAATACATTGAGGTATCCTATGATCATCATCGGAATCACAAATGCAGTTCAATCAGTTGAAAGTCATTTTCTTGCTAAAAAGTGGCTAAAGTTGGATTTCCACTCTTGTTACTGAATTGATTATACCTCAGACTGTAGCTAGTTGGTACAATTCAATGGATTAAGTGTATTTGATAGAAATCTAATAGAATAAGTGCTTACCAACGCTCTGTTTTTTAAAACAAAAAGACATGGGCTGTATTTTTAATTAAGTTTTTTAAGTCATGGGACACTTTTCTGATATGATAGGTAATAAAGGCGAATGCTAAAGATAAAAAGAATTATTTTTGTAGGTCATGGATTAAACCAGGTTCAAAGTCGTGTTTACAGCTCCGGTGCTACTACTATTGCAAATACAGAAAACGTTAAATGTATTTTCGGCATATACAACAATATACACTGATTCCAAATGCCTTATGACTGGTGCTTCTACCTCAACTTTTGTATTTTGTAATTTTGTTATGTGTTTTGTATTATGTGTACACTTTGTATAATCACTAACTTTGTATCATTGTGAGTTATGAAGTCAAATAAATATATAACAACTTAAGTTAACATGGAAATAGTTTGATTATTCATAGTGATGAGAACAAGAACATTCCAATAGGAACACATACACCACTATTTGTTGTCATTATTAACAGACAGCCTGCATGTCTTGAGAATTATCATACGCTGATATTACACACAACGGTTGCCAGTGGCGTAGCGAGAGAGAGAGGGGAGGGGGCGATCGCTCCACCAATATTTGATTCGTGTCGGTTAAGATTGGCACTGTTGGTTCATTTGACAAGGGAAATCATGACATTATGACGGTCAAAAGTACAAATATTGCAATTTAAAACGCGCGCATGTCACATACATTAGAAGTATAAGTTGTGACCCATGCCCTCTATCGCCCATAATTTGTTTTCTGGATGTATCCAAGAAATTGGATTGACCCCCAAGGTTATATAACTACTTACCAACGACATACAAACGAATGTCAGCCAGAGTTCACCTCTATGTTAATGAGTTGCGCACAGAAAATATTGATTCAGTAAGATTCTGTAAATACTAAACTTAGATCGCCTATAGAAGGTTGTTTGGCTGCATTCAAACCAAGTATGTCCCTGTTAATCCCCTCATTATGTCGCAAGAGTGTTGCCATAAATGTTTCCTAAAGCACAGCGATATATGCCTCCTAGATCACAACTCAGGACAATAAATTAGCCCAATACATTGAAAACACAACTGTTTGCAGGTTGACAGCACCCTTTTTTTGGCCACGAAGGCATAAAAATAGCCTAATTAAAAATAAGTAGTTTTTCGCTAATTGTCATGAAGTCGCACACCGTCGCACATAATGTGGAACTTGAACGCCCGTACAATACTTTTAGCTACAGTTTGCGGCATATATGTTGACCGTATGACACCGTACGGCTGAGCAATACATTAATTTGTAATCGTGTTCGGAAATAAACACTTGAGGGCAACCATGATGCTATAAAACTAAACTGGATCTCCACATCCCTATATATCGCCGATATTTAATAGGTTTAAAACAGAACGTGGGTAACGTAAATAGTGAATACGGGAAGGATTTACTCTACATATAACCACCACAATGAACTGTGGATAATATTGTGACGAACGCGAAAAGGAAATAATATTGTGCGATCGATTTCGGGTTGTGCCCGTTAGTGGACAAAAGGACCATTAACACCAAGGACATAGATAGTTGAATTTATTCCTCCACAACATTTGTTTAGCACAATCAGGGCATTGACCACATACAATTATGTCATTGTGCCCTATGTTACTTTAGTATGGTCACGTACCAATGTTCATACACAGAGTGAACAAAGTTTGTGGAGGACAAATAAAACGAACCCGCGAAATTCAACAGACTTATGCATAACGTGTAAAGCAATAGGCGACTGGTCTCTATAATAGGATTTAAATAACAATCATGTTAAAGATCGACGATGTGATTAGTGCTTTAAACGGACATTAAGTGGTGTTGAAAACTTTAAATGTTTAAAAAGTTACTTCAGAATTCAAGATGAACATTAAAAATTGCCATTATTGTTGTATCTACTAACAAAAACACAGCAAAACTTGATTAAAACAATATCATCGCTATTTATTGAAATACGCCCTCTATGCAAATATGGTTCGCGTTATGTATCACGTGTACTGCAGGGGAATACTGTCGGACGAAAAATGCTCGTCGCGGCTCTACGAGCATTTTTGAATCGACGTTTTCTTGTACAAAGAGGGCTGATTTTTCTTAATCCTTATAGGTGTAAGTTCATACATGTAATACAATTATAAGAATATACTAATCCCTGTTTTTATCATAATGAAGGGCGCAGTCTCCAACATCTCTAAGTGCCCCTTTAATCATGGATCATTGATATCCCTTCTGTATCTACTATTCCTATGGTACATGCCATATTATAATGTAGTAAAGAAAGAATGCATGGAAAAGTACATGTACCTATAAGATTACTATGAGACTGTACATTGCTGTACATCCCTTACTAAAGGTCAAATCTAAAGGTTTACCTTGTTTTCCTTTTTAACCCATTATTTGGCTGGTAAATACCACATATTTGATATCAATGGAAAGCTTGAAACACATTTTATCAGCTACAATGACTTATTCTGTGATTAAAACTACTCTCTTTGAGAAATGCCATCCGCAAGTACGAAGTTTCACGTATTTTGCATGACATCGGTGTTCCCCACCTTACTGACTGGCCTTTTAAAAGGTATGCTATCCCCAAAGTATGCCAGCCGGTAGCCTTAGTCCCACTCTTCAAAGTGTTATGCATTTTATGGATGAAATGTCCGGCATTTTTTCATAAAAAAGCCACCAAGAAATTGTATGTTTTCCCATAGCTTTACACTCAAATTACCCGGATGTGGCAATCAACGTCAACATTAATACCATTTCTCGACTATTGAGGGCAGTGCGTATAAGTATAGTAAAAACATAAGAACGTAATCTATGTGATGTGCTTCCCAAAATAGATTTAATGGTTTTAGAAAGCCCGTTTAAAACCAAAAATATACCTCCATCATCGGAAAATGAGTGTATAATAGTAATTTTAGTCGGTAAAATAATGTTGGTTCACTTATATTTTTCGCCCCACCAATGTGAAAAACCTAGCTACGCCTAGCTCTGCCACTGACAGTTGCAAACGTTTTACCTGAGTGAACATCCTTATATGGTTTATTTATACACGGGTGTCCGCGAACCCGGGTATGGATGTGTCCCAGCTGCTAATGTAAGAATGTTACAGTTGCTCAGTCAAGATTGACAGTAAACACTTTATTTGGTAAGTATCTGTTAATACATTCAATATAATTAAAAGCTTCTTTTAGACTGATAACTTTTTATTTAGATTATCTAAGACACTGGAAAGTCTTGTGTCGATCAGTATAACCGTATATTTTCGTATCGTCTTGCACGGTCATCCTTACCAGGCAAATCAACATTATAAGAACAATTACTGAAGAACCGCAATAAAATAGATTTTTGGGAAATAAGTGATTTTTTTTAAACGTTAACAATTTATAAAATGGACCAAACTTTGATTGAAATTTAAAGAAAATATACTCGCCTCACAGACCGAATACAGAGTCTCGTCATCCAAGATTACATAGCGGTTCTGCTTGTATTTCCAAAATGCCTTTTATAACGCTGCGCTTTATTTCTTAAGTATCATTATATTTAAAGTTAGTAAAAATGATGATCCGATAATGTTTATTCAATGGAGTATGTATTATCATAGGCCTATATCTATATGAAGATTGATCAAAATAATGATCAACTTACTAAAAGCAAAATACCAAGATATTTAAAAATAACGTTTATTTGACATTATGGAGATTCGAACCAGTGACCAAAAAACTATATAACGCAATAGAAATATGACGCAACCTTGATTCTGTTTGTTCCAGGTTAAAGAAGAAAATCTTTATATAGGCTAAAGCATAAATCAACCAAATAATGTGTCTAAACGATAGTCCAGTTTCCCTAAAGCATTCGTATTATGTGTAAGTATACAAACAAATGACACTGATATTTTGATAAAATCAGCCACAAAGATTTAAAATACTTCATGGAAAACATTCGCAGCCTAAGGTAACGTTGAGGCGGTGGGGTGTAAAGTGGGTTTGTTGGAATGGGCGTTTGTATGTCCATGTGGTCTTTACAATGACCTAGTGTAAAACGAACAAACAACCAAGTCACAATCCAACAAATCACAGCAAAGTTTCTCTCTCTGTGTTGCCTTTCTACATTTTTGGATAAGTCAGACCTCATTCTACCATGTCCGCGTACTGTGCCGTGCTGTGCACTGATAATATATAAGCCGCAGTCATCGCTGCTTTGTCATTCATTCCCGTATGTTCACAGAGTTATACTGTATATTAATTACACGCAATATATGCACTTCATAGTCTGTTCATCATCACGATCATGTCCGGTCGTGGTTAAGGAGGCAAAGGATTAGCGATTCCAATTTCCCTCCAAAATATAACGCATTTCTTAATGAAATAGTAGTAACATTTCCCTCCAAATGCCAAAATTTCCCTCTAAATGCTCAAATTTCCCTGCAAGGAGCTTTCCGTATTGCCTACTTTTTCAGCCTGCGCAAGGCATCACCAAACCGGCCATCTGTCGCCTGACATATCGCGGTGGTTATACGCGTATATCTGGTCTGATCTACGAGGAGACGCGGCGTGAAAGTGATTCTGGAGGATGTCATCCGTGATGCTGTCACTCACTGTGAGCACGTTAAGGGGGCTGTGGACTCTCAGGTACAGCCTCCGTAAAACTGCCGTAACTTCTTCAATATTCATTTAATCTTTATAAACGTATACAGTTTTTTGCACGAAAGGGTTCAATTAATCCAACCAAGATAATGAAATTGACCATTTTGGAAAAAATTATAAAAAACACGTTTTTTGACCCATTTTAGGTTCTGCAGAGATAACTCAAAATATATTTTGTCAAATTTTGTCATACTAGTTTTATGTTAATCCTGATAACATTCCCTATGAGCGTTTTTTAATTTTTTTAATATCTTATTTATTTTTTGAGTTAGAGACCAAAAAGTGCCAAAAAATGTGAAACCACGCTGTACGGTTTCGGCAGTCAATGTCAAGCAACTTTAGTCGCTCAAAACAAATGGCTCTTATCAGTCTTATCAGAACCACTATATTTAAACAAAAGAGATAAACGAATGCATTCATGTTACCCAAAAATATTTTGCTATCACTGTACTGCTTCAAATCTTTTCTTATTACATATAAACAATCATTTTATGTCTAAAACACTGTAGTTTTGGATTGGATGTTTTCTCAAGCACTTTGCAATGGTCCGTTAGTCTCCCCAGTACACTTTACACTTAACCTTAATCCATGCCTCAGTTTTTCATCGTCATCAGATTATTCTGGTGTGCCAGTAGTTTTCTACAGTCCATGACGTCGTTCAAGTTGCGTTTAAAATGTGTGTTTGGTCCGGTGAGATGAGGCACTGACACTAACTGTTTGTAAAGAGTTAGTTGAAGCAATAAAGTTTAATCGGTTTTATCAAAGCCACACGAGCCGTTAGACTCTGAACAAAGTAAAATGGCTCAAACCAAGCAAACCGCACGTAAAAGTACCGGTGGAAGGGACATCAAAATATGTGAGTAAATCTGCACCGACTACCGGTGGCGTGAAGAAACCTCATGGTTACCGTCAAGGAGTGGTTGCACTATAGGGAGATCAGGCGCTATCAGAAGAATACAGAACTTCCAAGCTGCGTTTCCAGAGCGCGGCCATTCTCGGGCCTCAAGATGTCAGTGAAGCAATCCGTGTGCCATTATTCCCAAGGACATAATTACTTTTAAACCTCACCAAATTCATTTCCAATGGGAAAATCAAATCTAGGGCACATATAGCTAATTCCCCCTATACCATTTCAGCTATTTAAAAGTCCCTGTCAAATTACACAATGCATGGAGTCACTCAAGTGTGACGACTTTTTTGGTGCACTTCAAATTAAATTAAAATAAAGAATTATTAATGATTTGAAAAACCATAACCAATAACAGTTTAGATAGAAAGGAACAAAATATTATATTAGTATACAAAAGATTAAGAGAATATTGTTTGTTTCTTTTAAACAAACTGTTTAATACACACATTTTTGCACTTTATCGAAAGGTGAAATCACCATGTCTTACATAATGGAATATATCTTGAGTTTCATAAATCCGATATTCATGATCTAAAATTCTAATAAAAGGGTACAGTATGTCAAAGATGATAAAAAACAACGGACCTGATTCCATTGATTTTGATGATGACAACAATTAATTAACCTTGGGCATCGATGGGTAATAATCATTTGTGATGCGATCTGTGAAAACCCGCCACATGGTGGCATTTTTCCTATTAGAGAAATTTATATCATAAGAAAGCTAAAACTGTGCTGATTACAGAACTGTTTCGATCATTTTTCTACGATCATTACAAAAAAAATTATGAGTGAATGATGATTGTGATGTCACCAAAAGCTACAAAACAAGAAATCATGAAAACAGGCCAAAAAAGATACATAATTCAATATAATAACATTTTAAGGTTAATAATAAAAGTGACTTAAAGGTAGATGACCCGATCACATTTTCGTAACACAGAATTATTTCAAATATACGGAGATTTTCATATCATATGAAAGCTCGTATTTTTCTCATCATCATACTGAAATTTGACGGCCTAAATCGGTATAATTACGGAGAAATCGATGAAATAACGTCGAATTACCGCGAATGGTGGTAACCACCGATATAGTTTGTGTACTACTCAATGGGTACAGTTCACAGCATCTTGTGCGTCTAAAATAAGAAACATTAGAGCTATGCAACTCAAACTTTGGAACACGACTTTTTTAAGGATGACCTTTCATGTAGAATAGAAAACTTCAAGTTGAAAATCGGAACATCTACCTTTAAGTAAGTTTGTCAAGGTGAAATTTCATGAAAGATGATGACACAAAGTACTGGAAACTAATTTTCTTTAAAAAAATCTTCTTTTTTTCCTTTTTTTTCCTTCTATTTTACCCATAATCCCTAGTTCACATTTTGCGACATCCGACGAGTTTTCTCAGATCGCATCACATTTAGGGACAGCCTGTATGGACACATTACACTGTGTAAAACACAGTTTATTAAATCACAATCTGTTCATTCGTTCTCAAAATACAAGTATATTCTAATACCCCCTTATTTATTTATTTCAGAGCCATCCTTACTTGAAAACAAGTGTTTGATTATGTCAGCATTGTCTGCCTTGACACATTCAGCAATTCCTTCTTCTGTCTTTCGATATATCTTTATACAGGCATGTTATATAGACCCATTATGTAAATCACGATTCCCAAATTACACGGATACTTTACTTAGCCCCTTTGATGGTGAGAAAACTAAATGAAACCGTACACCTGGACACTACTTACTACTGAGTGGGAATGCAAATCAATTGGTCGGATGTAAGACACCATCCCATCCACCGGAAATACGATAGCGTCGTTTTTTACAGACACCCCCACCCCACATCTTAAAACACCACGATAAGCTTTCAAAATACCCGCGTCAATTAAAAGAATAAAATACTATTTTATCATGTGAGATCGTGTCTTACACCTGATCAATTGATTTGTATTTCCGATTAGTAGTAAAAAATGTAAAATGTCATCCATTATAGGGTCAATGTACCTTTCATGGGACCCGGCAATAAACGGTTCACATTCAGCTCATCTCTCCCTGTCAGACCAAGAAGGTAGCTGTATATCATACATTCCCCGGTGTTAGAATCAAAGTTTAACAAAACCACATTGTAACCCACATTTAGTATAGTGTTCTAAGCTTTTAATGTCTGCATAATACATTCCAATACAATTCTACAACATTTCAAACATAATTCACCAATTCATCAAATATATTATATTATATATATATGTTAGCATATCAAATTATAATTTTAACGTTCTTGAATATTTCCCCTTTTTTCATAACATAAATGAAAAATATCTTTTCAATATTGTCACATACAGTAAAAAAATTCACCAATTCATCAAATATACTATATTATATATGTTAGCATATCAAATATAATTTTCTTCAACATTGATTTCTTATTGTATTGAAACTTTTGTTATAATTTTAACGTTCTTGAATATTTTCCCTTTTTTCATAACATAAATGAAAAATATCTTTTCAATATTGTCACATACAGTAAAAAAAGAAAGAAGTAATGTATAAATATATCATTTCATCATTTTAAACCTTTGAAAGACATTTTATTCCTTTTTCGTTCTACACTGAGGAAAAATCGTCAAACGGCTAAATGAAAATGGTAATGCAGGAGACTTGTCATGTTACGTTCCTGTTGCTGTGGCCTGACAAATCAAACAATATATGATACGAATTGTTGGAATTGCGATACAAATTTAAATCAATGCAAAACTAAGTTGATTGATTTGACAACCTTACCATTGCGTACTTGACAAATAAACATCGTAAGTTAGACTAGAAGTGCCATGGTTTTGCTTGCAATACAAATTGCATGACAACTTAATTTGCGCAGTACGAATTAAAATGCAATAAACGATACAAATTACACTCTTCGATCTAAGACACTCTTAATACATCATACACTAGAATACTATTAAAATATCATAATTTAAAAGGGACATTGTCACTTCCCGCTTACCATTCTTATCTTTAGGTATACTGCAATTTCATGTTTGGTTGACACGTTTGCAATCTGTCCCATATTGTGTAAACACGAAAGCCTAAATACACGATACAATCCATATCGTCGATTTATCGCGTTTACAATCAGTAATATCTCAAAAGTTTGTTGAAATCAGCGTTCGAATTAGGTGGTAGCCCATATGGACTACCAAAATGCCCTTTTGCAGTTGTCCGGTGGACAACCAACAATCTTACTAGAAGTAAATACATGAATTTAAATATTTCACAGAACATGTGAATGAAACAAAAATCAACAGCTAAATACAAATAAAATTCAAGTTTCAGGGGTTTAAATACGCCACAGTTGGCAAATATCCATCTAATCATCGATATTCATCGTATTTCCATTATCTAATTTGGGCCAATGTACGAACGGTAAAACCAAATTAATTGCACCAGAATTAACTACGAGAATCTAAGGGATCCTCATAACAGAAAATCTGATCTCTCTCCCAGTGATAGCGCTAACGACTGACTGGGTCCCGGATTCTGTTTTCTAATTATGTTATTATTATTATTATTTGGATCGTGTGAATTCTTAATATACATAAATTTGTGAAAATGTATAGGTTATTGTGCTACATTTATACAATTATCATACATTTTTTTGATTATCTTTTTAATCACAATGATATGTACAGGTAACTGGAAACGGAGGTTTACTTTCTTCTTACGAAAAACTTGAAAACAGTTTCAGAGCAAACTTCAAGAGACTACTTTGATTCATCCTTTATTCAAATGTCAAGAACTTGGTGTGTTTCGACTTTCAGCTTACAATTAACCTCTTGACTATGTCGATGGGGTCGTGGTTATGCATAAAGACCTATACTATGGTGAAATTGATGGCATTACGCTGAGAATTGGAAAATATCATTGTCGTTTTTAAATCTAAATTTTATGATCAGATAACTAAAAAAATATATACAATGAAGTGATTATTTTAAAAGCAAGATCTGTTTATCTGACACAAGCAATTTGCAAGGAGGAGGAGGTATAATTCTAGCATGATGTTATAGCAAAACTAAATTTGCTGTGGTCTGGGAACTCCTCTTGTCGATTTCCATTATTACTGGTAGCTGGGACTGATGCCTGGGTCAGGTCACGCAGTTGCCAGACGTCCGGCTCTTTGGAGGAACTCGTGCAGGGAACGGGTCGGGCAAGACCATCAGAAGACATCCAGCTACGAGCTCCCAATCCATCATCTGATCTTAGTGACTTGTAGAAGTCCCGGCTGCATAATTGGGACGGCAAGGAATTGCTGTCCCGCGCTTCAGCAGGAGGAAATGGGTCGTCTCTGAAGGTGACTTCTTCATCGGTGTTATAAAGTGACGTACTGATGTTGCCATCTTCATATCGTGCAATGGTATGTTGCGGCGTATTGGGTTCCTGTACACTTTCTTCGTCGTCGAGATCTGGATAAAGAAACCACACGAAACGTAACATGGGCACACTATATGAGAAGGTTAAACTTTGTTCTTAAATTGAGCTGTTGGTCTACTGATAATTGAATTTAATTCGAAACAACAATAAAACATTTAAGGCGTATAACTAGAAGTTTGTCCATAATGTCCATTCTACACTCACACCCCTTACAGATTTGAAATTCGGGACATAATAACAACTACTCTCTTTTATCTCCTAAAAGTTCAGCTTTATAAGTGGTGGCGTAATTCATGCGTGATACGTAATCTCCGCCCACATATTATATAAACCATAGGCCGCTATTGGTGTTGAAACAATGAAAGGAATGACATTACAGCTGGGTCCTAAAACCGGAGAGCTTATACTTCAAAATGTAGGCTACATAACGTCTTCATATTTAAAAAAAGAGTAACATATTTGACAATAATTGGTGAAATAAGACCAATCGAAGGTTTGAATACAGTGTGGTCAGAACCCGTTTTTGTCTGATTTTGCCCATGAACCGTTCATTTGTTGTATTTCCGCATCGCACTGACTTCATCAACGTTTGCCTTTGACTTTATTCTTTACAACGACTCTACTTACACAGGAAATGTATCTTTGTCATAAGGGAATTAAAAAGTGTAAAACGTTTTAAAAAGATCAATACATAACCTTTTGAGACATTTTATTGGTCTCACATTTTCATTAATAAAGGTCAGGTATATTTATCTTTATATTCCTAAATAATACAAAGCAGCTACGTTTCCAACTTTTAAAGTTATAGGCTCTCTAGTATTTGGACCCTGTTTTTTTGGGACACGCTGTAAATTCGTAGAGCTTGGATTCACTCTTCGGATAACTCTTCGGATAGAGAAAATACTGAAAATCAACGCCAAGTGTCTTCATGGAGAATGGCTAATCAGAAGACAAATAGGAGCCGTTCATTTTTTTCTGGTGATTTTTTGACTGTCTTTATCAGATTTGTTATACCACGGGTTGAACTTCATCGATTTCTGAACAATTTGTTATATACAGGCTGTTCCAAAATGATTAGTACCCATCGATGCCCAAAGTTCAATAAGTTATATTATCATCAAAATCATACATTACGGAATAAAGAAATGTTTCTTATATTATGGTGAAGTTCAAATACACCCAGAATCATATTAAATTATATGCCGATCGACCCTTTCCCCTCTTGCCATAAACGGCGTAGCTGATGAGAATCTCCAATATCTAACTGGGATTCGAAACTGCAGTCCTACACTTGCCCCTCTGTTCAATACAGCATATCATCACAATATGCATTTTGCTTAGTAATGTATCAATGTTACTTGTATCAATATCAATACCAATATCCTCTCTTAGCTGTTAATGCTCATTATCAATAGCCGTCGGTTTTTCATGTTGTTTTGGGCGGACCCCCACTAGATGCTAACGAGTCATCATTACTCAATGGTCCTAGTGATTACTATACTAATCAATGCTATTTTACCCAGTATCAATCTACTTATGTTCAACATAATATGTAAGTAATGTAATTCTACCACTGTTTATCATGGCCTACCGCTATCTAAAATGATGATGTATGCATATCAATATCCTTTCTAAGCTGTTAATGCTAATTATCACACCCGTCTGTTTTTCATGTTGTTTTGGGCGGACCCCATTAGGTGCTAACGAGTCATCATTACTCAATGGTCCTAGTGATTACTAAACAGCTTGTTTGAAAGTAACTAATATATTCTCTTAATCACTTGTCTGCTAACCTTTTGCTCCTTTCTATTTTAAACTGTTGTTGTATTATATAGGTGTTCAAATCAAAAATAAATCTTCATTTTGATTCAATTTGAAGAGTAAAAACGGATCGTCACACATAAGTGATCCCAAGCTTTGTTTCTATAAGAGCTAGTTTTGAGGCTGAACTTGAGCGACATTTAAATAGGTAAAGAAGTGTTCTTGGGTAATTAGCAGTGTCTTAGACTTCTTTTTCTCAAATAAGGGATGGAATTTCTTACAAACTTGGTAAAAATGATATCGTGTCTTATAGTTAACCTCACCCCGACCTCACCAATTATATCCTTCTAGCTAAATGTGGTAGAGCTATAATGGTTTAGGCATCACTTGAAAGCCTATTTATCTAGCTACATTGTGTGAATTAATCAGGTATTTCTATAACTGTTTGGCTGTGATATGTTTGATTAGGCATATCTATTTTTGAAAAGCTTTTAAACAGGGGAATTCAAAAATGCCGTTTAAATCAGGATAGGGTGCATATCCAAAATAATATATTTGTTAACTCGAATAAATATAAAATGTAAACGTTTGTGCTCATTCACTTCCCAAATATAGTATATTTCAACAAGGTACCATTGGCAACCCATTATGTTCCAATTGCAGGAACTAATGTACCCAGTAAAATTATATGATTGGGATAGGTATAAAATATTTTGTTTTTTAATGAAAATATGAAGAAGAAACAACAACAAAAAAATCGATATTTTTTGAACATTCTTAATCACAATATGTTACCATTAGGTCCTATCTAAATACCAATAGCATACTTGGATTTCTTGTAAGATGACCGTTCAGAAAATGGGTAGAATAAGTAGTTATTGCGATATGCTAATTCGAATCTCAGATGGTGTATAATGTACACATCTGGACATGCAACGGGAAGGTTGGCGAGTTCAAGAAACACATGGCCTTATGGCATTTTATCGACTTTTGAGAACTTAAGCTATAATCTTGCGCTCGTAGGGCCGTTGCCTCGATAGCTCAATCGTTAAGAGCGTTGTGTATTAAAACAAAGGTTGCAGGTATGAACGAAGGAACATTATAACAAACAATATTGTATTCCAAAGCTTGAATAAATAACTCAAGTGGATCTCATATGAAGGAAGCAAACAATTTGTCTAGTACACGAACTTTTGGTGGTAATTCACTTTGGGCATAGGCCTAAATCGTAATTCATTTGCTCATAACATCGTTTAAAAAAACCCTAACTAAATCAAATCAAATCAAATCCGAATAATATTGGTTGGACGAACCTATCCCAAGATACAAACGTTAAAATCGTTTGTAAACACTGTTGAATTCTAAGGAGGCTGTTTTCGTTACAGTCGCTCTGTTAGATTTATCCGCACAATAAATAGTTGGACACCGTTTTTTTTTTAGTGGAGTGGAACAACAGTATTTCACGATTTACGGTAGAGATTGGAGGCGACGACAAGGCTTATACAGTCATCAAAAAAGTAACTATACAGGTAATAAATGGACTTTTAACACTAAAAATATATCCTACCTAGAAATATTAAATTATGAAGTTGTTGAGAAATTTATCTTCTTTAATATGAGATATTGCACGCTAGGATCGGTTTAATATTAAAGAATTGACAATCCAAAATGTAAGGTAAAGTCACAATTTCATTTTCACATTTTACATTTCAACACGGGGGAGCGTGTGTGTGACGTATTGATCCATAAAATATAATAATAATAATAATAATGGCATTTATAATGCGCCGTCAATCTAGGTAAAACTATTCCGAGGCGCAAACATATAAAACAAAAATACAAATTAACATGAAAAATACATAAACAAGGATGATGTGCATATACATGTACATGTATAATACAAAGAAATCAATTATAAACTGAGTCAAATAATCTTGTTTTTAACAAGTTCTTAAAAGAGTCAAGTGAATCACAGCATCTTAAATTATAAGGTAGTGAGTTCCAGAGAGTTGGTGCAGCAACCGAAAATGCGCGATCTCCAAATGAAGAAGTAGTCCGTGGAACAACAAGTAAAAGTTTATCAGTGGACCGGAGAGTACGTTTTGGATGATATGGTACAAGAAGATTAGCAATATATGTTGGTGAAGTGCCATGCAAAGCTTTCCAAGTTAAAAGAAGAAGTTTAAAATGAATTCTTTCGCGAACAGGAAGCCAGTGGAGATCTTTCAATATTGGAGTGATATGATCGAATTTCCTTGTCTTTGTGAGAACGCGAGCAGCTGCATTTTGAGCAAGTTGTAGTTTGTGAAGTAAGTGATCAGTGATGCCAAAAAGAAGAGAATTGCCATTGTCAATACGAGAAGTTATAAGAGCATGGACAATAGTAGCATCGGAACAATACGGCCGTCTATCCAACCTTCGCATGCATCCCGGAATTGCACTACCGGATATCGATAATGTACACGTAGCTTGTTCCGCGTGTAGAAAAGAAAAATGTGAAAATGAAAATCAGACTTCACATTACATTTTGGAATGTCACTTCCTCAATATTCACCCGATCCTAACGGGCAATATCTCATATTGAAGAAGAACTCACACCCCGTGTGTGACACAGTTATTAGCCAGGATTGACCGGCGGGCAATCGATCACACTGTGCAGCCGTGTACACTAGCATGCGCTGGGCGTACACTTAGTGAGCGGGATATTTGATTCCGAACATAAAGGGCATTATGTGCTTGTTAACAATTGGTGTTTTCTTCTGCGTAGTGTATTGAAAGTGTGACTTTTGAAAAGTGACTAATTTTCTATAAATGGTGCTAATTATGGTTTATCTTTGTTGTTAGGTGTTTTGTTTGGTATCAAATGTGCCTAAAAGATTCATCCAAATGTCTATTTACCTTATAAATGCTCGGTAATAATAATAATAGTACTGCTTTCAAAGGTACATAATGCTTAATCTATAATTTATAATCCCGTGAAACTGGGCTGGGGATTTCGATTCGGACGCTTTCATCGGGTTTTCAGGTGGTTCCTTTATGCTAAAAGAATTTACTTACTTCGATTTTTCTTTATGTATCTGTAACATATGAATAACACCGCTATACCGGTCGTTGCAGTTACAACCAGCGCTATATTCAACACGGAGCCCGTCATGATTTTCTGGGATATGCTCACTTTATCCGAAGTTGCACGAGTAACTATGTTTTTAACCGGCGCTAAATCTGGATACGTATCTATATATATGAAAAGAATAATAGTTGCTGGTAATATTGGCATACAAATAAATCATTTTATCCATTGTTATTTAATAAATAACAATATAAAAACCATAATCAAACTGCGTCAACTGACAAATATCATGATTTCTTCTATCATGCAGCATGCATTACGGTAATGAATCAGAGTATGGATAACGTAATTTTAATAACTCACCAAATTTCTTCAATCTGCTTGGGGGTTTGAATATCTGATTGACATCGACTGCCTTAACTCCATCGTCTGTAGCCACCGGGGTTGTCTGTTGTTCCCTCAAATAATCGGCTTCATTTTGAGGGGTAGTATGCTGTTCCTTTAATTAACGAGTGTGTATGGATTGTGTATTAATATTAAAAATGTATTTTAGATGTCTTTAAACACAGATGACGCCCCGCGTGATGCCCAACGTATGCTTTGTTGACTCACTGGCGTTAGTTTTGCAATATCCATGTGAATGGAATTATATTGATATTTTGTAATGGGCCTGATAAAATGTTAATGATGACGAAACGAGGTTGACGATGTCGATGACGACGACACTATGACGACGAAGAGGAGGAAGATGATGAAGATGCTGATTGTGATGATTGACGAAGACAATGAAGACGACCACGACGACGACGACGATGATGATGATGACGATGACGTACGATGACGATGACGTACGATGATAATGACGATGACAATGACGATGACGACGATGATATGATGATCATGAAGTTATACTCACGAGGCAGGTATCCTGTTTGCGTAATTCTCCCGTTACATATTCACATTTAATGCAGTCGTCTTTTCGGCTTCCATCGTGCCATCCATATCTATTTAATAGGAAAGCCGTCCAAAATTAGATCCAGTATTATGGCCCTATCCCGGGGCCCTGTCACACTGTTCGAATAGACCTAACGTGTTCCCGACGTTTTTGTCATTCGTTTATGACACGTCTGGCATTAGTTGCTATTCGTTAGCGGTTCGTAGGGGTTTGCAGAGGTTCGCTGAGGTCAAGGAACATTTTTGAGCATGTTCAACATTTTGAGTGGGTGACAACGTAGTGATCAACACGCTAAGTATGTACGTTTAGTATTCGCTGTGTGAAGGTTTCGCATATATGTTGCTTCTTCGTCAGCTGTTCGACCATATGCATCCAACCGTTTTGATCGAACAGCTGACGAAGAAGCAACCTACCAGTGGCATATCTGTGGTCACTAGTCTCGGGGGGGGGGGGGGGGGGGGGGGGGGGGGGGCAAATAAAATTCCCGGTGGAATTTAACTTTTTCCCGGTGAACTTTAACTTCATGAGGCTGGGGATTGCCGCCGTCCTTGTCAGACATTTGAAACATCTTGTGACGTGGCGTCCCCAAACTGGCGCTGAAAAATCGACCTCGATAACTATTGTGTTCATCTCAACAATCCGACTCAAATCAGAGCTTAGTTTGAGTTGTTTTTCCCGGTCAAAACCTTGGAGATACGCTACTTCAACCTACAACTAACATCGGAAACGTTCACGCTGCGAAGGCTTAGTGTATTATAGCGTATTGATCACTAGCTTAATTGTCACGCGCTCATTCTAGGTGAAAACGCACCTCTGCGACTGCGACCAGCTAACGAATGCCCGACGTATGCCTAGCTGCGGCCGGTCACGTGACGTGTCTCAGCTGATCCATAAGTATTGAACGTATAGCCTATAGTCTGGACGTTTTAGTGCATGTTCGTGTAAGTTGTCATTCGTTCTTCAGCGTAATTTCCAAAAACGTCGGGCACACGTTAGCTCTATTCGAGTGACAGGGCCATTGGTAAGATATATGTTAACCTTCTCAATTCATTGATTGTATTCAAATCCATTTAATGTGAAGAAAAATTGGTTTTGCTCACAAAAAAGTTTTACAATAAAAGATAAAGAGTGAACATTTGCAATATGTTTTACAACTTGAACTCAGACATATGACCTTGACCTTGTGACGTCAAATATCACCCCATTATCATATAAAGATGACCATAATTGCATCTACGACATTCCATCTTTTTGACAATTTCACCCTAATGATCTTGAACCATGGTATGTGACCTTTGTCAAGGTTACACTTTTTAAAGTGTAATTTGACAAAGGTTAAAAAAGGTTTCCATTTTGCAATCTGCAACTCAAGTCTGGGTTCTATTGTTATTTGTATCAGAATAGAAGTAGACATTTTGCATTTATTTTTTACAGTTACAACTCCAGATTACTTTTGACCTTGATATTATAGTAATCTTTGACCTCATGCCAATCGGACATCATTATTTAGACCTTAGCGGGAGATATTATATGATTAATTCATGACACCTACCCTCGGGCACACGGTCCACATACAATGTCACTTATAGAGGTACACGCCACATCGTCGACAGTATTGAAGCACAAACGGCAGGGTTGGCATAGAAGCTGGTCATCAGAAGTGGCGAATTCACCATCTATGCACTGAACACATTTAGCACCTTCACCACGTCCATTTTCTCCGCAAATCTGTAGATTACAACATAAAAATATACAACTAAACTATATTTGTGTATTGAAACCCTAAAAAAAAAGGTTCTGATTTCTTTTTATTTGCATATTATTTCATATAGGCCAACAGGGTGTATCAACAAATTCGCAGCATGTAAGAGTTCCGTACTCTTAAGACAAATCACAAATCGCTCTGAAAAGTATATATAATGATAGAGCTATGTCTTGGCTATCACATAGACAACCTGATTGTCTTGTCATGTACATCAATATTAAAAAAACACTTTAATCATTAATTTAATTTAAATAACTGGAATCAAACTCATCACATGTCTTGGCTATATCATTATCAAAATTGAGCAAATTTGGCAATACATTGGCTGATAATTAATGACGCGGCTTGAAAATCCAAATTAAAATAGTATGTATGCAAATCTTTTCTCTTTAATGTAATATATACATGAAACGTTTCTATAGTATTGAAACAAACAAATCGTCGTCATCGTCTTCTACAATTTCACCACCTAGGCATAGGAAGGACTAGGCAGTGCCATTTACCTTACTTGGTTCCTCTCCTGCCGGGCAGTTCGGGCAAAGTTCACAAGTCGAATTGGCGCTATTGTGAAAAAATAGATTGGTGTCGCACGATTCGCAGTCGGGTGGAGTTTGAAGACACTGTAAAAACGTTCAAACGCAGTATAAACATAAAGTAATATATCAAATCTAAATTAAAATCGAGAATTGTCTGTGTGGGGAACTCTCCAAACCAGACATTCATATTCCCGGGTTTAACTTGAAACACGCCCTCTTAAAAAGGACTTGTAGGCATATATAAGCATTTATGGACTGATGCTACAATATACATATTCACATATCTGTAAACATTGGTTAGGGTATAGGCTGTGGCGTAAACAGAGGGCGGCATGAGGCAATTTCCCCATCTGTTGGAATGCCCCATTCTTATGAATGAGTTTATTAAAGGAGCACATCAAAACTCGACCGCGCGGCAACCGCCGGTTCCGTGAGGTTCCGCCAGGTTGGACCGCATGTCATTGTCTAGAACAATAGAAACCGGCTGCAACCGCACGGAACCGCACCGAACCGGCGGTTGCCGGGCGGTCGAGTTTTGATGTGCTCCCTAACTAATAATTGTCTTAACTAAATATTTGTCTTTATATTAAGGTCCATCATTTAAAATCTTTATTCCTTTTAAACCATGGTATCACGATAAGAAAATCACGACATACACTTGATGCAGACGTTTAGTTAAACGCGAGTTAAACTCCCCCCGTACCGATGTTTAAAGTTAGACACAGTTCGGCGAGTTAGACGCGTGTTTAAGTAAAACAAATGTACGAGAATTGCGTTTAGTTAAACGCAGTGTCTAAAGTTAAAGTTAGACGCGTGTTTAGCTTAAAACCGTGTTTAACTACGTACGAGGATACGGGCCAAAATGTTTAACATGTTTAATTACCTCATATGCGTTATACCAATATATATAGTTATAAATCTATGGTTATGCCACATTACTTTATTAACCCCTACCTCTGAAACCACATAAACCCCTACACCCCACCCCACAAACACACAAACCAGGTTGATTTAGTCATAACCCTCCTAAACCATTTCCCGTGGCTACTCTATTAACCCCTATCTCTCAAACCGAATTACTTCATTAACCCTCGGTCACGTGGATTGTTTGGTACATGCAAATTACTTCATTATTAAACCCCCTTTCCCACCCCAACCCCGCAAAAAAGAATGTAAAGAAATCAGGTTGCTTAATTATCCCCACAAAAGGCTACTTATACCCCATTACTTTATAACATTAGGCCTATTCTAAACCATTTCCCGCGGTTTTACCCCCGACTACTCATACCCATAATACTAAAGGCCTATGACCATTTCCCGTGTGGCTTATGCTATGTAGTGACGCCGCGGCAACGGGTCTTGCGCGAACATGCGTTACCAAGGTATGATAACGCGGTAGTACGCGCAACGCATAATATCGTGCAAGTCTAGTGGCATATTTGAGCGTTTTCTTGCTGTATTTTGGAGCCAATTGTTAACCAATTTCAATGGAATATACTTTATCACACTTCCCGTTATTAAAACTAACGGAGTAATAAGGATAACAAACACACAACGTTTCCAGATTTATAGCAAGATTATTATCATTATTATTATTACTAGTACAACTAGCATTTTGTAAAATGGTCAAGATTTAAACTTGCCCTCATTTAATGATCTTTTTAAAGATAGCAACGCACAGATATCATTCATTTGGTATGCATTAGTAGAAAGAATACTGAATGAATCTATGCGTTGCTCACCCATGGGCATAGGCTATTCTAACAGTGATCGGAATAAATGTGTAAAAGTATTTCTATGGATAACTGACTTACCTCGTCCCCTGAAACGTACGCTATGTGTGAGAGAATGAAGACCAAGTAGAACATTTTAACCATGATCATCATGTCTACCTCGTCAAGCGGGGCAGCGTCGTTCATTTTGACTGCCATGGTGGATTACTCTAAATATAATTATACACATCAGTGTTAACTTGTGCTCTAGGGCCCGTATTCTCGTACGTAGATAAACACGGTTTTAAGCTAAACGCGCGTCTAACTTTGACTTTAGACACAGCGTTTAACTAAACGCAATTCTCGTACATTTGTTTTACTTAAACACGCGTCTAACTCGCCGAAATGTGTCTAACTTTAAACATGGGTACGGGGGTAGTTTAATGCGTGTTTAACTAAAATCGCGTAGTCTTTAAAAGTACCGTGTATTTAAGGCATTCGGTCGATATTTATTGTACTCCATTAGGGCCACAATGAATTTAATACCTGTATACAATCAACGCAGGACCACTCTGGGAACGAGATTTACAGAGTTTAAAATCGTGTTTTGTTAAACACGTCGTTTAAAGGATAAACTCACGTTTAAGTTAGACACGCGTTTAGTTAAACACGGTTTTAAGCTAAAACCGTGTTTAGTTCGAGAATACGGCCCTACACTCTCAGAACAGGTATTAAAAAACCATGGGTTAAAAGAATGTTGGTTAAAAGTATACGGGCCATTCCACAAAAATGGGAACACTTCAGCTTTGGAAAATTATGAAAATAAATTGTTTCAAATCTGCTTACTTTGATTGTTTTTGATGACCCAATATGCTAAAGTTACTAGAACAATAATGTTTGCGAACACCACTGCTCACATTTTTACGCACGAAACCATGCAATTCAGGTGTTTTATATGGGTTTTTCACTCGGTGAACGGCGTTATCTAGTGTCATATTGCATTGTCAGTCATTGCATCCCTAACTAAGTCCGAATATGATATTCAAATTATTGTTTTTTTGTCGTTGAGAGGTCTCCCCATAACAATATTTGACAAGCTGTGCGACAGAAGAATGAATTTCATTTTTTAGCCTCAACAAATCTCTTGCTATGAATCAACGCTTTTGACAACTATGTGCTTTCAATTTTGTACCTTTTTCCAAAACTTGTTTTGTCAATTTTACTCTAGTAGAAGAATATTCCCTTCTGTAATGTATCAATTGTCAAATTTTCTTTAAGCCCAACATTGAAATTGTATGTCATTATATAAAGATAACGTTATATGCTATTTGTAATGGTATTATTCTTGGATAACGCCGTTCACGTGTATGCCAGTTATGGGATTGAAACAAAGATAAAACAATTGAAACTGACATAAATCATGTAGCTGTTGTAGAAACTTTATTTGTTATATCACTTTTAATACAAAAAAATGATTTAAACCATACATTTGGGCTGAATTTCCCAATATTGACCGTCAAACAGTGGTCAAATATTTAATTTTCACTTTAAATGTTTTATATAGCTTGCATTTTCGTTTAAAAGGGGTATGTACCATTACATTAACTATTGTATTCAATTACATGCACACTGCATCACATATTATGAAGTTGTTCTCTTTTTTTGATTTTTTCATATGTGTGGACTATGAGCCATATATTTACACTTACAGCATATTCTAGAAGAAACCGTTTGGTTCACAAAGTGAAATGTGTTATATAGAACACAAAAGAAGAAGCAAACTCACTGTTTTCAATGTTTCGCTGCTGTATCTAGACTTCTCAAAGATTTTCCAAAGAAGAAAGATTGTGCTCTTGCAATATTTTCTTCAAATGAGGGTGATAACACTTTACAGGATAACGCCGTTCACGATAACGCCGATCACGTTTGTATTCGTTTTCGTCCCTTTCTGACCTTCTGCAAGCCGTGTAGTTGAATTTCTATTTGTTTTTCGATACATTTAGTATAAGAACCAATAGACCTATAACATAATACCTTTCAAAGTTAACAGGATACCTACTTCCCAGAGAAACATCGATAACGGAAATTACAAGCTTAAAACAGTCGTTTTAAATAATGAACTTCAACATTTTTTATAAGCCAAATGATGTGCCAGAGACTTTCGAGGTGCTATAATTTCAATAGCGTGGTCGGTTTGCTACGCGATTGCTCATAAACTATTGCATATTTAGAACATTCAGTTTATAATGATATATCAGGTGTACGGATATCGGAAACTACACACATTTCGTGGAAAGTTCATTTTAATTTAAAAGTGCACATTAAATTTACTGTATGCAGAAATTAATGCCTTTATATATTTTGTTGGTACCTTTGCTTGATTTATTCGTGACAAGACCTTAGAAAAACTTGAATTGAGAGTCAAATCCAACAGTTTAAAATTGCGACATCTGGTCGAGGAAACCGTGTTTTTGTGGTTTTGGGGGCCTTTCAGTGTAAATTTGAACCTGATAATGTCATTTAAAGTATGGCAAACCATGGTGTTCCGAGTAGAACTCATCAAGTGCTAGCATAATATTTAAAAAAAGTGTGATATATACTTATAGTAAGATTTCCCGGATCAAAGAATGATAAAAAGCCAAGTGGTCCCATTTTTGTGGAATTGCCCATACTACATTGGTTAAAAATGAAGCGTTGGTTAAAAATTACTTTTAATACTGCGTTGGTTAAAGAGTAAAAATATAATTCATTTTTAGTTTATTCAACGTTGGTTAAGGCATCATAATTGTAACCAACAATAGGTAATAAGAAGATTCCCGCCAAAGAATTACAATGGCGAGAAATCTTTTTGAGCATATTATTTAGACCACGTCAGAAGTTGTATATGAAATCAATCGTGTTATTTTTCGCCCCGGGTATATTGTGTCTGATATTGGGCCAATATTGGTTTTACATTGGCGCTCTTGAATTGGCATCATGTTTCCAAACCAATATTGGACCAATATTGGTTTAACATTGGCGCTCTTCAATTGGCATCATGTTGGTAACCAATATTGGTCCAATAATGTGCACAATATACCAGGGGCGGAAAATAACACAATTGATTTCATACACAAATTCTGACGTGGTCTAAAAATTGCGGCCACTGTTACAAGTTATCGGTTCCCGGCCTTTTGGCTAGGATATTGTGCCTTATCCTTTGCCTTGTCCTGTCCCTTGCCCTTTGCCATAGTTGGTCCTGGCCACGGGTTGGCGCCAATACTGAAAGCCAATATTGGACGAATGAAACATTAATATTGTATTGTTGTCTGGATTAAAAGTTCAACCAACACTTTTTAACCAACTACTGTTGGTTAAAACATATTAACCAACAAATGATTAAAAATTGTAACCAACCACAGGTTAAAGTTTAACCAACCACTGTTGGTTAAAACATATTAACCAGCAAATGATTAAAAATTGTAACCAACCACAGGTTAAAGTTTAACCAACAGCTGTTGGTTACGGTTTTAACCAACCAAATATGTGATAATATGAAGTTAAACTTTCGATCTCAACACAAGAAATTGTGTTGAGATCGAAAGTTTAACTTCATATTATTTATCACCAACACAGATGAACTTTCATTCTAATAACCAAATATGTGGTTCACCTGGTAACCTCCCGTTGGTTAAAATTTTAACCAACATGGTTAAAGATTTTAACCTTTGCTCTGAGAGTGTAGAAGTTTGGGGACCTAATTTGGTCCAATTGCTATATGGTGTTTGCTATTCTACACGAAGATGCATCATAAATACAGTTACATCTCAAAATTACACATGCGGTTAATGGGCTATTCCAGATAATATACGGCCGAGTGCACCAATGACGGGTAACTTAATATGGAGGTAAGCTACCTCCCTAGTAGTTATGCTCTAACTGTAGCATAACTTACTAACGATGTAATTCTTAGAGCATAACTGGCGAGTAACATTATAATAGCAACAAGCGAGGTAAATATCCACATTAATCAGCATCGTCCCCTTACAAAATTAATTGGCGCATATGCCAAGTGTTAACCTATAGTTTACTGTAAAGTTCTGGCGTGAATGGTCCTCCGTAATATTAAAAACGTGTCGTCACTCGCTAGGCCATAGGTGAGTGTAAATCAACAATCACGTGGAGTCGGCCTGCGATCCGGAAAAAAATGATGCCATTTTATGGCCAAAAAATTCGAAGTTTGTTTATCGCTTTTTCAAAAATAAGGACTATCATGACATTACAAACATATTTTGGGCGAGGGGCACATACAAACATTGCACCAAAAAGCACAATTTTAATGACAAACACAAGCACCCGATGGATACAATTATATACAATTATAACACATCTCTTAACACAAATACTTCCGTGGCGTGGACACCTTGTCCTTCGCTTGTTAACCGCGGAACCCCGGTTCGATTCCCAGACCACGCACGGCACGATATGCTTTTTTATTTCGTTCTTCTAGTTCTACCCTTCCACTCACAATAATGTTGAAACTGTCTTTATCAGTTTTTAATTAATAAAAACAATAATAAGTTTAAGTATTTAGTCATTATTTAAGTTCCTTGGACAATTAGTACATTTTGGTCAAAATATGACCCAAAGTCGGTGCGATTAGTGTTTGAACGGGCAAAAGGAATTAATCTAAATTTTGACTAAAAAAAATCACAAAATTGCATGAATGGATTTTCAAAAATACAAAAATCTTTCAGCTTATGATGGGTCACATACTACTTCAAATATACACCCCCTGGGCATGCAAGCGCAATTGGTCCTGCAGCATCAGCGAATCATTCCCTCCAATGTTCACAACAAATTTACGCTACTGCTAGAATCGACTGACTTGTGGCATAAAACGTTATGCCCCAACTTACTCTTGGGTCCGGTCAGGTATAACATTTAGCGTAAATTACCCGCCAATTACTAGCCTAGTAGCTTACCCCACATTTGGTGCTCTCAAAATGTTAGGTTACGCCTCAGTTACTAGCGAGGTAGCGCTATTCTTCAGCTACCCGTCATTGGTGCACTCAGCCGAATATTATGTACACCACTATAGAGGGGTTATTTTTAATTTCTGAAAATTCCCGGATTTCCGAGAGCAATTTTTTAAAGAATCTGGATTTCCGGTTAGTCACGTCGGGTTCCGGGTCTTCAGGGCCCGCTAATGGGCCCGGACAAATATTTGAATTAAGACGGTCTCTGAGAACGGTCTCTTTCAGACACTTTAATTATTTGTTGCTATAATCATGATCATGACCGCTTGAAATTGCTTTCAGGTGGGTGTCAAGAGGTGCTTTTAGGTGGGGGCGATTTAAGTACCCCGAAAATATTTGAATTTAGGTGTTCGCCGAGGACGTTTCTAAGCCGTTTCAAGTTAAAATTTTCCTGTTCATTCTAGGATTGCTTCTGACATTTTTGCTCGTTATTTTGCTTAAATATAGCTGGGTGTCAAAGGTGGTTTTCCATCTCTAGTCCCATGGTGTTGGGTACCGAATAAACATAATGCGGCGTGGGGAAAATGAATTTAGAAATTCGCCGAGGGTATTTCTGAGCCATTTAAAGGCTCACAAAGTGTAAATGTTCCATTACATCCATGCCAGGATTGTTTCAAGAAGCATATAACAGAAGATAGGTTTATACGATGTTTAACAATTTTTATTAACCATCTTACTTTGGGAGCACATCAAAACTCGACCGCCCGGCAACCGCCGGTTCCGTGCGGTTGCAGCCGGTTTCTATTGTTCTAAACAATGATATGCGGTCCAACCGGGCGGAACCGGCGGTTGCCGCGCGGTCGAGTTTTGATGTGCTCCCTTACCCACCTTTCAGGTTAATAAATATTGTTATACGAGTACATCGTATAAACTTATCTTCTGTGATTTGCTTCTATACTTTAACCAGCGATGTCACGTAGCACCCATGTTACTTATACGTGCTTAAATATAACTGGGTGTAAAGGGTGGTTTTCCTCCACGAGTTTGATCATGTTTTGATTTTTGTTTTACAACACACAGATCAATTCCCCTAATCAACAATTTCAACTGTTGTCTCATATTACTCTTTTATAATAAGGTTTACATAAATGAGTACATTTTTAGATCATTTTAGGCCAAATTCCTCAATTTTTAATCGTCAAAGAAATCATATTTTAACAATCAAAGTTATTTTGACACGCTTTGTAGGCATGCCACTTTGTCATACATGTACTGTCAGTGAGTTCAAAGATTGATGCCCGCTACACAATTAGATTTAGAGCGTGATTTAAAGATTGTATTGTTTACATAATTACATATTGTCTAATTATAGCAGCAACAATTGGTCAATACGGACTCATGCAACGCAAAAGTATTGCAGTCAGAATGACGTTCTTACAATACATATTTGTTTCAATTCCACCCTCCCTCGTTAAGTTATTATAATTATGGACAAGAGTGTTTTAAAATACCTGCACACATTGTCTGGTAAAATATCAAATTAGAATAAATACAATAATATTAATCTAAGACTGACTTATTATCGCATATGAAATACATCGTATCTCAGCAATGACGTAGCAATAATTATAATCTATGGCAAAAAACACTGTAAATATAGGTTACATTAATTTTTTACATTAATTTAACAATCTTACCTTGATTATTGATTTGTTGAAATCTCACAAATTACGAATTAAGAGCCATGCCGGAAATTAAGTTCGCACATTGCTTCCTCAATCCTCGAAGTCGAAACACCAAACAACAACTCACAACGTAAACTTCCCGTGTTCATGCGCATCAATAAAATAGCACCCTTATCGGAACCCAAAATAGGTCTTGACTTAGGCATTTATGGTTTGGGCTTAACTATTAGGATTAGGTTTGAATAATCCCTTTACTGTAAAAGGGTTAATAATGTGTAAACGCGCCATTGACATTTTTAAAATGTACATCGCTACACCTCATTATTGTCAGCACTTATAACGTACTTATTAATAATAATAATAATAATAAATTACATTTGTTAAGCGCATAATACAAAAAGTTTCGATGCGCTGTACAATAAAAACATAAAAAGCATATTTTAAAAAGCACACACAAAATATACAAGTGTGCTCATAGGAATAAAAAGTACAATGAGATATATATAAAACTAAAACCAAAAATGTGCATAAAATACATTAAAAACCAAACACATGTCGGTATAGACCATAATAAACTATTATATAAAACACCGCAATACACGCATTATATGACAACCTAAGCATAGAGGAACACTGGCAAGAGTCAATTTCAACAGGCAGAATTAAAAAGGTGAGTTTTCAGTTTTGATTTGTATACTGCCAAGGACATGTCGCAGCGAAGTGAAGGTGGCAACCGGTTCCACAAATATGGCGCTGCTACAGTGAAACATCTGTCACCATAGTACCGTGTATTAGTCCTAGGTCCAGGTTGGAGCAGATGTTGTGATGATGATCTGAGCGAAACTGATGTAGCTGGTGTGTAGTCTGTTATGAGTTCGGTGATGTATTGTGGTGCAAGTCCATGCTTGGCTTTGAAGGTTAACAACAGAATCTTAAAAAGAATGCGTTAAAAATCACTGCGCTGTGTATACAGTGCGTCCCAAATCACACCCAAACTTGATCGCAACTTCAACAAACGATACAACAATTCCGGGAACATGATATTAGTTAATTTCACAACATTTTACATTGAAAACTGCATATCGTCACGTTCACTTATGGAGGTCGCACTTTCAAACTAAATCCCTACGACACATACGTACTTATACGTAAGACCATAAACGACAAGGTATATTTTGCAGCACTACAAGCAGGGCTGTCAACTTTTGAGATTTGCTGGGAGGGAGTATACAGACTCCAAAAAAAATCGTATAACATGCACAATTTTTTTCCCGTCAGCAGCTGAAATCTTGATAAGTGTGTGTGTGTGTGTGGTGGGGGGGGGGGGGGGGGGGGGGGGGGTGTTGGGGGGGGGGGGGGGGGGTAGCGATGATGTTTTCCTCAAATCCGCACGGAAATTGCATGGTAAAAATCGCAAATGTACCGACGGAAGCTAGTATACAGGGTGAGTCAAAAAGACTGCAATAGTGGAAAGAAGCCATTTTGTTTTCAAAACCAAAATAAATTTTAAAACTTTTTAAACGTTGCAAGAATGATGTATTTAATCCTAACTTTGTGTGAAAAAATGAAGTCGATCGCATTTTTCGTTTGTCTTTGGTGACCCTCTTTGCTGCACAACCAAATTTACCTGTTTGTCCACGAGCACAGTGATTTTCATTTGAAATGGCACACATTGCATTTTCATATTGGAATAACCCGCCAACAAAAAAATGGAAAATGTCAGTTTTTTATTAAAATTTAGAACATTATATGCTTTCACAGCATGGGTATGATTATAATTGATTATGCTAACTCACATGTAAACAAGAAAGGATGCATCAAATTCCAATAACATCACAAATGAACTCAAGTTTTCAAATTTGAATGGGAGACACGTTTTGCGATCTGATGCATATTTTGGGTATCTCGTGGACAAACGTGTGAAATGGGTGCACTGGTCAAAAGTTTCACCAAAGGCAAACGGAAAATGATATTGACTTCATTTTTTCACACAAAGTTAGGATTAAATACATCATTCTTGCAACGTTTAAACAATTTTAAAATTCATTTTGGTTTTGAAAACAAAATGGCTTCTTTCCACTATTGCAGTCTTTTTGACTCACCCTGTAGATGTTGATACACATTTTAATTGAGGTGATTTTGTTGAGGAGGGAGATTTTTTATGCTAGGCGGGAGTGTGGGAGAAAGAGTGTTTATGCGGGAGACTCCCGTCTAATGCGGGAGAGTTGACAGCCCTGCAAGGTGTCCCAGAATGATCTATACCGGGTTTCAAAAATATATTTACATTACAAGACAATTAGTGTTTCAAATTAAATTATTTGCGATATGATGGTGGACATGTTTCCTACGTATTCCGTTAATTTCATTGAGATACCCGTTTTTGTTCCGCTGTGGCAAGACATAATCGAATATTTTGGCTCACATAATTCATCTTTAAAGCTATTCTCTCTAGCACTCTCAGGAAGGAAGATAAAAAACACTTAAGCTAAACAAATCCTGCCCTATTCAATCAAGGCTTTGTTTTCTATATGCACACAACAATCAATTATTATCAAAAAGTCAATTAAAAAATGAAGAGGGTGCAATAATAATGCGAATGACATTTCAGATATAATTTAATATTTAAAAGGGTTAGTGACTTTATAGATTTTCATAATTGATTAATTCGACAGAAACTTGAAATCTATTATCGTTACAAGTCTGTATTTTCCATCAGAAATGTCCGATATTAAAAATCTAAAATTCATAAGAAAGCTGGGCGTTTGCGAAAGATATATATATATATATATATATATATATATATATATATATATATATATATATATATATATAGAGTGAGATAATAGATATGACTCACTCTATAACTTTTAACTTCGACATGACATGCTCTAAGCGTATGGAGATCAACACATTTCTCACAGTATATATATATATATATATATATATATATATATATATATATATATATATATATAATAAATTATCAAAATGATGCACATATATATATGGTCGAATCCAACGAAAAGTCTACACGTGATGTTCAGGCCTCTAATAAAATAATCTATATCTTGACAATTTTATTTTTGTGTTATACGTATTCGCCTCGATGAGACGGTTTGCGCCATATATAATATGACCAACTTAAATGCACAATTGGGCATATACGAGCAATAAACCTGCTATTTTTTACCCTTTTTACAAAATAGATAGTTGTTAAGGTTTTTTTGTTAGACATATAACCGTTTAGATGAAAACGAGCTTAAGCGGAAATAATTTTGCCTGTTTGATTGCTGGATATTTCAAGAATGCTTCTTTTAATTTTTGGTTACTTTCGATCAATCCCTGAATTGTTGTGATTTTTTGGCTGTGGTAAGTTTTGACGTTACCTACAAATACATGTTTTGTTAAATCTCACTTTCGGGGAAGAATTCGCCTGAGGTAGAGTAATTTGTGCTGTAAGGAAGCCTAAATATATTAAATAAATAAATGCATTGTCCCCAGTAAAGTCGATTTGTTGATAAAGCTGTTAGAAATTTTAAAAGCGGAAACGATCGGTTTGGTAAAAAAAATGCACTACCTCCAAATACCTATTTAAAACACTGCCATTTTTGATTCGATCCAATACTTTGAATTCACACGGAAACTGAAACGTTCATTCTTAACATTCTAGAATGTCCTATATAATAAACAAAGAGTAATTATGTTCTATTAGATATTCATCCTCGCGACATGAGAGACCTAAAGAACTAACTACACACAGAATACATCAAGAACCACTAAACTTGTTAAGTAGAGATTACAAGGCTGAATGATCACGAGGCTGAATGATCAGGTGTTTCTTAATTAAAATGTGTATATATGCTTAAGTTTTTTATCATGTTTAGTTTTAATGATGAACATGCTTTTTACCAAATTAGATCAGTAATAATAATAGTATTACTAGCGAGTTAATTGATTGTTTAACTATACAAAATTTTAACTCAGTACGATATGTATGTTGTCATCATCTTGCCCTAAATCAGATGTTAAATATTACACACTTCTGACTGTTTTGTAGAAGTTAAACGCACATTCTTAATAATTGAAAGTCAAGCAAGAAAGACACTAGCAAAATTGGATGATCAGATACGTTAGCATAATAAAACATTTTCTGCCATAATTATCATGTGTAATAGGTTAATTCTATTCAATATGCCTTTAACATCAAGAATAATAACAGTAGCCTATATGTCTATCACTAGTGAGGTTATTGATGCTTAGGGTGTTTTCTTTTATATCTTAGAAATAGGAACATGGTTTTATATTATTTTAATGTTTAATGGGTTAATCTTGCTGTTTTCTTCAAATGTTGAATATTACGTAATTCTGATTGTTTTGTAAAAGCAGCGCTGAGTGCACATGCTTAAATCTACTTATAAAGTCAATCAATACACCATTTTAATACGACATTCCCCTCACACGCGATTCAGGGCAACAAAAACTACGTCGAGTACAATTTTGCCCCTAAACCTATGTCAAATCAACGAATCCAACTGTTCTTAGTCAACGAAGTTGAAGTTGAGAACAAATGTGTTACCTACGAATACTTTGATTATTGCAATATAAGCTACCGTGTTTTAAGTCTTAACATGTTTTTCTCTTATAGGAATGCTTAAAAATGTTGCCTGATATATTGTTCATAATAAACCTTTTCAAAATTACAACTGACAGTTAGATATTGTGTATTTTTTTCAACATTAAATTAATAATCTAGTATCTATTTAAAGTAAACTACTGGGAATATGTTCATAATATTAGGATTTAAACATGTTTTAACATGTTTATTTAAAAAAACAAATATTGTTAACAACCCTGCATAATTATTTCACCCCAAAATGTAACATAAATTAAGTAGAACATTAATTTATTACAGTTTTACTTCTCTTACCTACGTATACATTAACTGTTACCTTCGAATACCAAATTTCCACATTCCTCTATGTACTTAGGTTTTGGGCGCATGCTCAAAACTCTAAATTTTACAGAAAAGGTCATTCCCCCTCTTTGAGGTACATGAAAACAAATGTTCATTAAAATCATCTTGGTGAAAGTACACAAAGTGACTCAACCTCATGTTTCAAAGTATTGAGAGCCTGCAAATGCTACCTAACTGTGTGAATCTAAAATGTAAACAAAAAATGAGCACCTGGACAAATATGATCACTTTCTATCAGCATTAGCATCTTCTGAATACAATACAATCACAAATTTGAATGAAATATGTAAATAGATGGAATAATCATCACTTAATCAAAATATGGTACTTGTATTGGTAGGTAACATTGAGAAGTGTACCTTCAACTTCATCTTTCCGCCACGTGGTCAATTGGAGAGATTAGTGATGGCACTTGTTTTCCATACAAGCTTGATATGTTGACTTTGAGTGGAGAAAAGGAATAAGAGATCGAAGCATTTTGAAACTGGACCCTTAAAATCTAGCCGTGGACACTTTTCGTTGGATTTGGACAATATCAATAACATTCATATACAAAAAATGGAGTTTTGGAGCCACCAGCGAAAATTCTTTGAGGATGGAGGCTGATAATTATTTGTTTTTATTCGTGTAAGCTTAGGACATTTTTCGAAATTTAGTGATGAACCATTTCGATAAATGTTAAATAACATTTTCACGAACATTTTGAAGGAAAAAAAAAGAAATAAAAAGTGTTATGTTTTGTTTTATACAATACTTAATTTCAAATGAAGACACAAATAATGGAAAAAGAGAAAACATCAATGAACGATATTGCACCATTGATTTTTCAGATTTTATTGTGATATGCTAACTGATTCACTCATGAACTCCAGTGTATAAGTTCTTTAGCTTAATCACTCAAGATAATTGAAGTACTATACCTGGAAGTTGGTCCATCGAGTCTCTTACATAAACACTTTCTTAACGGTGATGACATTTCTAAAGATATAATGGTCCCCGCCGATTTGAATCAATGGTTTTATTATCTATGACAGATGTATAAACAATTATAGCTCTCCATTCCAAATCCCGTCTCTGATCTACGAGCAGATTTGCCGAAATGTTGCTCATTTATTTGATGGTTGGTGGAATTTTTAAATTGGGAAAATAAAAGATCGATTCATACTTCAAGGCTATGCACATGATTCTGTCATGCGCGTTGGTTACACCAGGCGCATCCATGCTCAATTGGTGCAGGTGCAATACATTATGAAAGCGAAAAGGCCCTTCTTGTCGCTCTGGGGTGTAAATAAACGTTAATAAAAATTCCACTGAAATGGAATGGGGGCGATCCAAGAGAAAGAAGCATGTTTGTAACCAAACATCTGTTTCATACCAAAATACCAGGGAAAAGTGTGTATGTATTTTCTATAATTCAAACCAAAAAAAGAATCAAAACACCGCAGTCTAAAAATAGTATAGGAAACCAATAAAGTTGATTTGTGTGCATGGAGGGGGAGGGGGGGGGGGGGGGTGGGGGGTACAGTCTGAAGAACAATCTAGGTACATATGACCTTGGTCAAACAAGATAAGCTAGTCAAACAAGATAAGCTATTATGTCTCTCTGTTGGGAGTAGCACATCTCTAATCAACTAAACAAATATAACTTTGACTCCAGCACAGACTGCGGGTACTGTTAAAATAAACTGCATAGGTATATGTAATTTACAAAGACTACAAACATGGCGGCCCCCACTTATGTCTAGAAAGACCAAAATGTGTAAGATTTGCAATCTCATGCTATAAGGGTGGCTTCGCCCCCCCAAAAAGCCATGTTTATTCAATCTTGCTTTTTTTCGGATCGTTTTTAAATCATGTTAAGGGGGACTCATGGAGGTCACTTTTTGAATTTTGTGAGTGCTGTAACTATTGAACTATGGCTCAAATATATATAAAATTATACATTTTTTGAAAGGAAATAGATCAGAGAATCCAAATTGTCCCTAAATTTTGACCAAAAATGTTGATATTTTGAGAAAATCACAAAAAATCACTTTTTTGACCAAAAAAGTTCAATAAGGCTAACAAAAATAATTTTAAATAACAATTCCCAAATTTATAGATTATGATGTTAAGACACCTTTTTTAAAACCTTATCTAATATCTTTTGTAATTTTGACCAAAAAGCGCCAAAAAATTCTTTTTTTTCTTCACTTTTTTGGCACTTAAGGTTAAATTTCAAAAAATATTTGATAAGGTTTTAAAAAAAGAAGTTCCTAAGTTAGTTCACGCCATTCAAAATGCGTGCGTTGAATGTTTACATTCATAGAGGTACCTTGGAAATTGGAACAGATTTACATTAACCCGTAATAGTAGGGCCTGTTACAACCCGACACAACCCGACACATCCGATACAACCCGACATAACCCGATACAACCCGACACATTCCGACTAAAACCGACACAACCCGACACCACCCGAAAATATCGGCCGACACAACCCGAGGCCGCCAATTTATTTTGAACCGACCCATTTGGTTTCAAATGATGAAATAACGATGATAATAGCTCTATCAATTCTCTATAAGGCGAAGTAAATCAAAAACATGCTTTTCGTCCGGGTAAGGAAGGGGGCTAAGGTGTCTCCTTGCATTACGCCTGTCATAATCTGGAAAAGATCAGTAGAGTTGTTATAATTATATTGCCTTGATTGCATCAATGATGATTCCTGGAATTGCATATGCTTGTAAGATTTCAAACATGCGGTCTCGGTGTATAGAGTTGAATGACCCTCATCAACAAGCTGGATCGATATACACTGGATTGGGCAGTCACTAGATTGGGGGTAAACCAGTGACAGTTAAATACTCCTGGGTAAATACTGTCACTGGGGTCTACCCGCTAGTCATAAGGGTCGCTAGTCATAACGTGTATTTTCCTATACCACGATTGCGCTAGTCATAAAAGTATCTTAGGGTTAGGGTTAGGTTTAGGGTAGGGTTAGGGAAGGTTTAATGTTAGGTATAGGGTTAGGGTTAGGTTAGGGTACGGTTAGGGTTAGGGTTAGAGTAGGGTTAGAGTTAGGGTTAGGGTTTATGACTAGCGACCGTTACGACTAGTGACCCTTATGACTAGCGACCCTTATTTCTAGCGAGTTTGACCCCTGTCAGGATCAATGATCGGACCAAAAACGGTGACCAAAATTATTTGGATCTTAATAAATATCCGGCCGAGTGCACCAAACTGGCGTAACTCAATAAGGAGGTAAGCTACCTCCCTAGTAGTTATGCCCTAACTGTAGCGTAACTTACAAATGATGTAATTCTGAGAGCATAACTGGCGAGTAACACCAGAATAGTAACTAGCAAGATAATATCCACATTAATCAGCATCGTCCCCTTACATAATTATTTGTCGCGTATGCCAAGTGTTCACCTATACTTTACTGTAACATTTTGACGTGAATGGTCCTTCGTAATATTAAAAATGTGTCGTCACTCGCTAGGTCATAGGTGAGTGTAAATAAAAAATCACGTTGAATCAGCTATCGGTCAGGACAAAATGATGCCATCTTTGTGACCAAAAATTTCGAACTTGTTTACGGCTTTTTCAAAAATAAGGACTATCATGTCAACAAACATATTTTGGGCGAGTGTCACATACAAATGTTGCACTAAAAGGTACAATTTTCATGATAAAATTCCGTTTTTGTAATTGAATAATTCAATGGTGTATTAATAACATGATGTCACTTCTAGCGTCCAATCTCTGTGGCGTGCTACTGTGATCCTGTCTTTTATAAACGGAGATACGGGTTCGATGTTTTCTTTCTTTAAACATGATGGTGACTTAATGAAATCATTTAATATAATGGCCCAGGTGTTGACATACTTTTAAGTATTTATTTATTATTAATCAATTGATCTATTAAATGTGGATGTATTATTATTTTGAATACAACTTTTTTATTTACTTTTAATGTATTTTTTTTAATTTTTATAATTTATAATTATTCATTCATTCATTTATATAACTAGGCATATGTGTTTATTCATTTATTTAATTATGTATTCGTTTATTTAAATAGTATTTGATTTCATGTTAAATAATAAATTAATTAATCAATTTGACTGATTGGTTGGTTGACTGATTGTTTGAAATTATTTCTACAATTTTGCATGCATCATTGTGATAGATTTAAAATATTTTATAATAACTTGGTCATAAATGTATCATTGAGTAAATAATGCATAAATTGATTGAATTGTATGATAGAAATCTTCCATTTATCATCATATCTATGTAGTCGTCCATCGGGCAAATCAGAAATTACCATATATACACATGGAAAAAAGTATCGCACCACTTGTTGAAAAGTGCAAATGTGGCCTCGAATTTTGCCACCATGGTGTGATATTAAGGATCATTTGTTTGCGAAAACTGTCCAGCAAAATGTTATGCAATAAAAGGGCCACATTTGAGTTTGTGACGTAATCGATGTAATGTTTTTCAAGGCCAATGGGAAAATGCATAAAACAAGTTTGGATATAACGCGATATTGAGAGGCCCAATGATTAATCTCTTTAGTTGTAATCCCTGGTAACACATTCCAGCCTTCCAAGGTCAAAGGTCATCTGGGGTCAAATTTCAAAAGTTGCCCGATTGTCCTCAAATATGAAAACAATGATGATGTTTGTATTGTCTTGCCCTGTCCTGTCTTTCCCTGCCTGTATGTTGGTCGGTCATTGCTGGTCATTGATGGGCCAACATCGTGTCCTGGGTTTTATGTACGTTCTTTTTATCAATTTTACTGTATTTTTTTTTAATGATTGAATAAAGAATGATGAAACACACAGCATTAACAGTTATGCTTCAACTTACTCTTAGGTCCGGTCAGGTATAAGATTGAGCGTAAATTACTCGCAAGTTACTAGCCTATAGTACAAATGTAGCTAACCCCGGTTTGATGCTCTCAACATTTTGGGTTACGCCTCAGTTACTAGCAAGGTAGCGCTATTCTTCAGCTACCCGTACCGCCATTGGTACACTCGGCCGATCATGTTGGAAGAAGGTTTCGCTCGCTTTTACACGTGTAGAGCTTTAAAGCTTTCTTTCGGGTTCCCTTTCTTTCTTTCCCTTTAAAGCTTTCTTTCCCTTTAAAGCTTTCTTTCGGGTATATTCAACTATTCAACACTTTCATTCCAAGTTCTTTTTTTTGTATATAAAGAGCAAATGTTAACATACGGAAGCTGTAAAGGACTAAAAACTGAAAAGACTGAATACTGAAAAGGCTGAAAATACTGACAACATTAAAGTTATGATTTAGTGAGTTGCCTTCTTTAGTTACAAACTATATACATGTACGTCCTGTTTCACCAATGATCACATGATATTTATGAATTGATCTTTGTATTTACAGACTATATTTTAATATTTTGACCATGAAATGTTTACATAACATACTTAAAAGTATGTTATGTAAACATTTCATGGTGGCCATCATATCCATCATTAACAATTTTAGATGTCCACATATTAAAACTATAATTATTGTTAATCGAAGATGGGATGCAGCCCTGCCCGGCTTCATCAGGGGCTTCACAGAATCATTGCTTGCTAACATCGAGTTGCATCAAGGTCAGAGAATGATGTCATCACCCTCTGTGGTTGTGTCTTACCGGAGGACCCTGGTAATAATATGTTAACAAAACTTGTGACCAAACACACTTTAGAAATTACATTATTCATCAAAACCCCTGGCAGGTGATTTTGGAAAATTAATTTCCCCTTAAATTATTTATGTAATATTAGAATAAGAGTCCTCCACCCAAAACATCTGAAAAGTGACGATTGAAGCCATTTCAAAATGTGTATTGTTTGTGATTCTAGTCCTGTTGGCGTTTTAACTATAAAAGACCTTAGGTTGACCTCTACTTCGAGTGACCTCTATCTTGACCTAAGAATTTAATTATCCCTCATGACAAATCATACACATGGCCATATTTTCGTTACTCAACCATGCTAACCCATTTAATGGGTGTATGCTTGTGTATCTTAAAAAGACACCCCCTAAAATGATAAATTTGGAAACAACATGACCTTAAGTGTAGCTTGAAAGGATGAAGTGACATCAAATCATTGAAATAACATCAGAATCTTTTTTTCCAGACCCCCAAAACCCCTCAAAAATCAGTATCATTTTAATAATTTAGCTCTTATAGTTTTTAAACTACAATATACCTATGCCTCAGAAGACGGCCATATTATATGTTGCCAATATGGCCGTCGCATGGGTCGCTAATTTTGGCGCCTATCAAATATCAAAATAGTATGGTATGGTCAACATCATGGCCTAAGTGATCACGTCAAAACTCGACCGCCCGTTGACCGCCGGGTACGGCCGGTTACGGCCGGTTCTCACAAAACGTGTCGTCTGTTATAATATACACACATAATGAGGTCAAATAATTACACTCTGGTGAACACGACCGGTTGATACTGCCTCGTCACACGCGTGAGCAATAAAGTCTTGAAGTAATGGGTTCTTAAGTCTCAGTTGACAACCAGTACAATACAGCTATTGATTTTCGCTGGGGTTGGCTTTTACAATCTGTTTATATATAGCTCAATTAACCTTTTTTAAATCAATACCGAAAGTATATGAATGTTTTTTTTTTATAGAACGATTATAGAGAGAGAGCTATTATGACCGCAAAGTAACAGATTGATAGTGTAAATTGGTCTGGTTACAGCATTACATTAACCGGCGGTTGTTCAGTGGTGCATGCGTGAATATTCATATACCAGTAAAACATTTGACCTGAAAGAACCGGGCGGAACCGACCGTAACCGGCGGTCAACGGGCGGTCGAGTGTTGATGTCTTCCCTAATCTGAAAGTGAACGAAACAGCCCTCATTGTGCCCTGACAGTTCCAACTATTACGGGGCTATGCGATTTCTGTGATGAAATACCGTAACAGCGTCATCGCCCGGTGTTACTCGCTGTGTTGAAAATAAAAAATCCATTGAAATGGAATGGGGGGGGGGGGGGGGGGGGGGGGGGGGGGTCCAAGAGAAAGAAAAAGGTTAAGGCATCAGATCGTAAATCTGCAAATTGATATTTTGAGCAAAGATAGAAAAGAATAACATGGACGCACGTCACATGAGGTTGACCTGGGGTAAAAATAGCTAATTATTGGTTGATTAATGCATGACAAACAAACAATTAATTCGTCAGTCCAAGGAAACAGGTAAATTATTAACTGTGATTCCATATAAAAAATGTATGTGGCCATTCAAATACCTGCCTCACAAAAAGTGTGAAACACGATGTTGAATAACGATTATTTTTAAATATTGTGTTAATAAAAAAAAATCTAGGCTTACTTGAAGAAAGTCTTTAACTGGGTTGCCATTTTAAATGAAATAATATGAGGGATTTTGGTAAGGCATTTGGGATATTTGTATTGGGTTTTGGTTATCGGGAGTGGTGGATGCGAAGCATATACCTAGCACAACAACCAGGTGCTTTGATGTTGGCTAATTCAAATTATATAATCGGTACCAAATATCTGAGATATAAATTAATAGAGCAAATTTCTTCTCCGCAGTTTGATACCTCATTCTTTTTTTTAATCAAATTGGGTGCTTTTTTAAAATCTAATCGCACTATTAGAGCCCAGCCGCCCGGAAATAAGGCCAAATGGTGTTAACGGTTAATAAATTCGATACTAGGTCCCGGCCGAGGCCGAGGCTGAGCTGAGGGAGCCGGGGCATCCCTTACCAGGCTTTCCACTCTGTCCCCATCACCGAAATGAAATGACAGTGTCATATTACTATACAGTCGGTTATGACCACCAGGGGCGGACATTTCTTGTTATAGGTGTGGGGGGATGATAAGTGTGGCCCCCCAAAAAAGGAAATTGAGCTGGTACCATCTATGCGGTGCACAGCACCGCACTCCGAGGCTCGGTCTGAGGGGGATGTGCCCCCCTCAGAAGTAGAATTTTTTTTCAATTTTCAACTCATTTGGTGCGATCTGGTGTATACTTTTGACCAATATTGTATTGAAAAGCCATCGCTTCATTTTCACTAAATATTTTGTTTTTTATCAATGCACGAAAGAAGTTGAGCATTTTTTAGGTGTGGGGGGATCATGATAAGTGTGGCCCCCCAAAAATGAAATTGAGCTGGTACCATCTATGCGGTGCACAGCACCGCACTCCGAGCTATGCTCGGACAGGGGGTGTCTGAGGGGGATGTGGCCTCCTCAGAAGTAGAAAAAAAATCAGTTTTCAACTCATTTGGTGCGATCTGGTGTATACTTTTGACCAATATTGTATTGAAAAGCCATCGCTTCATTTTCACTAAATATTTTGTTTTTTATCAATGCACAAACGAAGTTGAGCATTTTTTATACTGATATATTCTTGATTTCAGTATAGATGGTTTAAAAGCTCCAACAGGGGGGAGTCTGGGGGGATGTGCCCCCCTCAGAAGTAGAAATGTTTTCAATTTTCAAACTCATTTGGTGTGATCTGGTGTAGGCCTTTACTTTTGACCAATATTGTATTGAAAATCCATCGCTTTATTTTCAATAAATATTTTGTTTTTTATCAATGCACGAAAGAAGTTGACCATTTTTTAGGTGTGGGGGGATGATAAGTGTGGCCCCCAAAAAATGAAATTGAGCTGGTACCATCTATGCGGTGCACAGCACCGCACTCCGAGCTATGCTCGGACAGGGGGTGTCTGAGGGGGATGTGCCCCCTCATAAGTAGAAAAAAAATCAATTTTCAACTCATTTGGTGCGATCTGGTGTATACTTTTGACCAATATTGTATTGAAAAGCCATCGCTTCATTTTCACTAAATATTTTGTTTTTTATCAATGCACGAAAGAAGTTGAGCATTTTTATACTGATATATTCTTGATTTTAGTAGGCCTATATATGGTTTAAAAGCTCCAACAGGGGGAAGTCTGAGGGGGGATGTGCCCCCCTCAGAAGTAGAAAAAATTTCAATTTTCAAACTCATTTGGTGTGATCTGGTGTAGGCCTATACTTTTGACCAATATTGCATTGAAAAGCCATCGCTTCATTTTCAATAAATATTTTGTTTTTTATCAATGCACGAAAGAAGTTGAGCATTTGTTTATAGTAATATATTCTTGATTTTAGTATAGATGGTTTAGAAGTTCCAACAGGGGGATTCTGAGGGGGGATGTGCTCCCCCCCCCCCCCCAATTTGATTTTTTTTAAATTTTCGAACCCATTTGGTGCGATTTGGTGTGTACTTTTGACCAATATTTTATTGAAAAGCAATCACTTTATTTCTGATCAATATTGGCTTTTTATAGCTATAGGCAGATAGGCCTATGCCAGAAAGAAGTTAATTAGTTACCGCCAAAAGGTGGATTCTAGTCAACGTACGTACGCGTATGTATCCTGACCAACGTGCAATAAACTCCAAACGTTCTTATGTCCCTCGGATGCCTCCCTGCCCGCGGCCTTTCTTTCTCTTTTTCCTTTTTTCTCCTTTTTCCCCTTTTTTTCTTTCTTTTTTTCCTTTTTCCCCCCTTTTTTCCTTTTTTTTTTGTAGATGTGAAAAATCAGGGGGGATGATTACATTGACCACCCCCAGGTCAAAAAGTGGGGGGGGGGGGGATATATTCCCCCCCCCCCCATCCCCCGGGATAACCGCCCTTGATATTGACCACCCCCTTGATAACAGGACACATCGATAGTTTATAGATACGCTACCGTGATCAAGATAGCTGGTATGTGCAGTCTGAAAATGGTTTAACTCCTTGGATCGGAGAATGGTAAAGAATTAGAACATGTCATAAGTTGCATCATGTTGAATTTCCTTAAAAATACGTTTGTACATTATTGGCGTACTTCCCGATATCATTTCCGGCTCAGGCTGCCACAAACTCAAGCTTTAATATAGACTAGTGATGCAGCGGTAGCTGTAGGCGCCATAACAGCGGCGTAGCTACCGAGGGGTGGGGCAGTGTAAAATGCCCCTCTGACAGTTTTGCCCCGCCCACCTCTCCGGATGTAGTGTGTATAGGCATTTATGACAACTTACAAAACATGCCCTTACGCCCTCCCCTTCCCTCTTGTCAAGTTTCATTACGAATGAACAGTCTATCTCAATAGTTACTTAACTAATTCTACTACTACTACTAGGCAAATTTATACTTATTTTAAGGCATTTCTCATGGCGATACCAATATTCAGAAATGTCACCTGCCTCCGAATTTGGGGAGGTATCGTGGACATGTTCTATGGGGGAGATGTAGCAATTATTAAAAGGGGCGATGTCGCAAAATGTAGGGGAAGCAAAAATACCCTTTTCGCAAGGTATTGCTTTAAAGCCAAAACTTTCAATACCGGGATAATCATGACTATTGAAGTAGTGGGTATAACTATATAGTCGGCGTCAGAGAAGTCCGGAACTTTTTCTGTGACAAAGCGTAAACACGGTGGTGCGTTGCAATGCGCGTTGTAGAACAGCGTCACAACAGCGTTAACTTTGGGAAATGTCTCGAAATTGTTTTAGGGATGCTCATCCTGACGCTTATGATAATCAGTTAAATAATTTATGAATTTTAGACCAGTCAGACATTATTGCGCATATAAAAGTTCTTCCCTTGGTTCCGTCCCGGTCCCGGTCCCGGGTCTATATATTCGACGGGCAAGGGTTGACATAAGGGCAGATCCCCCGTGAATCAAAAGTAGTTTTATTTTCAGTAGTTATCGTGTTTTATCCAGTTTAGTCAACGATAGCTTACGACGGGGTGCGTCATCATGGTCCGTCAGAATCCACTCCCGGTGGTCGTATGGTGCGTCGCGTCGTACAACTGATAATTGTATAATTTAGTTTTCTTTGAATAATGATAATGACTTTTGCAATTTGTACCCGGGATCGTACCTTCCCTCGGTTAAATTTCATCAGTCTCTTGAAATAATTGATGAATTCATCCATTGCTCTGCAATAAGATTTACAGGCCGACGATTGCAACCTTCTTAATATGACCTTTAGTGTACTTTCAGATGTATTATTGTGCGCTGCAGTCGTCGCACTTCCAATTAATTTAAAATTGGAGCCTACGCTGAAACGTGTACACTGTCTGACAGCATGCCCAGCAGTGGACGTGGCAGAAAATGCAAGCAAACATCCCACGCTGCTGTCAATCAACAAAGCGCGCGAAAGGCCGAAAGAGGTCGGGCATAGCTTTAGATAAATCAATGTTATGAATATAAAATACATTTAATACTCACTCAGAAGAAGCCTCTTGTAGTCAGGGTCACTATGTACTTTGCAGTAGATTCGTTGGATTTTTGTGGGGAGTTGCTAATTTTTGCATTTTCATGAAGGTAAGGTCTACAGAAAGTGAAAACCAATGTTTACACATTTTTAAAATCCATTATAGCAGCCATTTTGTAATTTCAAAATGGCCGCCAATCTTTATCTCATAAAATGACATATAGCAATCAAAATGTATGGGGAAAACCGAGAAAGTATAGTTTTAATAGTGGGATGTATGTATTAGACCACTAGACACTCATATCCAGAACTTTTGCTTTATAAACATACCGAGACCAAAATGGCCGCCAAAATGGCCGCCAAAAATGGTAAAATTCCATAAATTGGCATATATGAACCAACATGTATGTTCAGAGTATAGCTTTAACAATGGGATGTATGAATTATACCACTAGAAACTCATATCTAATATTCTTGTTTTGTTAGCATACTTTAAAACCAAAATGGCCGCCAAATTAATGGCCAAAAATGTTAAAATATGATAACAATTCAATAGAATAGCATAATATCAACTGAAATGTATGATGAAAATATGATTTTAACACTAGTAACTCATATCCAGTATTGTTGCTTTGTTGACATAGTTTAAAATCCAAAATGGCTGCCAAAATGGGTCTCAAAATGGCTGCAAAAGTTGTCATATTCCATAAAATGAGATAATATCAACCAAAATGTATGATGAAAATATAGTTTTAATGTTAGGATGTATGTATTAGACCACTAGTTTAAGGTTGGTGACTGCGTACGGACTATTCTAAGGTTCTTGTTTGAAATCGCTGACTTTGTTTTGGTACCAAAAGGGGCGGCACGCCCCCGAGGGGCAATCCGAGGGGCAATTCCGTACAAAGTCACCAATCTTATTCATAACTGTCATTTAATGTTGATTAGCATCCAAATTGTAATATTAAGTTATTCTAAACATGCTAAAGGTTAATATTTTGACTTTGGAGTTCGTATTTTTGTGTCATTTCCCCCTGAGGTAAATAAACACCACCCCATTGAATCATGGAGCAATCTAGGGCAATCTAGGGGATTTCCCACTACGTCATTGTTTTTCTCTGGAATGTTTTTCTTTGACCAATAGCGGAGAAGCTGTTATAAAAAACGATTATGAGATAGACCAATCACAGTTCGGCAAATAATATGCATGTTCAGGGCCACAAATTAATTTAGTTTTTGATTTGCAAACAAGCACGGAAAATAAATTATCAACAGAAGTTTCTTCATTCCCGATCCTGTAAAGAATTCAGAAGCAGGAAAGATCAATTTTGCCGATTGGAAATAATATTATATGAAATATGACTTCATACCCTGGACGAATATTTCGTCTCAGATCTACCGTACGAATAAGTTTTTGAAGCTATTTTTGTAAGCTTATTCATCATTGAAAAAGTCAATGCAAATGATCATGATCGGGATCATGATGTCTCATGGATCCATGGATCAAAGTCGAATCACGTCAACAACCTTCTTTGTTTATGGTCAATTGATGGGGAAATATAATCAAAATCGCAGCTAAATCGTGTTGTACGATTCCATTCTTTGTCTGCTTGTTTAGAGACGACGTTATTCGGTGAGTAATGATTGATGGCCTAGCCTACATCGTGAGTCTTTTTGACAAACAAAAGTATGTTGATTGTTGTCTTGCCTTAATTATTATTATAGTTGCAGTGTCAGGTGTTTGTCAAGCTTTGACAAAAATTAAATGGGTTGTCATGTGTCGTAGACGGGATGGCTATCATAGGCCTAGCTAGGAGTAGGCTCGTACGTAGGCCTAGTTAATTTAGCCTAACATTTTTTAATCTTATCAATTTCGGTTTTACAACAAAAATGGATGACGCCTGACTTCGATTTTGAATACGTTTCTTGAATTGAAACATTTATAAAGTCACCTTTGATGAGACAGATTCCTGTTCTGTACTAGGCTGTTTATCATGGGATTTATTTTGCGTCCCCAGTCAAATTTTATACTAGTTTGTTAGCCCTGTAATCAGATTTATTTCACTGATGCTTGATACGGCCGTGCTTGCCGGTGAGACTGAGACAGACACGCAACGTCAGAGCGATGTTTAGCTAATACAATCGCTATGACATACATTGTACGTCCTTGCTCGTCACTTGTGTCATTTGGGGGTCCATGATGAAGCTAACAAAATTTCACCGAGTCTGCGCTCGCTGCTGATGAGGGACGTCCAGTTACCAGTCAGTATCTCTGTATTTAGGGCAGGCTAGCCTCCGCGCTGGTGGTACAAACACACGCCAGTTATTCAAATCATGCAGACCAAATTTGCCGTTCATCATTGACATTTTACAACGATATAAAAATGGTGTTTTGTTGTGTTTTCAATGTAGTATTTGTATTGTTGAAAGTACAGCCGCGAGTAGTCGTGTCGCGTGTATCCATGTTCAGGGCCCCACTCGCAAACATCTGCCTATTGTTACCATGCACAACGTCACACAAAACGCCACGCCCCCAGGTCATTGATGCGCGTACAAGTACATTTTGGAGGTCTTGGCAATATATCAATAACCTGCGCTGTGCGTCCGCGTTTCCATGTAACGATCAATTTGAGTGGAAGCGCGGTGGTACGCACATTTTCAAAAGTTATGAATAACTCATATCCGAGTGTTTTTGCTGTGTTAACATGTCAAAAAAAAATGCAAAAAGGCCCCCAAAATGGGTCCCAAAATGACTGAACAAATTGTCGGTATTCCATAAAAGGGGATAATATCAACCAATATGTAAGATGAAAGTATAGTTTTAACATTGGGATGTATGTATTAGACCACTGGTAACTCATATCCAGGATATTTGAATTATAATAACATACTTTAAATCCAAGATGGCCACCAAAATGGCCGCTGTAAATGAAAAAAATATAGTCTACATGAGTGTACGATAATCCAGAATAGATATTGTAAGAATGTATATTACATCACATTCACCAAATAGTATGTTCTAAACTGTTAAGCTGTTGCTTTTAGATATAAGGCCCACCTCTGTGACAATTTTGATTCTGTATCACTTTCAAAAATAGCTGCCATTATGGTTAAGGTGATGTTAAATGACCTAACAAAATTGTATTGATTGTAAATGACCATTCTATGTAATACCAACACCCCCAAATCTAATGGGACCGCATTCACTATATTATTATGATAAAGCCTAGATCTAGTTTGAGTCTTTTAAAATATCCAAGATGGCTGCAAAAGGTTAAAATAACCGAAAAACTGTATTAGTTTATTGTTAGTGTTACACTAGATATGACCAAATTGTTATATCTACAGCTTTTAATCCATCCTGTAAACGTATTTGTATGTGACAAGGTATGATTGAATGGTATAGACTCCATTTTGACAATGTAATGTTATTACGATGGCCATTATAATGACCATTTCATAAAAATTACCTCTAAATGGTCAATACAAATACCTCTAAATGGTCAAAACAATTACCACAGGGGGTCACCCATTGATCAAAATACCGGGTGGTTCAGAAATAAGTTGACCCAAGTTCAAAGTAATTATATAAATATTTTAACCAGGTTCGCCGTCGTGGGTAGAAAAGAGACAATAATGGGAAAACGATCTCGCCCGGGAATCGAACCCAAGATTCGATTCCCGGGCGAGATCGTTTTCCCATTATTGTCTCTTTTCTACCCACGACGGCGAACCTGGTTAAAATATTTATATAATTTGTTTAATACCCGTCGTATATGCCTATTATTTATATTCAAAGTAATTGTTCAACCACATTTAAAGTTTCAGAGAATTTGGGTTTACTTAGTCTTAATCAGCAGTAAGTTTTGAAATTATCCTGAAAAGATGGCATGTTTAGCTTGTTTGGTTCTTCAGATATGGTTCATTACAGAAAACATACAAAACTGACTTGTCCACTGGAGTGTCATTTAGTTGTTGTCTTCAACAAACCATCATGCTCTAGTTTCAGAATTGAAATGTCCGCCCTGACAAAGTATCCCAATCTCTTAAATGCGCCATTCACATTCAACAAAGAAACGTACAGTACAGATCGCATTAGAGTAACCGATATCAACGGAGTTCAACATACTTTCATCGTAATATCAACGCAATTACATCCCGTTGTCAGTGCATTGACAGTGCGCTATCAGCGCGATGATAGTGCAAGATCAACGGGGTCCCTGTACGACAATTGCGCTGAACAGCCGACTGCGCTGATATCAGCCAATCTTCATGTCCGTGTGTACAGCGCTGATAACCCGCTGACTATGCGCTGATGATGAGTGACATTTATAATCCTATTGTTAGTCCAATTTGATAGCTGTATACATCTTCGTCGGCACGTTTGAATCTTAATTAATACATAAACATGTACATGTATGTACACGGAGCTGCAAGAACAAATCGCTGTCGTCAAGTCAGGTAGCAATTTCGCCCAGACTTCGCCAGAATACGTAACTTACCAGGAGGGATTATTTATCAACATTTAATAATACATACCCCGACCCGCCTTCCTTGAGTCATGCATCTGTATATCATGTCCTATTTTCATCAAAAAGTATTCCTCTCGGTAGATGCAATGTTTCAACAAAAAAACAACTTTAAAAAGCCCCCGGCGCTAAAGCAATTCAGACAGCAATATTTTCTTAAAATTCCATCTGATCGTGTATGGGATAATGGGAGGCCCATTCACCTGTCACTGGCAAGACATTTTGTTATGTCTACGGCCCTAGATAGTACAAGTAGCAATAATTGGACCGATCGCGATGTAATGTATGTTGCATGAAAATTAGCACCGCCCATGTATTTATGGTCATTACTCCCTTTTATTTCTCCACGTGGAACTGTGATTATTCAACTGGGAATAAAATGTACACCAGAGGGACGATTAGTTGAGGTAACAGCAACGAAATAATATTGTTGCGATCTCGAGTTGCATGCAAATTAGTACCGCGCATGTATTTATGGTCATTACTCCCTTTTATTTCTCCACGTGGAACTGTGATATTCAACTGGGAATAAAATGCACACCGGAGGGAAGATTTAGTTGGGGTAACAGCAACAAAATAACATCGTTGAGATCTCAACATGTACTTGTATCATATTATTATTACCATGCTGTCTCGTGTTTTCAAACTTTTTGAAGTGGTTTTGTTTTGGCCAAACAAAAAATAAGTTTGTCTCAAAGCTTGCGCGCGCATTGGTTTTGAAATGACAAAAATACAGCGTCTAAAATGCAGGAAATCGTAAAATCATTTTTTCCCCCTACACATTATTTTATATAGTTTTTAGTAAACATATCGGCAGATTTTCCTTTTCTCAAACTTTTACAGTGACTCAGTTCTTCGAAAAACGCTGCACAATTGTTTTTTACACAACTACACACAATTCATTTCAACTAGAAAAAACAATATCAGAAAGAGTCAACGGTTAAAAAGCAAATAGTATTAGAGTACAATTTGAAAAACAAATAAAAAAACATCCGAAAAATAAACTAAACAACAACTTAAATATAAACACACCCTCCTCAAATTGGTCCTTACCGCTCCCCCCCCCCCACACCCACATCTCAAATTTTCAAATAAAATAATAACTAAACAGGTGTTACGATAAGGGACGCACCATTAGATTTTCAGGGGGGGGGGGTAGGAAGTTTTCGGAAGAAAAAAAATTCCCCCTCTATGCAGGCCAAAAAATAAAATTCACCCCCTGATGAGTATAAAAATAAAAAAAAATTCTACCCCCACCCAACTCAATATGAATGGACACATTAAAAAAAAAATTAGCCGCCTCCGGCGGCGCATAAAAACAAATTCACCCCTTGCGGCGGCCAAAAAAAAAAATTCGCCCCCGAACCCAACTTCCTACCCGCCCCCTGAAAATCAAATGGTGCGTCCCTAAGACGTGGTTAAAATCACTAAGTAATTACCCGAGCGGAGAATAATTACAATAAGGCGCACTGGAAACATCACGATTGTAGACGTTACTCCTCATTTATTAAAAATACAGTTAAATCATCAAGTCAAACGATAATCATAGTTTAAACATTTTAAAATATTTTACATCGCTGCTACGAAGGAACCCATCCCGGCAGTGAAGTCCAAACGCGCACCTCCGGGTTTTGGAAATAAATCGCCCAGGGCGTGGCGTGTTCTGATTGGCCAACAAGTTACGTAAACATGCTATGGATTCATAAATGATACCTTATTTGGTCACAACCATACACTCATGAATATGTATACTATTCAGTGAACATAGCGAAGTCATTTGCATACAATTAACTTTATACACTCTAAGATAATAAATTATAAATGTTTATTATCACAACAGGCTTTTAGCCGGTAGTTTTGAGCTCTGTTCTTCCAGTTAAAGCAGTCGTTTGGGGTTTTCCAGGGGGTCATGAAGGGGTCATAGATATAGCCCTTTTGGGAACCATTTTGATATTTCGATCTAAAAAAGGCTTTAAAACTCATACATTCAAACGATGCCAAATTTCCTGCTCGCTATACGCTCGCAATCATATAACCAAGCCGAAATGTAAAGACATGAGGTAAGTATTCGATTTTGTTTCATAAAATAATATTTTAGAATCATAGCCTATAAACTGGTGTACTAGTATTGAGAAATATGTTATGACAAATATCATCGTTGAACATCTTTAAATATTAATAATTTATTTTGTGATCTTGTTACAGATTATTGAATATGCTCTGGTCAACGTTTTTACATAACAACAAGATGAGGATACCTACCATCATATGCATTACCTTTTCCGGGCACCTACCGTATACATTGATTTCCATTATCTTGAGATTTGATCTCCCCACAGTTACCGTGTTAGCCTTGATCAGGCTTTCTAAAATTTGTATCGGGTTGTAGTCCGGGCTATGATACCAAACTCCTTGTGCATACTGATATTAATAAATAATAACAAGTCCTACACGCTTATTTATTTAGTGCGATAAACTTAGCATCCAAACTGCCGCCCCTTCACTGACCCACCAATTACTCACTGAACACGCCGGGCGAAGCCCGGTGTAAACTGTGTAGTGATCGCCATTGAGATACCATCCCGGG
>CM069454.1:35283219-35540870 GCA_035610835.1 Ophiura sarsii | reverse complement strand
CGGTTGAATACCTTTGTTGATATAGGCCGAGTCATGTATGTAAAACCGATGAATTAGGGCAAGTTCACGGTGTAGCGAATAGGGAGAAGCCAAGGACAATGCAATCGATTCATGATTACAATTGTTATATAATAGTTGTCACGTTTGTTGAAACAGATCTTCAAATATAAAATAATCTATAAAATTAGAGCAAAATCATATTTGTACCATACAGGGATTAGGAGTTATGGTTAATTGAACGTAGAATTGGGACGTTTTCTATATTCCCCATAGAGATTGTACACAGCGCCACCACCACCGCCGCCACCACCACCGCCACCACCACCGCCACCACCCCTGACTTTTACAATATAATCAATCATATCTCAGCTAGTCAGTTATAGAAATACCTGATTTATTGACACAATGTACCTAGATAAATAGACTTTCAAATGACACCTCAACTATAAATTAGCTCTACCACATTTAGTTGTTGAGTTAATAGAGAGAGATGGATGATTCGTCACCAAATGCACGCCACCACCCTTTTTGGTGGTGAGTTCAAAACCATATGGCCTTATAGTAACATTTTCAGAAAAGCGTTTTCACAGTGTTGACAGTGCCTAACTGAACGTAATACGCACGCAGTCGAAGGTCAAGTGACCACTGCCTTTGTATATATGGTATAAATAGGTCTCCACTTTAGATGGAATTCAGATTCTATCAAAAGTTTACTAAAATGTGTTATTCTACGGGTAAAGGTGTCCGTGTGTTACCCAATTGAAGTCATCTCATCCGTACACCGCTGGCAGCAGGATTTCTAAAAGGTCCTCAATTATCAATGTTATAAGCCTATAGCTTTAATTGCAATATAATCAAATCGACACGGACGACAATACATATTGCTCATGGGATGAAGTAAAGCATGCTGGTGTTTCTCATGAAATCTTCTTTGATATTTAATCGAATCCAAAGTGTGTATCGGAATATTGGGGCATCCGGCACCCATACCACACCTGGTGGTGCAAGTGCCAACCCCCCCCCCCCCCCCACCACCAGAGTGCCACCACCCCCCCCCCCCCCCCCCACCCCCCCCCCCCCCCCCACCCCCCCCCCCCCCCCCCCCCCCCCCCCCCCCCCCCCCCCCCCCCCCCCCCCCCCCCCCCCCCCCCCCTACCCAGGAAAACAACCGACCTTTGAGATTTCAAAGATCAGCATCTAAATAAAATGCATAGTTTCGTCAAGTGCACTTAATTTGCAACATTTGGTGAAAACTGCCGATTCGATTCGGTGGAATCTTGTTGAAGTAAGTAGTGAGTGATTATGTAAAACTAGTCATCGAACACTTCCATCAATGTTTGCTCATGATGAGCGATTCAGAGAGCACAGGCAAGACAAATTAGTTTACATTAATTAATATTAGAACATAATCAATACTCTCTTAATTGCTCTATCCCAGTACTTGTAGCAGCATTTATCTGTTACTGCTGCCATTGACAACATCAGGTGAGGTCACGCGTCCTGTCTTATGAGGTCAGAATTGGGAATGTTTATTGACTAACTGTATAGCGACAAAGAGGAGAATTGGAGATGCTGCAATGCATCCTATAGACATACTTATCACGCTATCCTGCGTGTAAAAGAACAAATGCTAAAATGTAAACTATACTTCGATCCATTTTTTGTCATAGCGGTTAACAGTTGTAACTGATCTGTATACGTGTAATGAATAACTGAGGATTGAAAGAGAGGTAATTCCATTACAAATTGGTAATTTAATATTTTAAGTAGGAGCTTTATTGTGACCATTTGAGTCATGAGCGTATATTACTTTGTAAATTACTTTTGTGAGGACTGTAGGTATATACATGTATACGAATAATGCGATTGATATGTTAACATTTTTAACACAGACCTTTTTTAAATGCTAGCATCACGGAATGCTGTAGTGTTATTGGTTTTTTTTTTGATGCAGACATTATACAGGTATTTTCGATCAAAAAATATATAATTTTACCCAATTAATTAGAGCCATTAATTTTAAGGATGCACAAGACTATTTTAACACGGTCTTACTTTAAACTAGAATCTAGTTACACGTGGGTTAGTATTATTGAGTGAGGCATGTTAATACGTAAAACTCCATTACAAGCAGATTTAAAGTAATAAAGTAATGTTTAACACGTTTTTCGAAAAACCTGTCCTTATTATCTATTAGATGAAACAAACTATAGAATCCCGATTACTCCAGTTATAACTTTAAACGTAGCACTTAAGGCACAGGGCTGATCATAATCCACAATGCTCGATCAATGAGCGATTTAATTTAGTTTGCCTCCGCTGAGTTATGGGTTTATCTGGCGTAATGATGGTAGGGGAACCAGCGTAATGTATGTGTTATGGACACTATATTCGATAACCTGAAAACGTGAAAGAGCTCCCTATAGACGCTATGCAGTATAATAGGGGTCAAACAATCTAATTTGAGTTGTCACATACGTCCTTATATGACATTTTCCCGCCCGCAAAACATATCAACATTATATATATGAACGACTAGATTGTTCAATAATACGTTATATATGAAATTGATGTAGCGACCTCGGCCCTTTATTTACGCCCCAACACTTGGAACGGATCTTACGTCGATTTCGGTCGTTTAAAATTACAAAATGTTCAAATCATGGAGATTTTTTATTATATTTTAATTACACGCACTCATAATAATGTGTATACCCTAATTAATCGTTAGACTTGAATAAAGTCTATCAAAACCTCTCAATTTGTATCGAAAGATGAAACTGTTGCTGTGATTATCTTTGACTTGTTTACAGGCAATGGCGTATCCAGGACTGTTTGGATGGGGGGGCCAAAAAAACCTGAAAGCCATCTTGTTGATCTTAAATATTGAAACGTTGAACGTAATACGCGCGAAGCGCGCACAAAATTGTGATTTTAACTCTAAAAATGTAGAGTATGACGTTTTTAACGTCCCCTACATAGTATTTTAAGTATTTGGTGTGGTTTGAGGACCATTATTATATTAAAACCTCTATAAACATTCGCGCGGAGCGCGCAAAATGTTAGAGTCTTTGACTCGGAGTTTTTGAACTAAAATGGTCATGAAAAACTGTCCTGAAGCCATCTTGTTAAGCTTAAATAATGAAATATTAAAAATAAAACGCGCGCGGAGCGCGCAAAAAATTGCATTTCTAACACTAATGGTCCTGTATGATAATAACGTCCCCCACGTAATATTTAGAACTTTTGGTGGGGTTTGAGGGTCATTATAATGTTAAAACCTATTCGCGCGGAGCGCACAATATTTTTGAGTTTTTGAACTAAAATTGGTCATGGAAAACTGTCCTGAAGCCACCTTGTTAAGATTAAATAATGAAATATTGAAATTAATTTCAATTTCTAATGGCATTTCTAACACTTAAATGGTCCGGTATGATGTCCCCACATAATATTTAAAATATTTGATATGGTTCGAGGGCCATTATATTGTTAAAACCTGTAGAAAATATGCGCGGGGAGCGCGCAAAATTCGAGTTTGAACTAAAATGGTCATGGAAAACTGTCCTGAAGCAACCTTGTTAAGCTTAAATAATGAAATATTCATATTAATACGCGCGCGGAGCGCGCAAAAAAATTGCATTTCTAACATTAATGGTCCAGTATGATAATAACGTCCCCCACCTAATATTTAGAATTTTTGGTGTGGTTTTTGCATTAAAACTTTGGTCCAGTATGATGTTTTTAATGTCCCCCACATATTTAGAATATTTGGTGGGTCTGATCCATATAATGTTAAAACCTGCAGTAAATATTCGCGCGGAGCGCGCACAAATTTTGACTCTTTTAACTAAACTGGTCATGGAAAACTATCCTGAAGCCATCTTGTCAAGCTTGAATAATGAAACATTGAAACTAATGCGCGAAGTACGCAAAAATTGACATTTCTAACACTTAAATTGACGTTTTTAACGTCCCCACATAATATTTAGAATGTTTGGTGTGTTTTGAGACCCATTATAATGTTGAAACCTGTTGAAAAAGTGAGCGCGAATCGAGCAAGAAAAAACCCAGTTTTTAAACAAAAATGGTCCAGAAAAAACGTTCCTGAAGCCCTCTTGATAAGCTTGAATAATGAAACATTGAAACTAATACGTGCAAATCGCGCAAAAATTGGCATTTTTAACATTATAAGGTCTAGTATAACGTTTTTAACGTCCCTCACATTAACATGATGGGGACGTGACCCTGTACCCCCCATTTGCGCCGCATATATCCCTACCATTCCTCCTCCCCTACCTCCTTCTCTTCCTACTTCTCCTCTTCCTCCTTCTTCTCCTCTTCCTCCTTCTTCTCCTCTTCCTCCTTCTCCTCTCCCTCCTTTTTTTTTTAACACTTTTTTCAATGGGGGGCGGGGGGGGGGGGGGGGGGGGGGGGGTGGGGCACGGCCTGCTGCCCCCCCTGGATACGCCACTGTTTACAGGACGTCATATAGTCATGATAGTGCATTCTATATTACGATTTTTAGACGATTTTTTTCTGATTTATATCTTACAGATCGAAAGCCTTACGAATTCCTCAAAATTTGATGATTATCAATTTAGCCGTGAGCGATTTATTGATGGTGGTCACTCTATTTCCTATGATAATTATTTCAGTCGTCCATGGGAAATGGTACTTAACGGACGCAGGTATGTACTTCGGGGAGGAGGGGGATTGGGGCAGTTTTATACCTTTGAGCACGCATTATGTAACGATGTAAGACTTCCTTTTTAAAATCATTGCCTCCCGCTATGACATAAATTACCCAACTTGTTTTTAATATGCCAACGGAAGACCCATTTAACCATTTTGGAATTGCCCTCTTTAAAACATGAGCTGGCAAATTCCTCACTAAGAAACCTTTTTGTAACTGCAGTTGGCAAATATCTCAAGCATAGTCAGAAGTATGGGGCTATAATTCATACGAGTGCATTACAAAAAATTACAAAAATTAAAGCATGCAAACAATTCATGATGGTTTCAAGTAAAAGTACCAATGCAGAGGTCCCAGGGTGATTGTGGCAGATATCCATTGTTTATAACATGTGCTTAGATGAATGTCGTATTGGTCAAAACTTATTCAAATGTAAAATGATCGCTATCCATATCAATGTTATAAGATGCATTACTATCTTGATAGTAACGGTCATTCTACTTGGGCTACTAATATTAAAAATATATTTTTTTAACTCGGATTTTGTATTGTCTGGATTATGCAAAATATTGGATCTGTATATATCTTTTTACAACAGCTGTCAAATAGGATGCGTGACATTTCTTCCCATGAATTGCTCACTGAGATCAATGCTTTAGCCAGCCATTTTAGTTATTGGGTTCGATTTTAAGATTAATGTATTGAATGCTCTAAGAGACTACCCAATGGTGTCGCAGCGACCATCTTTGAAAAATAGAGGCCTATTTGAAGGCATTTGGTGCACCATTTCAACATAGAATTACAATTTTTGGATTAAATATATTAATTGCAAAAAGACAAATAATTCGCGCAGTTAAAACGATCAAAATAGCTTTGATTTCAATAATTATCTCATTTTTCAAATGCTATCTCATCTTTCATTTTTCCTAGCCTTTTCTGTCATCGCTTTGCATAACAAATAATTTTAAAATTACATCCTTGTTGTATGTTTTAGAATAGCCTACGATTACAGCACTTGCTATTTCCGCACATGTGGCAAGGGAATCAATTCGTACGAATTTTCGTTTTCATCAACACTCACAATCTCTCAAATCACGTTACTGACGCCTTAAAGCTCAGGCGATGCTGGGCATCCTAGATTCGCGTTGATTGCTGGTACACTTTATGCATTGGATGACGGACGTGGCATCGGCTGGCTGACGAGGGTTAGGGATAGTCTCGGGGACTGGGATGAGGTGTTTTTTCTCTTTCTTCCTCTTTTTAAACTTTCTTTCCTTGTGGGCCACATTTATCACTTTCTCTTTCCCTCACCATTTTGGTGCAAAATTTAGTGGGTTCGATCGAGCCCCCTGGCTACGGGCCTAACTTTCATACAGAATTCAAGTCGCTTCTTTGCCCTGAACAATACCTACCCGAGGTCACGATTCCATGTCACAGAAGAGCGTTGAGTAGATTAAGACGTTCCAATCATTTACTATTGTTGAATCAGGTCGTATGAATAACATTGAATTACCTTATCATGTATTTGCCCTTTGTGTCAATCAGGTGAGATTGAAGATGAATACCACTTTGTCCTAACTTGTCCTTTTTATGTTGATTTTCGAGTGAATCTGCCAAATCGCTACACTGTTAGTTCTTATCGCAATACATTTAATTCATTGATGCGTTCAAATTATTCACGCACAATTAAATCACTTGCTTTTTATGTATATGGTCATGTGTCATAAGCTCGCCTCCTTTCGCGTTACACACGGATTTTGGCTTTCGCGACATGATTTTAACTTTACACATTTATATTTACTTGTATACCCCCATGAGGTAGTAAAAGTATACATTTTCTGAAGGGAAATTACACGAGGAAACCAAATATGCCATTGAATTTATAGAACGACCAAAAGGACTAAAATAGTATGATTCACAATGTTCGGAAAAAAATATCAGAATTGTTAATTTTTAATTTGAGATCCATATAATTTTATACCTATACCCCTATCATTATTTACTTTACATATTTGAATTTCCCGTGAAATTACCCATCATATGATATATAATTGTCAAAGATTTCTACGTCGGTAAGGTAAATGTACCGGCTAGTGAATAAATCCAATTTTTATTTTACATATTTTTAGAATTTTCAGAAATATTTTTTAAGGATGTACCCTTCCGTGATCTTAACGGCATTTCTGAATTCCTCTAGCTCAAAGCTTTCCAAAAATGTATACTTTGGCTATAAAAAGGTTGAAAACTTTTTCTGTTATAGTCATTTTTATAAATCCGGTAAATTGAGGCTGATTATTCATGTTGACTGTGTAGCGAATAGGAGAAAACCTGATAATCATTGTCTTATCCATAATTAACTAGTTGTTACAAATAGTTGACAAGTCTGTTGAACCACAGAAGTATAAAGCCTGCGTTTGGGACTAAATTGGCGCGGTGCCAAGAAGGGATGATTTCTAGGAAAGAGAACAAAGGGAGAGGGGTGGGATGAGGTCAACAACACACCCATGGTTGTTTTCGAATCAGAGACTGGTTTCTTGGAAAACCGCAACAACAACAACAACAACAACAACAACAACAACAACAACAACAACAATAAGGGACCCAAATTGGCACTCACCCAAAATAGGATGAGAGCTTGGTTTCTCGGAAAGAGAAGAATAGAATGGGGATACCAAAAACAACCATGAAAACAATAACAACAAACAACAAATTTCACGATAATATTTCTTGGAAATTTTGACACAAAAGGCGTAACCATAGGTTTCATAATATTTACCGATAGAGAGTGATATAAGTTTAGTATAAAAACCCTGAGAAATTGTAAGTTTACTTATAGGTCATCTAGACACTTTCCCGATAATATCGAGATAAATATTTACTTCTACTAGTTGGACAATTTTAAACCAAAGACCGACAAAGGCTGCAAAATCTGGAACTATCGTGATAAACGAATTAAAACGCCCAGCAGATAGACGCGGCGAATGACTCTTACGCGAAACTAGCCAAACTAGAATCCCGTATAGCGAGAGTGTAGACAGAACCGTGGTGTGAAGATGGCATTCATGAAAGATGATAACGAGCCTTGCAAATGTTTCTACTGCGATCCTTACTGGGGATGCTACGGGAGTTTACTGGACGAACTAAACTTTGAATGATCGGACCTCGAGAGGCGATCGGGTTGTTTTTGTCACTATAGTAAAAAAGACCACGAAGACGCCCCAAAATGTCCGTACGAAAAAGGAACTATCATAGACGATGATGTAATTACAAAGATTCAAGCCTGGGAGATCGCATGTAGATCTTTGGGAATTATTCATCCTATCCTGTATTTCGCTATAGCGATGATAAAGATTCACTATGGAAGTCGAATAGCGTAATTTGAAAAGCCAATTTGGTCCTGGGTAATAATTCGATGAATGGCTAACAAAGACGACCTTGACCAATAATTCGATGAATGGTTAACAAAGAGTTATTTACTAACGCGCGAATGTGCTGCAGACGGTACAACTGGGGCGAGTAAAACAAAAGAAGATGAGGGTAACTCAATTCAGAGGGCGAAAGAGTGTGTACATCAGGCAGTTTTACAACGAACAATTTGACTCTCATAGTGACGGATGTGAATGAAGCTCTCCAATTATAATTAAGACGCATCACTATGGGTTACATCTCCCAAATGTACTTAACAATAACAACTATAACAACACCAACAATATGTTTTGATCATAGTTTGAGAGGAATCGATACAGGCAACGATACTATAATTTGCACGGGAGGCAACATCATTTACATAGCCTGAGACATAGCTAAAAAATAATGTCTGCGGATGACTAAGCCGCAATCTTGTTTAAATAAATCTGTATTTACGGAAAGAATTAAACGTTATTTTTCTGAGTGTGATTCGTGTACATCTGGGCTGTTTAATTTATCCTTATAGGTCTTTAGTGACGATACAAATATTTTACTAGGTACTTAGGCCACCAGGGTTTTACTTACCATTAAAATTGTTTTTGTTGAGAAACTTTATGAGATGATGACTTCAAAATACAACGGAATATCGAGTAAATAACCTTGTAAAATGTGCGTGTATTCCGGGTTAAAGCTAGGAGATGGCGGGCCAAAGACATATATAAATCCAACGGATATAATGGTTGTGAGTATCAGAGAATTGTTACGACTATATTATAGTATTTCTTAAAGAATATAACACAACCTTCCTTGCGCCTTTGATCTGTCTGCTTCACTAATGCAGCCATCGAGAGTACTACAATAGTTCTATTGTTAACGCCAGATAAGTAGAGAGGTTTCTAGTTAATCACCGATCTTTTTCCGATGCTTTTAACAATAGAACGAAATACCGTTGGAAAAGCGCTTTTAAATCGCTAGAAAAGTGCTTTAAAAGCACTGAGAGTTTGGATATGGACCCTTATACAGAATTGCGAAAACCTTCATATGGTTAAACACCATGATGGTTTACATGAGTATTGAATCATAATCAATACCCTATTCATTGCGTTATACAGGTTAAGGTCTGGGGTATTTAAGGTCACACTGAATCAATAATCAATAGGGTTATCAATTTTCTCAAGACAAGATAAAAGACAACACACAAACACAACATTTCTTTTGCAGGTCAATAGTTTGATGACCGTACATTTTATTCAAGGCTATTTAAGCCATTAAGGTGCCTGCCGACTCAGAGGGCACAGGACACACGGATTGTGATTTATGAGTAATCTATACAATATGATCGTGAATCTTTAAAGAAGGGTGCTTCGTTAAAAGACCCATAAATAGATCAGAAAGTCAAAAGCCTCATCCTCACCGACGCAAGTTTTCCCATTAGTTTCATTTTGCTGAATTAGGCCCTCTCTGCTTCATATTTTCAACCCCTTAGAACAGTTCTATCCAATACCAGAGAGATGTTATTCCTATTACACCTCCCTGCTTATACTCTATACGATTTAACCTAACAGGTATTGAATGAGCCTTTAAAGTCTGGAGAATTCAATCGTCAAGGTCTTTCTCACTTTCCTCCTCTTCATCATCACTATCTTGAACTTCCACAAACAATCCTACAAATTTAGACTCGTGTTTTGCTATCACTCGATTCAGGGCTTTGTTGATATCCACCCCTTTCTCAATTTTCTCTTCGAGATCATCTAACACTTCATGCCACGTTTCGTCGTCTTTTAAATGTAAATAAACCGGATAGAAAGTCTTTGAACCTGGCGAAGAAGTTTTTTTTGACGGTGTATAATGTCTTTGTATTTGCTTTCTCCTTGGCTTGATGTTCACTCAGTCCTTCGTTAATGTACTTTTCATATTTCAAATTCCACATTTCTTCGGTCGTTTCTTTGGCCTCTTCCAACCAGACTCGATAGGTTGAATTATCCTCCAAGTCAGAACTCGCTCGTTCTTCTTCATCCTCTGACTCATCGGTATCCTCTACCTCCATTTCAGATTCTAATTCCTCTTCTTCGGAACTTTCGTCATCATCATGGTCATGAGTCTCTTGAATCTTACGCCTTTTATACGAGGGATCATATCGTTGGGATTGAGCAGCGCTATACTCCATAGAATTACTTCTTCACCATCCGTCGACTGCTCTTCAGAGTGAACGCTTTTTACGTGTCTTCTTAAATTGTATCTTCGATTAAAGTGTTTGTCACAAAACTGACAAAGGTGGGGTTTGACAGAGGAAACAAAATTCATGTTGACCCTTCCCTGGTTAATCACTGAATGCCGAATATCTGTGAAACCATGCATTATATGGGGTAATTTTACTCATACTCTTATAGGTTCATGCTCATTTGACTCATATGGGTCATTTGACTCATATGACTCATTGGCTCATATGGATCATTTGACTCATATGACTCATTGGCTCATTGGCTCATTGACTCATTGACTCATTGAGTCATTGGCTCATTGACTCATAATTTTGACTCATATGGCTCATTGGCTCATTGACTCATTGACTCATTGACTCATTGGCTCATTGACTCATTTGACTCATATGGCTCATTGACTCATTATTGACTCATTGGTTTCATTGGCTCATTAACTCATTGACTCATTATTGACTCATTGGTTTCATTGGCTCATTGACTCATTTACTCATTTGACTTATTTGATCGTACCCATGCATATTTAGAAAATATATCTATACAAGTCAGCAAATATCTGTAATTTTTATTTCTTCGACTGAGGGAAGAAACATCCACTAAATCAGCTTGCCATTGCGAATCCATCCCAAAGACAATCACTCTATTACGTCTAAATGATTTTCTGACGGGTTTATGCAACGTGTACGTGTCTTGTTGCTGTAACCATTTTTTAATGTCACCAATCTCGGTTTTAAACCTTTCTCTTTTCTCACCGCGTTGTACAATTTACGTACACTACCCAATCCTGCCGGATGTTTCGGATCGTAATAGATCTCTCGTAAGATACCGTACAACCGTTCCTGTTTAATAGCCATTCTACTTCTTAATGATACCTTTAGACTATACAACGTAATAATCATGATAATATACACACAGACTCTTTTACACGGCATTCATATTTTTATTCACATCATCATCGCTAAGGTGTAAACGGTTAATGATAACGTTAAAACGGCAAACTTGAAAATGTCCCAATTGGTGATAGTACATTCCTGTAACACCGTCCAGTCCACATCATATCGGGCAATGGTTTCATCGACCACTCGAAGAATTTCTTTTCTCCTGTTATCCTCAGGTAGACTTTTACATAAATCGAAAGTAAAAATGTAGAGCGTTAATGCCCTGAAACACTTCTTCTCTCACGTACCTTCTCCATGCATAGCGTTCTGAGCTAACGCTCTCATATCTTTGAAGGATTTCATTTGTTTAGGAGTCCCTTTAAAAAGAGTCTTATAGTCTTCGCGTTCTCGAATGTTATTTATCATCCGTGGAAATGTTCCGGAATGATCGGTATATCGATGAAATGTTTTTCTATCAAACGGCGAATCTGTTTTCCAGAGACACCAACTTCATCCTCGCTGCCATAGCCGCCATAACGTACGTTTCCGATACTTCCAGACTTTCGGACAGCGTTTGGTAGTTGTTCATCTCCCATGATCGTTGGAATTCTAACAGCGACTGTTCAAAGTCTATTCCACGGTGATCCAACCACAAATTTCTCGCCGTCTCCTTGAAAACTAGACTTAGATGAAGCTTGTCCAGTTGCTTGATAGCTATGTCGTATAATATGGGCGCCAGAGGGTCTTCATCTGGATATAAACACATATGTTGTTTCTGGGAAGGATGATCCGTTTTACAACCTTCGCATCTGGTCTCTACCATCAATCTAAAAGTTGTTGCGATATGATCAGCATACAGATACCGTAACAGTCTGCGTAGTTGTTCAGCAGCCATTTCTTTTTCGATGTTTTCGTCTTCGCAGCCGTGATCTCTCCAGTGAGTAAAGTTATTCTCCGTCTCCATCGAGCGATGAACTGAAGGCAATGGTCGTTATGAACCCTTATTTATAGCGTAATAGGGATGTTGTTTTGTTCAGAGGGTCATGAGTTTGTTTTAACAACGAAAACAATATTTCGCATCAATGTTTTTGTTACGAGGATCGTAAAATCGTGTTCTATAGGCCTATACAATTAAATAAACGACAGTTATTATTCCAAAATTGCGTCATCTACCGCTTTCATCACGTTCTTTATACGGCCCCATTGATCCTTTGATAAGGTCACTCCTCTCTTCGTGGGTCGCAAAATACCTCGCGCGTCAGTAAAGAAACTGCGTACATGTATGAACTTTTTTCCTCGAAATCTAGAAACGGTGATATAGTTATCGGCCCCAAGATGAAATCTCTTTTCACATCCCGTTTCAAGAGTCTTAAACGCTGGTTTTGCGAAGGGTATTGGTTTCTTCGGAGTAGTATGCAACTCTCTCCCCCGGTAACAATCCTGAAGACTAGCATCAACTTCCGTACGGTTTGCCATTTCAGTTCCAATCAAATTCTCATTCAATGCATCATCATTCGGAGATCGCTTCCCATAAATTCCACACTCGTCAAAACCCTCTATAGTTAGAGGTTTATCATTTCTGTAATCTATCTCATCGAATCCTTCCGTAATTCCGCTCATAAACATAGCATCCTCTACTAGATCCTTAACCCCGGATTGTCCTTGCAAAAAATCCGGCAAAGCTTTGTCGTAAAAACTCACGTTTGTCGCCATTCTGATGTCTAAACCGAGCTCTTCTCTTACCGTAGTAGGTATGAAACGTGTAAACCCGATAACCCTAGCTTTTATCGTAAAACTTGTTGTTTATTGTCATCATGTAGCTGTTGCTGTTATTGTTTTCATGGTTGTTTTTGTCAACCCTAATCTATTCTTCTCTTTCCGAGAAACCAAGCTCTCATCCATTTTGGGGTGAGTGCCAATTTGGGTCCCTTATTGTTGTTGTTGTTGTTGTTGTTGCGGTTTTCCAAGAAACCAGTCTCTGATTCGAAAACAACCATGGGTGTGTTGTTGACCTCATCCCACACCCCTCCCTTTGTTCTCTTTCCTAGAAATCATCCCTTCTTGGCACCGCGCCAATTTAGTCCCAAACGCAGGCTTTATACTTCTAACCACATATTTAAAGACTACTAAATATCGTTTAAAATGGGACCAAAATGGTGTTTGTAACATTAGGGGATGACTAGTTATTGTAACAAAGCATGGGATTATCCCCTTTGAGTTTGTACAGGCGGCACCCCTTCCGGCGGCACCCCTTCCGGAACCCCTGGTCCCCAAACTTCAAACAGCTGTATCTCCATTTCTGTATTAGCTATATCAATGCCATTTTGCAGACAGATAGCTTGTTATTAGGACTTTAAAAGGATACCAAATTTGTTGTGGATTTAATAATATTAAGGGAATATGACAGCATGAAACTAGAAAGTGTAACAGTACCACCATATTGCGAGGCGAGTTCATAACGCGTGACCATATAATGCTTTTTCCCAGAGAGACAGGTTCCTAATTGAGTGATACATTAATGTTATAATAATCGTTACGTTATTTATGTTGCTGTATATTTATATTAAATATATGTTACTATAATTACTATGATTTTTGTAATTGTAAATCATGCCAATCGTGGCAATATTTTGTATTTGGGCCGATGGCCTCATGTACTTTGAAATAAAAAACTAAAAAAAGCAAGTCACAAGTTGTCTGGAACCGATCAGAGCGCGAGCTAGACTGGATGCGATGCGCACCACGGAACCGTTGCACCGTTTTTGGGGTGAGGTTGAACAACTGTCACTGGTTGAACTCACGTACTTTTACTCGAGGACTCATGTGATGTACGTCCATTGGGCTCCGCAAGATCACTCACTCACCTCGCGCCTTAACATACGCGTTCATATTCACGTTCACTCTGCGCATCAGCCGACGTCGACGGTCGTTGGTGCGCGAGTGACTGAGCAATGTCATATTATATTATTCACCGATATCGGCGGACACCCATCGAAGAGAGTATTATTGTAATCAAAAGGTTATCGCCCGAAACGTCGGTTATAATTATAATACAAATTGCGCAGCTCTATGTGAATACGGTTTTTTTAAACCGCCAGACCATTACTTGCTGATTAAAGACGCACTTTTTAAACACACAACAAAATAGCATAATGATAATACCTTGTGTAATTGTTTGACTATAATATAACCACTTAACTTGTCAATTGAGGCTTTAATATTGAACACCCTAAACTATTGTTTTGTAATTTGGAAGCTAAAACATCTATTGAGACTTCAGAAGTAATTACTATTCATTCTTGTTTTATAGGATGTACATTTGAAGGCTTCTGTGGTGCTCTATTCGGCATATCATCAATTTCTACTTTGACTGTTATTGCGATAAACAGGTATGTTAACTACATAACTTTTTTTGTTTTGTCTATGGGTACTGTTGAGGTTCAATGACATTTTATTTTTCGAAACTTTATTGTTTGAAAGACAAAGATTCATACCTTCTTGTATTATTTACACCTATAGATCAATTCATTCATGCATCTTAATAACATGATCACTTTCATTACATATTGACGTAACCTCTTATAGGCTATTTCATTTAACGCGCGTGTTTGTAATGCGTCTGCGTAAGTTACTCACTTATACCGCGAAAATGATGCGACGTTACAGCAGCAGACAAAATAAAAGCTTCTAACTCGACTCCTTTAAATTTCTTTATATCTTATAAATAGGTGTTATTCATTACAGAGGTTTCAAAGCATCAGCCACCGTCAATCGTTTACGATGCTGGTGATTACTTGGCTGTACAGTTTATTCTGGGCCACATTGCCCTTCTTCGGCATTGGTGATTACGTAATGGAGGGCTATGCGGTCAATTGTACATTTCAATATTTGAACCAGTCCATGGGTAACAAGATGTATGTCGGGTTCTTGTTCTGTGGAGCATTTGCCGTTCCAGTGACGGTCATAACCACCTGCTACGCCAAAATCTATACTAAAATAAGATCGCATAACGCGATTCTGAGAGAGTTTGAAGGGAAGGATGCCGACAGTGATATAAATCGCGAAGAATGTTCCAGACTGCACAAGTTGGAATTTCAAATCGCAAAAATTGGCGTGATCCTCACCCTGCTATTTATAATATCGTGGACACCGTACGCTACGGTAGCGCTGATTGGACAATATATCAGTCCTAGATTCATTGCGTCACGTCCGATGTTGCAGCTGATACCAGTGTTATTTGCCAAGTGTTCTCCGATATGGAATTCGTTTGTGTACGCCATTAAGCATTCAAATTTTAGAGCTGCTTTACGAGCTCAGATAATGTTGCGCTTCCACCCGAAGAACAATATAGCTCTATTTCCTTGAGGAAGCACATGCCGCGAACAGCCCGACATACTAAATAGTGACTCTAGCACTCCAATTTTCCTCAACATTTCGTTTGTTTTTGTCCTGTAAGCATGGTAAGGATATTGATATAACATGTAACTATTTTAACGTTTTGGTCAGTATCCACACATGCTAGTGTATGCTTTTGTGATGATATTACTCGTTATTAAAGGTAGATGTTCCGATTTTCAACTTGAAGTTTTCTATTCTACATGAAAGGTCATCCTTAAAAAAGTCGTGTTCCAAAGTTTGAGTTGCATAGCTCTAATGGTTCTTATTTTAGACGCACAAGATGCTGTAAACTGTACCCATTGAGTAGTACACAAACTATATCGGTGGTTACCACCATTCGCGGTAATTCGACGTTATTTCATCGATTTCTCCGTAATTATACCGATTTAGGCCGTCAAATTTCAGTATGATGATGAGAAAAATACGAGCTTTCATATGATATGAAAATCTCCGTATGTTTGAAATAATTCTGTGTTAGTGACAAAAATGTGATCGGGTCATCTACCTTTAAGTGCTTAGTGTAGTGTCAGCACAATGCAAAATAGTAGTGTGTTATATTTACGAACATATTAACAGTGCGTCATAGCGCTGAATTGAGGTCTTTGGTAATCAATGTGCAAACCTAAAGGCCACACTTGTCACTGTGAATTTGTCTTCAGGAATAATCTATGAAGTGCTGTGATTTTTCTCTTTTACATTAAGAAAGTATATAAACTTCTCAAAAAAGTTAGATTTTAGTAAGAGGTCTTGTCCACTTTCTTGATATCTCGTGGTATAATCATAATTGCGTTACATGTTAATGGAAAGCTGATGTATTCGTTTTTTACGGGAATATGGATAGATCTCAATTCCACTATGAATACTTATTGAAGAGACCATCTTTGTAAATACATAATGAACAAGTGGTGAACCATCGAGTTATTCGACCAAAAATTAGTAATCTTCGGGAATTTTTGGGACGCATTTTTTATTTGAACACTGTTGAAATATACACATCACACACACTGAAAGCTAGCAATCAAAGTAGTATTGTTTAAACCTGTATAAACTGTTGGAACCTTTGCCTCATATAAAGTAAGACGAGCTAGAGGTAGACAACTTTTATGTCAAGCGTTCTGGGTTTTATCATTTCAATAATCATTAACCAACATCGTCAACGCACCTAAGATATTTACCTCTCTCATTAGTGATCGCGCTAACGACTAACTGAATACACCGTAGACATGCTGTTTAAAACTTTAAAAAAAACTGTGGTTACTCATTCAACCCAGTTTATAAACGACTGTTTAAAATCCGCAGTTGAAAACCCCCGTTGTCTAACACTTTTAAACAATATTTTTTGATGTGATGTAGAGAGATGCTATCTTGACTTTTGAAGGTAAAATTGTGGTGATTTTGGTGCGTTCATATTGAGACCGCCCCATATTATTCCCACGCACTGAAAGAAGTGCCTGCTACCGTCTGCAAGGTGAATACTTAAACTTTTAATTGATATGACCACGAAACAATACGAGATCATTATAGGTGATTGAATAAAATGAGATTTTTTTTGAGGGGTTTATATTTTGGAAGCGCTTTGCTATTTTTGTAAAATTCATATAGTAAAGGGGCACTGAGATATATAAGAAATAGATAAATTTGGAGACAATGAATTGTTTCAATAGATAAGGTACGATGAAGTATAATAATTTATGAGCAAAGCGGTTAAATGATGGCGCTAGATTGAAAGTTGGTTGAACATGTTGAAGCTATTTATGTGCCGAGGGATGCTGATAGTTTAGATGTGATCTACATCGAAATTACCAAATCGTAAAATTGTACACAATCGACGGCTTAGAATGTAAACGGTATCAGATAATAGATAAATTAGTATATGCCGAAGTACAACAAAGGTGCTACAAACCTGATTTCAAGGAACATTGAGGGCGCACTACTATACAAATCTCTCAGTGCCCCTTTAAGGGAAGTGTCAACCCTAAATATATGAAATTTATCAAGCATTGTAACTTTTAAACTAATAATGTAATTTACATAAAAGTATACAATTTTTCAAATGAAATGAGTCGGAGAATCCATTTTTGGTATTAAATTTCGCCAAAAATAGTGATTTCTACATTTTTGCCCAAAAATCACTTTTTTGGCGCCAACAATTTACGGACAACCTAACAAAATCAGTTTTTTATTCAAAATTTCAAAATTTCACCAAAATCATCTTTAGTCAATTATCTAGGAAGCACTTTTTATTTTTGGCTTACATTTTTTTAGTTTTGAAAATATTGACCAAAAAGTGCCAACAAAATGTTTTTTATCTCAAAAATCACATTTTTGGCACTTTTTGGTCAATATTTTCAAAACTAAAAAAATGTAAGCCAAAAAAAAAAGTGCTTCCTAGATAATTGACTTTAGATGATTTTGGTGAAATTTTGAATTTTTTTAATAAAAAACTGGTTTTGTTAGGTTGTCCGTAAATTTTTGCTTATACTGGAAAAGGGAGAGGGCAAGGCCCAGGACAAGGCACAAGATCTTAGTTAAAAGTAGGGGGGGGCTGGGGTACCGCGCCATTTTGCAATATTTTGCGAAATCGATCGTGGTTATCACGTGATACGTATCGTGGAAAAATAATGTACACTGTTTTAACGAAATGCACTGTGGGATTGTGTTACCAGCCTAAAATTATAGAGGTCGCAAACTTGCTTATATTGAGCCTAGCTATAACAAGCTAAAAGTGACATCTCTAAATGTATTACCAAAGTGTGAAATTGTTGGACACACTGGTAAAATGGTTTTACAACAAGTTTTGCTATCATATTATCAAACTGAACTCAAGTTAAATCACTCGAGCAATAATATAATTGTTTACGCATTTTAATTGTTTAGACAAAGTTAAATAAATCAAGGATACATTTATGATAGATAAATAAATAAAAAGAAAACTATAAACGCATGGGCGGCATTTATAATTGATAAAAATTGACATAACAATGATGTTACATTAATATACCATCAAGTTTAAAAAATAGAAAAATAATGGGAAAATTCGAACCCGTGATTTCCGATTGCTACGACATGGCCAACCTACGCACGCCACAGAGATTTACGACTGTAATTGTGATAGTTTTATTATTTAACTATGTCCATTTATTTATAACAAACGGATTTTTATTGTGCCATTTTTGCCAAATGTGTGTGTTGCTCTCGCACAAAATGTGTTTGTAATTTGATTATAATTCTTATTTTTAAAAGAACGGTAATTTTTTTTGACATTTTCGAGAGAAAAAAATGGCGTAACCCTGATACGGTAAACGCCAGCAGTGTGGTGTCCGCGTGGGCAAGCATACAGATGATGCTAAGCAAATCCAGCATATAAAACAAAAAGTGCTCCTAATGGGACTCGAACCCACAACCTCTCGCTCCTTAAGCGAGTTCCTTTCCACTAGACTAACCGTGCTAATTGTAAAAATATAACGCAAATAATTTATTTATATCATGGGTCATGGGTTAATGCACGTGTTAAATTCTACAATCCCGGCCGCCACTCTGTTCAAAGGCACAAAAAAGTGGACTTATTTTATGCTTTTTTTGCAATTCTGGGGTGTGTGGATCGTGTTTTTTTATCAAATTGGTTAGATATCCGTCCATTTTAGAACATCTGAAATTTAAAGTGCACCCACACACCCGGGAAAGTATGCTGCCAAGGGCATATATTTTGCACGTAAATCCAATACAAAAGTTCAGAAAATCGACCAAAATATGACGTCATGACCATTGCTTCGAGACAAAATGGCGCGGTACCCCACCCCCCCCCCCCCTAAGTTAAAAGGTCGGAAAGCGATAACTTGTAACAGCGCCCGCAATTGTTAGACCACGTCAGAATTTGTATATGAAATCAATGGTGCCATTTTCCGCCCCTGTTATATTGTGCCCATTATTGGACTAATAGTGATTGCCAACATGATGCTAATAAAGCGCTAATGTAAAACCAATATTGGTCCAATATTGGTTAGCAACATAATGCCAATTGAAGAGCGCCAATGTTAAACCAATATTGGACCAATAATGGGCACAATATACCAGGGGCGGAAAATGACACCATTGATTTCATATACAAATTCTGACGTGGTCTAACAATTGCGGATTGCATAAAATACTGACAATGAAACTACTTCATGATTCACGGGGATCTTCCCCTATGTATGGTGTTGTCAAACGCAGCCCCTCGAATATATGAACAAATAAAGCCTGGTTAGTTGTGAGTAGGGCCTGCATGTAACATATAATGTTCATATTTTGTTGTACGCATGATGACGTACCCTGTGACGCACCCAGGTTAATTGACTAACATTGACGCACCATTCCTGGAGGTCGATACTGCGTCACGCAAGTGATGTGCATTATACAACAGTCGGCGATTTCCCGCAGTTGAAGTATGCACATGAAGATTATGAGATGTATTCCGTTGTTTAAACTGTTAAGTACTGTGTTATGTTAGTGAGATCATACTTGGAAATGCCGCTACCAACCTATTTAAGTCAATTTGGGCTATCAACAGAGTAACTGAGAGTTTATAGTATTCCGTGTCGCCTGAATACAATTAAAGTCAATTTTACATCTATGATTCTTCCAACAATCTCAATGTATACTTTGTTTTTTCTTGCATTTTTAATGTATGTTGTAATACTTGCAATTGTAATTGTGCCAATAAAGCCGGTTGTCTGCGATGACAATAAATCATACCGTGAATAATAAACCAAGGTCACTTAACACAAACGTCGATGTAGCCTTTCGCCATGTTATGAAATAACTTCGCCATAAAACGCCACTCTCGTTCCCAGACGCGTTAAATTGGTAGGAATTGATTCCAAAAGATATGCTATTGTCCATCGCTCATGTGTTTCGTAAAATAAGTGTCTATAAACTTCAAAGATAGCGTTACATCTATCGCATCGGTGAATGTGTGTATTCAATTAATATTGTTCAAATATTAGAAGTATTTAAACTTTCACCGTTGCCTTTTATATCAAACTAATTTTATGTATCCCGTTAGCTAGTATTACAAAATGTAGATGCCGCGTTAGACTATCAATACTTTTTTGTTTACCAGGCTTTTCAAACTTGTTTGAAACAGACATAGTATCAGCTTCAGACAACATTACAATATAGACAAATATCCCCACTATTGACAATCATGATGTACCTTAATTCAATTTCACCATTCATTATTACGAGATCATTACTAAACCCGCTATTCATTGCTTTGTTCGTGCTTTCCACACGTATATTATAGCAGTGGCGGTACCAGCATCTATCCCTTAGTCATTGCTCTTAATGCATTATTCAAATGCGTATTATAGCGGCATGTCTGAAGAGGTTTCTTGCGTAAGCAATCATCATGGTGTGTTACGTATGGCAAGTATATCTAAAAAGGAAAGAAAAAGAAAGGAGAAGAGAAAGATAGAAAAGGGAGTAACAGGAAAAGGAACGAAAAACGAATGGTAGGAAGGAAAGAGAGGAAGCATATTGCATTCGTCTGCATACTGCATTAGCATGATTAGGACGAAATTGCAAAGGACTAAATAGCATTAGTACGAAATAGCACAAACACGAAATAGCAAAGGACGAAATGGGAGTGGACGAAACCGTAAAGAACCAGCACGGACGAAATGGCATTAAGACGAAATAGAAAAGGACGAAATTAGAGAGAACGAAATGGGAAAGGACCAAATGGGAATAAATCAACGTAAATATGGTAAAATTGCTAACTCTTATTTCTGGCTGTTACCATGGAAACAAGAATGAACGATGGAAAGTAATATATTGTTATGAGTTTGGTCCCACGCCCCAACATAATGTTAGTATAAGAACAAAGAATTCCCCCGTGTGATCACATATCGTTGATTTGTATATGGATAATGATTCCGAAAGACAACCCTTAGAGACGAAACACTTCATTTTCTGATTAATAAATATGCTTTGTTATTTTGCTCTTATGAAAATAGATAATTATGTTTTTGTTCACCATTTTCAGATGAATATCGTTTTATCTACATGAAAGCAAGATTATGTTTAATGTACAATTTCGTCTCTAGAGTTGTAATAATAAAAAGCCGCTTTAATTCCGTATGCAACGTGACATCAAGGGTCATAGCACAAGATAATGACTCAAAAATTCTTCAAAATGTACATTGTCGCCCCCTGGAGTTGAATAATAGACTGGTTACATCATTCGCTATCTCTTACAAACACGGACCATGGAAGTACGAGTACTTGCGCATCGTGTTTTCTTCAAAATAAAGAAAACTATCGCCAAATAAAGTTCAGCAAAGGAAATGATACCTGATATGGTTACAATTAATATTACATTATTAATTATCAGGATATGCACTGAGTAGGTATGCTGGTTAGAATTACCCCCTAGTCAGCCAGCTGTAGAACGGGGCCCCGTTTCAATCGAGGGTGCTCTAAAACGACGGGTGTACGTAACCAAGGTAACGCCCACCCGTCAATTTGCGCAATAATTGAATGTTCGCCTTTAACCCCAATTGTCTGCATAAAAGGTAAATATCCATCGAGTTGAGGGCAGCATAATGTACCAGAAATCCTTGCGACATCCAGTCGATGCTTTAATTTAACCTTTAACCCCAACATCACACGACACAAGCTGTAATTATATCTTTTTTGACCGGTTTGCTGCGATGAGACCACCATTTTCTAGACGAGATTATACAATTTTATAAAATTTTAAGGGGTAATGTGATAATTTTTATATTACATATAAGCCCTATAGTATTCAGAAGTGATGTCTTTGTGGTTATCTCTGTGATAAGAGAGTTATTTTGTTGTTTAAAATCGGCAAAATCGGCTTTTTATGAATTTTGAAAATGACTGTGACGTGAGGCAGTTCCCTTGGAAACGCACTCCCGTTCCCAAGCCCTAAACTACTACAACTACAAAGTAGGTGTTGGTTTGAAGATGCACAAAATGTTAATACAAAATCCGACGTTTCGGTCAACAGACCTTGGTCACGGAGTGGAGAGTGTATGCGAATACGAAGTCAATAATAATAAAAGAAGATATACGCGCGTAAGCAAAAGCGTCAGACAATAAGCAGAACGCGGCACACTAAGGGAGCGTAAGCGCGGCAATGTGAAATACGCAGGAGACAATCTCCATGTAAAGATGAAATGCAAAAGAGAGAAAGTAGAAGAGAAAGAAAAGAGAGGAGAGGGAGAGTAATAGGATAAGAGAGGAGTAGATAAAGAAAAGGAGGAAGTGGAAAACAATACCTAAAAGTATTAAGTGATAACAAAATATAAACATGACTAAGGAGAAAAGTCATGGTTAAGACAAAATGAAAATGGAGATCAAAAAGCCACGGGGTATGTGAGTGCGGGGGGGGGGGGGGGGGGGGGGGGGGGGGGGTGTGAACATGAGGAGGGAGTTATGATTTGAAAGCTGTAAATTGGACGTTGAGACCATTGTTGTTGGGACTGGCAAGTGTACCGTGGTTAAAGATAATGCGTTGTTCCATGGTCCATCGTTGTAGATCGGATCGGATCACAAAAGTAGGATGTTTCACTGGATCATACGTTTCTGCCCAGGTCCCAGGATGTTCTAACTTGTTCGGATTATAAACTCACAAAAACACCCAAAATGTATAAATTGACAACTGTTCCGGTTCGCTGCGTTCGTTTTTACTAATTTCACACAATAAAAAGAAGAGACATCATAATATTATTGGCCGTTTGGATAGGGCACAAACAGAATAAGCCAACGTATTTAAGAACAAAATTCCATTGGAAAAGACAAGTTGTATTTTTTGGGGTGGGGAGTAAAAGCTACTGGTTAGCAGGGGAGGGGTCATGTAATTTCCAGTTTCAGCTGTAGGGGGTTAGGTAATTTTGATATACGAGTCTCGAATTCCCCCCCACCCCCCCCCCCCCCCCCCTACAATAAATATTAAACGGTCCTTAAATGGCTGTGAATGACAACCACGCTAAATTATTAAAATGACCCTACTAAACTGGGCATTTGATTGCTTTCGCGAATCACAGGCTTACACAAGATAATTGACAAAATAACAGATAAACAAGGGAGACGTGATGTTACATTTGTGCCCATGAAATAGCTTCTGGATTACCCCTATCAAAGTGAAATTGATTATTGCCCTCCTTACCTATAATCACCCTCCCTTAAACAACAGATACAGAATAAAATATCCAATCGAAACCATATTCGCTGCCTGCGACACTGTTATACTTTGTCATCACAATAATGTAATAACTCTTTGTAGTAAACACGCATAGAAACACCAAAGACATCAAACTTGAGTTAATATTACCATCGTACTATCTATGATAAAAGACACGTATCACTGACACTAGGATACATTACAATAGTAAAAAAGCAAATACACGAAACAGCAAATACACGAAACACATCACCAATATGTCTACCCAAACCGCACAACCATAAACCATGAAAACGAATATCTGCCAAATACGATAACCGCGAAACCCGCGAACCGCTCTAGATCATTTTGTTGTGATTTTTATTCTCGATAAAGTAGATCACTAATTAGGATTTGCACACAAATTGTTATGCTTTAGTTTGAAGAAACACGAGAGGTGGTGTTGACCACTTTACTATATGACATCAGTGACACATTATGCAGAATACAGTGTGAGTCAAAATATTCAGGTCGCGATTTCACCGATTTCTTTTAATTACATACCAGTTCAAACACGCACATGAATATATTTAATGAAATGCAATTAATGAACACATGGTTGGCTATAACCTAAATTTCATTTTATTCCATGGATATACCAAACGGGAGATATGTGTTTCCCCCAAATTCGATGAAATTCAATCTGTTCCAACATCCACGTTACTACTATGAAAGTAAATTATTTGCGCAATGGGGCGCAAGCTGACATGTTGAAGGAAGAACTGGACATATTGAATACAGTTCCAGACCATAACCCTCGTGTCACATGTGACATTGGGATTATTGCGATCAAAAAGTTATGAAAAAGGTAATTTTACTTCTTTATATGCGAGAAAAAGACAATCTTCATTTTTGTAAAGACTGCCCGTGCCGTATTTACACATAACCCATCATTCACATAGCTTAATTGCTATGAATTCGTGTTATGTGCAATAATAATCAGTATTTTTAATAATCAGTATTTATATAGCGTCTTTTCCAAAGGTTCAAAGCGCTGTAATTTTGCTGCTGGTGAATCATACTAAACAATGCAACGTCCAGGCAGCAGCTAAATCAGCGCCAAGTTGCGACATATAAACACATATGAACAACATCCACCATTCTTCAATGCAGCTCCCCAAATACCATAGGGTCAAGGAAGTTTTTGATAACCGATAACAATCCGCTGCGCCAACACGCTCACTTTGTATATTTTAATCGTTTTCAAGTATAATAAGAGACGTAACGAGCATAATAAAGTTTAGCTTAGCAGAATAGCGGCTAAACCCATTTGTTGAGACAGACGGAACTTCCTCTGGTTTCACGGGCTTTTCGAAATTCCGTTCACGTGATAGATAATGCATTGCGTGGCAGCGGGAGCTGCTTAGGTCATTCAGGTCATAGTTGATTCTAATAACGTGAACATACGTCTTATACAATTTGCAAATCATTTTGATTCGAGATCATTTTTATTGTTCTTAAATTTCGACTTCTACGTTGGGAGTTATTGCCGATTAATGTTCTGATTGTGTGGATTTTAGCGGAGTTATAAGTTGTATTATCTGTTCATTCGTTGTTTATCGAAAAAGGGAAATAGCACCACAGATCGCATCGCAGTCAGTTAGCGGCTAATGGCAACAGGTAGAAACTGTGGCTCCAAGGACAATTACTCCGGTATTGAGAAGGAAATGGCGGGTTAGTTAGTAAATGTAACATCAGGCCCACGGCAGCTTCTCCGGGGTGCTCAGTGGTAAATCAAGCGTGTCCAACAAATCACGTAATTAGGGTAGTGTTTCAAGCCGGGCACGATACGTACGTAACGTGAATAGGGTAGCAAAACCAGAAACATTCAGAAAAAGGGTATACTTTTCTCTTAATTGGTTTACGTATTTAGGGTCCTTATTTGCCCCGTGAGGATTATAAATTGTCATGATACATGGGCGGGATATTCTCAATTTGTATCCGTCTCATAAGTGATTCGATTAATCAGCTCGGTATTTGTTTCATTAATTCTTTTAAGGAAGGAATAAAAGGATTTGAAATGTCCTTAAAAAGAGTGCACGTGTTCCACGTCATTGCCCTAATTGATTACTCGGTATTGGCTATGATGTTTATTATCCTAAAGATAATTTAGTTGGCTTTTGAATGCCGTTGGTTTTATTGTAAAAGAAAAAGGTGGAGTTGATATAATAAATGTTTTTAATACCGATATAGCTATAAAAATAATGTGGTTGAAGCGTTTCCTCAGCGATGACAATGCACCGTGGAAAGATAAAGATAAATACCAAATTATTACTTTGACTACTTTGCCTTGAGTAGGCCTATATTTTTCAAACTAATACGAAAAATAACTGCTTTCCGAAATAGGTTTTGTAAAGATACTATTTTATGTTGGCAACAGTTTTAAGATTGCGATAAAAAAGATTTACAACTGGATGATATTTGTAATATGCCACTTTAGAATAACACAATGTTAACAAGTCCAGTCAATAATTCATTTCATACAATAGCTGTTAAAGCTTGGATCAAAAGGGTGAAAGATGTTTATACGAGGGTCATTCAATAAGTTCTACCTCCTCGCTAATAACATCGCTAATGTGAATGTCAACCTCATGACATTTGTCATGATTATAGCTCTGAATCATAGCTACACATTTATAGTAAATGCAAATTGATACCTATTTCACTTTTGTCATGATGCAATAAAAGCCAGAGAGAGATTTTGGACGATGAATACGGAAAATTACCTCAAAGATAAATACATGTTTTTTCCCGTTTCTCTCCGTATTGTATGATTAGGTATAACCGCCCGATTTATATACTGAAAATAGAAAGCAATGGATGATTTCTGAATATAATGCTATACTATCATGTATAAATCAGATTGTAGGCAATATTAACCTTTGTAGCTTGCAATTAATATGACATCAACTCAAATGTATTGACACGCCTTCAGCATACTGGTATACTGATATTCAATCAAAGTTCGTTATTACAAGTCAAGCCACAGTGATGCCTCCAAAGTTAAATCGAAACATGATAGTAACTTTATCAGTTTTCCTTATATGCAACATTTAGAATAGTTAATCAGGTAGTCAGTGATAGAAATATATATCTTTGAGAGACTTGAAATATATCCATTTAGGCCTGTATTATGAAGGTCTCTTAGTTCCTATGAAAAGCAAATATGACTTTTGCAGCGGTTCTCTATAGGGTAGAGTTAAAATTGATGGCGGTCCTGGTCTGGTTCTGGCTAATTAGAGGACATTTTCCGCCAAGAAATCAGTAACTTGTATTGGTTAAAGTCTGTTCAAGATATATTTGTAACTTAGAACGATTGTAATTGACAGATAGGTACATTTTGTCTCTTAGAATTGGCCAAATGAATAGCACTTTGGCTGTTTTTTACCCGTTTCCGTCGCACTAAAGGGAAGATTGGGTTTTACTGCATACACAGAAAAGTAAAATGAGTATTCAGACCAATCAACTGTGATTTTGTAGCTGAGATTCAGGGCTTTAATTGTGGAATATTTCATATGACTGGCTTGTATATTAGCAAAGTTATGAGGTAGGAGGTAGAACTTATTGAATGACCCTCGTATAATGCGATCAAGGTTCTTTCATCTTATTCAAAATGATGCTGTAAATATGGAAATTGATTTTAAGCAAAGCATCTAAACATGACATTGATAAGGCTAATGTTAAAGAGTTCGATACAAAACTGAACATTATTTAGTTAACAACTCGTTGAATACGCAATATTTCAAATCTGAAACAGGCAAGCCATACAGGGTGTGTCAAAAAAGTGTCCCATGAGTTAGAAAAATAATTGCAAAATACATCCCATGTCTTTTTGCTGTAAGAAACGGTTGGTAAGCCCTATTAGTCCACTCTCTTTATCCCATCGAATTTCACCATTTACCTACCGAGATATGGTCAATTGAGCAACAAGAGTGCGAAACATTTAGTTGGTAGATTATTATTTATTTCGTTGATTATGTTCAATTACGCATGTACGAGTAAATTTGACATAATTTGATAACGGAAGCTCCAAAATGAATTAAAGAAAAAAACATTTGATAGCACATTAAACATTGTTGAACATGATTAGTATTTCGCGAACAACTTGTATATCTTTCATGGCCAAACAAAATATCAGGTTTCACACGGGACACTCTTTTTGACACACCCTCTAGTCTAGTACAAGCGTGTACCGGAACTCCCAAATAAAAATCAATTGTGAAAGTATTTGGTCCCTTCCTTTCAAATTGAAAAAAAGAGAGATATTTCCAATTTAAACTGGTACATCGTATTATTCCAGGTAAATCAATACAGAAGTCTGTATACATTATTTATGATGACAAGTGCCATTTGTGTTTAGAGAAAGACAATATTGAACATGTTTTGGCTATGCCCATTATAATTATAGATAAATGATACACCAAAAAAACTAGCATAAAAGTTGATTGTAAGGATGTACTTAATAGTATTTGTTTAAAAAAAGTATATTACGTGTTACTAGATTTGCCTTAAAAGTGTAATAAAATGGTCAAGATTTTTATAAGTGGCCGACATTTTCAGCTTTATCGCAACTTTGGGGAAATGTATCGATTTTGCGCAACTTTAGGAATTTTGCCCCATGAAATACGGCCTCGATCTACTTTCAATTACGACCAACGGGTTGAATACGTACAACAAGAACTGCCTTTTAATCAAGTATTATCAAGGAAATTTTCAGTGTTTTCAAATTTTAAACGTAGAACACTCTTCGAGAATCCATCCAGGGACGAAATTATAGACAAATATTGATGCACCGGTAACCGTTTCGTTGATATTGGCATTTTATTATGATGAACAAAAGAGTAATTTAAATCAAACCCGCTATAACATAAACTAATAAGTTGTATACTATTTTGATAAGGCGAGGAAAAAAGAAAGTCATGTTTTACGGGCCCGACCAACCCTCACTTTTTGCGTTTTTTTAAAAAAAAATAGAATTTTGTTTAGACTTTTGTCTCCCGTTTTTGGCCGGAAATCTGTCGAGAAAAAAAAAAAATCATTTTTTTTTTGTCAACAAATTCCCGACTTGGACAGATTTTGGTTCCATTTTAGGTAAGGAAATTAACAAACAAAACAAAAAAACCGACCGACCCTACTTGACAGGTCCGTCCGCCCGTAAAACAGGATTTTGTTTTCGTCGCCTAACGTTGAATCTTCAATAAATCTTCGATAATTATTTGATAAATCAGTGTTACCTTGGTAACCAGATATAGCGTATTTTTCAAATTGACTTGTCCATCTCAAACTTCATCAAATTAAGCGATTGTTGTTTATGCAAAGAATATTATATTATTGAAGGATTCTATTAGCATCTCTTTATTGTTATCATTGCTTCGTCCTCCGATATTTCGAAACTATTCATGCGAAATATATATGTATCTCCTAGCTCCAATAATACAACGTTTACAAGCATGTTGTATTGGTCTGCTTGTACGCAGAGGGTGATTTAAGGAAGCCCCATAATCCCTTGCGAATTTGTTGTACCCTGGATTTCACCCGCCACTGTAGCTACGCACAGCTACCAAAAACATCAGTGAACCATGAAAGTAATTGTGTTGTAAATTATTTTGAAACTATCACAGAGCTGTGTGACCGTGTGCGCTACATGTATTCAGTGGTATTGCAGTCAACCACAATAGACAGGCCATGCACTTATTATTCATCGATCGGCTTTACAGAAAAGAATCAACCATGCGTCACTGGCGCGTTATAGCACTGATTCAGATTATTCTTTGAATTGACGCGGGATTTTTGAAAGTGTTGTAAACGCGCATGAATAGTTTTGGCGAACAAAGAACAGTAGTCATAATATGCAGGGCCTCTCTAGATGCTGGGTATCAATCCCATTGTTTAAAACTGTTTGAATGGGCATGACTCCTGTTTATTGATACGCCAGCTCGATGGTTTCAGAAGTTTTCTAGGAAGGAACCATGCCTTGTTTCTAAGTAATTAATTAGTCGATAAGAGAAATGTGACACTCATATGTTAGAGAACGTTCTAATCTTTTGAAATCTGCTTTCAAAATCCTTATCGACTGATTTTTCGCAGAGAATGAAGCACTTGAAAAGTGGCTATCGGGTGTCTTTTACATGCAAAAGAATAGGCAATTAAAGGAAGGGTCCCGCAAGCACAACATTGAGCATTATTTGTTAGAAAAATAATTATCGAGCCGAAGTTACGTAATTATATAGAATAAAACACCATACTAGTCACAAAAATAAATAAAAACTGCCATCACTCAACATGCACTTTTTAAAATTCGCGGCGATCGAAAGTCCCGGTGTCGATGACGTCATGGATATCGGTGCTCAAATTGGCGCATGTGCATTGTATAACTATGACATCATCGACACTGGGACTTTCGATCGCCGCGAATTTTAAAAAGTGCATGTTGAGAGATTGCGGATTTTATTTGTTTTTGTCATAAGTGTGGTGTTTTGTTCTATATAATTACAAAAGTTGGGCTCGATAGTTATATTTATGACATATAAGGCACACTTTTATGCTTGCGGGATACCTCCTTTAAAGGAGCGATTTTGATGTCAATTATTTCCTTTATCATATCATAGTGAATGTTGGGGCTTCCTTAAATCACCCTCTGGCTTGTACGTGTATAACTATACGGTTTCTTTATTTTCCAATATCTAGCGTAACTATCAATATTAAGTGTAAGACCAACTTTAAATTAGCCTACCAGATATTGTAAACTACGCTAATATCGGTTGAGTTGATCAATATGCATTATAGTAAGAATCAATTGATCTTTTGAATGCATAAAGACCGTATACATGACAAACGAGTCAGATTATAGAAAATAAAATACTATTCAAACGCTTGACAGCGTAGCTCCGGCGAGCCAAATCGACTAGGTGTGACAGCGCCTTTACAATGACTTACTCAGTAGATTTAGGGGATTAAATAGTAGATGGTCACGCGTTATGAACTCGCCTCCCAATAGGGTGGTGCCGTTCCATTTAAGTTTAGTTTTATGCTGTCATTTTTCTCAGATATTTTCAAATCCACAAAAGCTATCTCAACAAATTTGGTATCATTTTAAAGCCCTAATAACAAGCTATCTGCCTTGGTATAGCTAATACAGAAGGGGAGATACAGCTGTTTGATGTTTGGAGACCAGGGGTGGTGCTGGAGGGGGTGCGTGCCGCCTGTACAAACTCAATGGGGATAATCCAAAAATGGCGATAATCGTTGTTCTTTGTACAATAACTAGTCATCCCCTAATGTTACAAACACCATTCTGGTCCCATTTTAAAGGATATTTAGTAGTCTTTAAGTATGTGGTTCAACAGACTTGTCAACTATTTGTAACAACTAATTAATTATGGATAAGACCATGATCATCAGCTTTCTTCCTATTCGCATTCGCTACACAGTCAACATGAATAATCAGCCTCAATTTACCGGATTTATAAAAATGACTATAACAGAAAAGTTTTCAACCTATGATAGCAAAAGTATACATGTTTGGAAAACTTGTAACTAAAGGAATTCAGAAATGCAGTTTATATCAGGGAAGTGTTCATCCTTAAACAAATATTTCTGAAAATTCTAAATATATATAAAATAAAAATTGGAGATATTCACTAGCCGGTATAATTACCATACTGACGTATTAACTTTGACAATTATATATCATCTAATGGGTAATTTCATGAGATATTCAAATATGTAAACAAAATAATGATAGGGGTAGGTATAAAAAATATATGGATCTCAAATTAAAAATAAAAACACTCTGATATTTTCCGAACATTTCCGATCATACCATTTTAGTTCTTGGCCGTACTATAATTTTAATGGCATATTTGGTTTCCTCATGCAATTCCCCTTCAGAAAATGTATACTTTTACTACCTCAGGGGGGTATGCAAGCAAATATAAATGTGTAAAGTTAAAATCATGTCGCGAAAGCCAAAATCCGTGTGTAACGCGAAAGGAGGCGAGCTTAAAACACATGACCAGATACCCTTTTGAGACACTCCCATACTTTTAGCAATTGGAAATCAGCCATAAAGTCATTCATATTATCAAAGAAATTAGTGTCATGGTATCAGGCACTCTAAGAGTTGCTCTGTTTTTGAATATTTTAAGGTAAGGTTACTGCGATGAGTTCTTCTAATGATAAATATTGATATTGATCCAAGATACCTGTAATGTAACCTTTTTAAACCAAACATAAGTTATTTCGGATAATAAACACTATGCAGGGAGATTTTGCACATAACGCACAGATGCCACGCATGTGAGGTTTATTATTGTTTGAAAAAAAACCATGTTCTGACCACGCTCTCTTGAACGCTTTGCATTTCAGGAAGCTGTCATTCAATTGGTCTCGCAATACCACTAATTAAGACCAGGTATATTTACATTAACATCCATTAATACGAATCAGCTACGTTTATTTTATTTTTTAGTTAGCTCTGCAGTTTTTGGGTCGCGATAAAGTGTGTACAGGGTGTATCAAACAAATTATGATTCTGTTTCATGACGGCGTAATTCTTATTATAATCATTGGACCATGACCAATTTAGTCTCAATGTAAAGCCCAATTAATTATTATGATATCCTGAAAATATAAGATCAATCCGATGCAAAATAAGAAAACTAGCGTTCTTTGCGTAAACCATGTCATTTACTGGTTTGTACAATGGGAATCAGTGATGCTCTATTTACTTTTAAGCACAAAATACCGGGTTTTCTAGAATTCATATTGGGAAAGGTGCATTTATTTAGCTATGAATATCGTTGTTGTCTTTGTCAAAGTCCTTATGATTTTAACATTATATTTAGCTTTCATAGGAACTTTTAAAATAATATGCAGGTAATTGTCTGTGAACTTGTTAAATTTCCACTACAAAATTATTATTTGAACTGTTTGTGATGTTTTATTAAGTATTCTTATATAATGGGCGTGGTTTAAAATGTCAACCCATAATATCCATCAATTTCATTGGTTCTGTGGTTAGTTTTGTTGGATACTCGCTATAGATTACCAGACCGCTAATCTATGGATCTGGGCGGGGCTTCATTCACACCTTTGATGATGCCGGAACTACATTTAAAAAACATCGCCTCGTCAATAATTGTAAACATCCTCGTAAATTATTGTAAATCGAAAGTAAGCTTATTTTACAATACAACATTAAGGTTATATGCATGTAATTAAATGTAAATAAAAGATAGAGGTCCATTTAATGAATAAACGCGCATAGTCATAAGACATGTAAAAGAAAGAAGGACAAATAAAAAGGGTGCCTAAAGTAAAAGCCTATTTTCGTATAGGCTACATTCGTAATTACTTGCAATAAAGTGAATATGGAAGAAACCACGGCAACTTTTGAAATTGGAGACCTAGATGTAAAACATGTGAAAGAAGAACCAGAACCAGAACCGGAGTGTGATGATTTACCAGATGAAGTGATCAGAAATGTGATGGGAAGGTCCGACGCTCGGCAAGCATTTGCTGCTGGCGTGATGATCGCCATCCACCCGCCACTGAATTTACCATTTGTAGAGCTCAGTGAGGCTGAATTTAGCCATAGGCCTATGGCTATAGAGGAGTGGAAAGATGACAAAACTTACCGAAAAGGGCCACGAGCTGGGCGTCAATCGCCGTAAAAGTAAGGAAACATTTTTACGTGTATTTATTAAATTAAAACATTCAAAAGTCCCCCTCGAGTCTTTTTGCGTTCGCACACAGGCCAGAAATAGGAACTACTTTAGCACGTATCCAAGAAAACCAATGAAATTGATGGATATTATGGGTTGCCATTTTAAACAATATATAAGAATGACGATTAAATAATTATTTGCAGTGATTTGAAGTATAAATTCCAGCGTATACCGCAAATAAATCTGATCACTAAGGCTACCTGATCACTAAGGCCACCAAATCACATGTGCTTGAGATTCTTGCGCCAAAGTAATATTGTGGGTTGTTCGATTTTGTTTGTGGGGATGTATAGCACAATAATCAGTTGGTTTGTCACTGTGTACTAATTCAAATCAATCTAAAACGATCCCCGACGAATAAATTGTTGAAAAAATCGTTGTTAAATATAAGAATGAGAATAAAATATGGTTCGTCGATGTTTTGGTATAGAAGGCTGCCATATAATGCATAGGCTGTACCATATTTTTATCGTCGTGAATGGCCGCCTGCGGCGACCATTCACGACTCAAAATATGGTACAGCCTATGCATTATATGGCAGCCTTCTATACCAAAACATCGACGAACCATATTTTATTCTCTAAATATTCAAATTATGTGAGGTATTAGTTCAGCTTGAGTGATTGGTATGAGTTTGGTATAAGTTCTTTTAATTGAAATACGCTGAAAGCGAAGAATGGGTTTAAATACTAATTTCACTCATATTATGCCATATCGAAACGTATACAGATATCTAGATGACACAGACAGACCTAGTTGGAAACATGTCCCCCATCATATTTTGCAGATATGAGATTTGGACTGCAATGTTGTTTTTATTTTTTAAATATTTTTGTATCAAATGTCGAATGATTCATTCTGGGACACCCTGTAGTGTTGATTTTAGCATATTCAGATTAAGAACCCTCCTTATATTCTCTAGCAAGTGACTTAGTACTGGCACACGTGATTGCTATATTGGCATCCCCAGACAGATAAACATATCAACGTTCAATTGGTGTACATTACAACACAATAACGAAATATACAAATATTCTTATTATTTAAGGGGGTTTATATATTTAATGCCTTGTAGCAGAAATGTTTCCAACCAAATTCGATACCAGGGTTTCGCCGAGTAAAATATACGTAATACGATTTGGCATCTTGGAAAAATTGCGATGTGATTGGTTTATAAATATAGTCGCCCCTGAGTGTTGTACAACCATGAACGTTTCAATAATAAGTATGTGTATCATATATATATAATAAAAACAGCTTTGTTTTAAAGTTCTCATTTGTGTCCTTGTATGATTATCAGCATTGTTACATTTCTTATTAAACCTGATTTCGGATTGACCAATACTTGATTATCCATACACGCTAATCCAACAAGCTAATGGCTACTTGCTTTGATGGCCTTGACTATTTAGACTTAGTACAGGCCTTTAGATTGTACAGGCTTGCATGTCAGCACACGGTCACCTAAAGTAACAAACACCATATATGCTTAAAACCCTTCACTGCACACTGCTGAATGGCATTTCAAGTTTCTTGTAGCGCGGATTTCAAAACATTAGTCCCTTAACGTAAGCATGTCCTTGAAGATTGCTTCTATTGATTGCGTGCATGGCTGGACACACATTAATATACTTTTGCCAAGTCTGTGCACAGTTGTACACTTGTATGATACATTGTTATTGTAAGAAAATGTTGCAAAATTAATGTATTTACAGTTTTGATTAATATTACAGAAAAAAGACAATAGAAATTGAGAAATGTGGCTTGACCATTTTATTAAGCAAAATGTATGGATTACTTTGAAACCTTACATAACTTAATTGGCAAACAAAAAGTGGTTAAATGATTCCATGTAACGCCTAATTAATTGATTAATTACGCGCCACTGATTACACATTATGTGGCTAACCATAAACATCTTTCTCTGTGATTATAGTGTTGATTGCATATTTACTTTAAGAAAAATACAAACACAATTGTTTTTCATTTTAAATATACTAAATGTTTGGAGGAAACTATTTTAAATATTAAAGGAATATTGAATTATCTGCTCAGACCATTTAAGCACATCTTTACCTTTAATTTGATACCTTGCAAGTCTGGTTTGGACACACAGCACTACTTAATAATTTCAACGAGTTTGGTCATTAATTTAGCTTAATTAAGACATATTTTAGGTGTTTTTTTAAGTTAAGATAAATGTGAACTTATTCTCAGACAGAACTGTTGGCAATTATGGGAACGGTGTTAATAGCATGTACAGTTTTGGCTGGAAATTACAAAAAGCAAATTGGTAATTTATTTCTTTATAGTTATGCTAATTATATGCAAATAAGGTCAAACCATTTTTGTTTCTATGACATCAAATCACCACGCTGTATTCTACAATATAATATTGTCTCCTTGTCTTACATGTTACTTTTTGAATTGTTGCATAATTTCAATAACATGCACTTTTGGTAATTTATGTACTGTTGCACTGTAGCAAAGTGTTCTGGACGGTGCATTTTAAAAATGAAAAAGTATGTATCATTTTCAAGTTGGAATGTACGAGAAGTATAACGAAGATATTTTACTCGGTTTTAAATTCGTATAATGGTCCTATAAACCATCACTCGATGATAAACGTATGTGTTTAATTTCATTCGTTTTACCCGCTCTTGGAATGGAGCAGTCCATCTTTCACCATAGACCACGTTATATGTTGAATAGTTTATATACGGTATTTCATCAAAGCTTCGCTCACATGCCTTGTGTCTTCAAACGGAAGAAGTGACTGTCATGCTCTATCGGCCTGCGTTTTACTAACCGGGGAGTTCAGGCAAATTCACACTCCAATATTATTTTCCCGCTTTGTGGCCAAACTGTGAGGCTCCGAAACCTATCGTAATCTGTTACTTACTCGGACGTCCAAACTCCACCTGTCATCAATTAAGGTAAGCAATCGTGACGAAAGGAAGAGAGCGGGAAGCGCGATAGGGGGACGAAACGATAGCGGGCGAGAAAGGACATCTTAGTTTCGGTCGGTCGGTCGGGCATTTCGCCGTTGTGACAAACTAAAAGCTGTTTTGGGTCAATATCTATATTCACAGGAACATTTCCCCCATTTTCGTCTTGATAAAGGAGACACTTGTGTTATTGGTATATGAATAGGCCGTCATTCAATGAGGTAATGGAAGAGAAGTTTGTTGTAATTTCACGCCACTAAATAGGTTCCTTTGATTCATCCAAAACTAAGATAATTGACATTAAAACTATAATTAGAATAGTTAGTTTACCTACAAAGGTGGTAAGTTGTCGAGTTATTGTATGGTTTAAATGATGACAAAATGCAAACTATTGAAGATTTTCTCAGTCCATTTAGCGAGGTCACACTTAAAAATGTGGATGGGTGCAAATCGCGTGTACGACAATTCAAAGCCGCTATGCCTGACCTGCCGGCCGACTGACGGTGCAAACACATCAACTCGATCTACATACAACACTTAAAGTAAGTCCCCCTCTCAATAGTTCGTCATAACATTGTAAGGTACACATTTTACCAATAAAACTTAGTTAGAAATAATCTTATGACTGTTTCCTAAGTGTTGTTTGGTAATGAAAAATGTCCATGACTTTATGGCTGAATGAGCTCAAATGGAATACAAACACTGCCCTTCTCAAAAGAAACAACTCACTGTGAAGCTCTGAGCCAAGAAGGGTATTTACATGGCTGAATGATCATGCATTGATTACACATTACAGTAATATTCACTCAACCACAGGTGTTTTTCCATTAGTAAGAAGCAATTCATAAACTTTTGTGACTTTTGGGCAGTTTTTGTCTTCCATTTAAGCTCAGTTAGCCATATAGTCATGGACATCTTTCATTTTCAAACAACAATTAGGAAACAGTCATAGGATTATTTCTAACTTATTTTGATTGTTATAATGTTTTACCTTACGATGCTATGACGAACTGTAGAGAGGGGGACTAACTTTTGGGGTTGTGTTTATTACAATCATCTAGGGCTTGTAATTAGCATACTATTTTGTATTCATTTGAGTCAGATGAGTCAGTTACCATTTGATGTTTGACGAGAACACATCAAATTCTGTGGGTATGGTAAAGAACAGCATTTCAAAACACTTACAGTGATGTTTACTGATGAATACATGATTCGATGTCACTCTATTGAATTTACAACAAGGTCTCTACAACCAGACCATGTGATTATCCGCTTTTAAAGACGGACATGTTTCTGAACATGTATTTAATGTGTTTGCCACAGGGTAGATGAAAAAGTGATCACAGGAAACTACAGAACGTTTATATAATTATGTTTTTTATCATTTTAAAAATATTGATCATACACAGTTTCATACTAGTCAATAGGAGGTCACAGCTCCACTTTGATTATAATCTTAAAATGCAAAATGTTTCATCTATGCCTACATCCAATCTGAATTCTGGATAATACACAAAATAATGATATTGCAAGTATGGCATGAAAAGGATCATGATGAGCGCAACTTGGAAACGGAAAGAGTTAAAATACATGCGTTTAGCTTAGTTTAAAAGATTGGTTCCCAGATGAGCGCGTCCATGCCGTATAATTTGGATGTAACTTTAGCACTATGTTGTGAGAACATCCTCTAATAGCAGCCGTAAAGACTCGCCGTTGTGAGACTCTCAATGCAATGATACTAACTTCCATGGTAATACAATTAAAACAAAAACAAAAATACACACACAAACAAACATTCACAAACACCCCCAAAGGCCAAACGCATAAATACATGCATAAATAAAATAAAATAAAATAAAGTAATAATACATAATAAAACTTATTTAGATAACATTGCGAATAAAAAGTGCAGTTTTTAGAGTGGCTTACAACTATTATGGGACTCCACATCCCATACTAGCAGCCGTAAAGACTCGCCGTTGTGAGACTCTCAATGCAATGATACTAACTTCCATGTAATAAAATTAAAACAAAAACAAAAATACACACACAAACAAACATTAACAAACACCCCCGAAGGCCGAACAAAAATATAAATACATGAATCAATAAAATAAAATAAAATAAAATAAAGTAATAATACATACAATGAAACTAATTTAGATAACAATGCGAATAAAAAGTGTAGTTTTGAGAGTGGCTTACAACTACTATGGGCCTCCAAATATTTATGACATTGGCATGCTCTTTTTAAACAGATGCAATGCATATGGCAACATTGCTAACTCCATAAAATACTGTCGGCGCTTGATCTTGCCTCTTTTACGTGATAACGAAAAGTGTGATATTAATCCGTTGGTAAACTAATAGTCTCTTTATTTCAATCATTGGTGCATAGACCGAATTTAAATCATCATAATTCTCATTGTTAAACTCTATCCATATAAATTCAATAAACTCTTGTCTTTACTCTGAACGATAATTAACAGTGTGATATTATGCATTTTAAACTGAATGCCATTTTATTTCAGTTATTGATGCATATAATATGCTTACTTATCATTATTAAGTTATCCAAAATTATTGTAAAACTATTGATTACAGCGTGTCCCAAAAAAACTGGGTCCAAAATCTGCAGAGCTTGTAACTTAAAAAGTAGAATATGTAGCTACTTCGTATTTAAGGAAATTAGGTTAAATATACCTGATCTTAATTGGTAAAAATGTGAGACCGATCAAATGGCAACTTTCGGAAATACCAAGCTATCAATAGAGCGTGGTTAGAACCCGTTTTTTTTCCCACTTTAGCAATAAACCACCTTATGCCTTGCATCTGTACGTTGTGTGCAAGTTTTCCCTGCATCATGTGCATGGTGTTTATTCTCCGAAATATCTTTTGTTTGGTAGAAAAGGGTTACATTATAGGTATTTTGATCAATATTCAGCATTAGAAATACCCATTGCAGTAACCTTGTTGTTGAAAATGTACAAAACCAGAGCAACTGTTACCCTGATACCATGCCTGGAAATAGCACCCGCCCACCTGCCCATAACGAGTAATTTTTGTGTCGGGAAAACTTAGTACCCCGGCAACCGATTATTTCAAACTCACGGTGTAAGTGTGAGAGTTGCACTGGCTGGTGGAATTTCTGTCGGGCAGGTATTTTTGTGAGTTACCTGCCCGATCCCGAAAAAATCTGAAGTTCCAGCGCTGCCTCTAATACCTTTGATGAGATGACAGACTTAACGGCTGGTTTCCAATTTCGAAGAAATGGTTCTTGAACTGCTTCAAAGATGGCGTGTCTCTGAAGGTTATTTTTTGATTTTTCTAACAAAAATCATAGGAATTTACACTTTTTATTCCCCTTATGACGACGATTTTCCTGAGTAAGCCATTGTTATAAAGTTATTAAGGCTAAACTTTGATGACGTCAGTACGAGCGCAAATGCAACGCATGGGCGGTGCATGGGCAAAATCGGAAAAAACGGGTTCGGACCACGCTGTATTCAAAGCTTTTTATTTCTAAAACCTTACATCCGATTGGTCTTATAATTTCACCAAATAATGTCAGATATATTTACTTTTATATTCCTAAACATCAAGCAGCTATGTTTCCCATATTTTAAGTTAAAATCTCTGCAAGTTTTGGACCCAGTTTTTTGGGACACGCTGTATATACGCTAACTGCTGCAGCTGTTGCTTCTGCTTGGCCTACTTAAAATATGTCAATGTGATCTTTACTTAGAAATGTTAACTAAATTACCTGATAGCTGATGATAGTGTAAAAGCCACTCCTCATAGGTAAACCGCTTATCTTTTCATTGTTCTGTTTCCTTTTTGTTGTTCATGTGCTCATTTGAGCTACTAAGACATGGTCTATGGCCATGTGTTTTGAACTCGCCACCCTTCCCGTTGCATGTTCAGATTTTACACCATATGAGATTCGAATTAGAATATTGCAATAACTACTTGTTCTACCCCATAGATTTAGATAGAACCTAATGGTAACCTGTTGTGATTTAGAATGTTCAAAAATATCGACTTTTTCATATTTGGATTAAAACTCAATAATATTGTTATACCTATCCCAATCATAATTTTAGTGGGTATTATGAGTTTCTCAGGCAATTAACCCATCAAAACAAAATGGTTATCAAGGGTAACTTGTTGAAATATACAATGTCGGGAAGTGAATCATCACAAACGTTTACATTTCATATTTGTTAGAGTTTACAAATACCTTTTTCGGGTATGCACTATGCACCCTATCCTGATTTAAACGGCATTTTTGAATCCCCCTATTTTCAAAAAATGTATAATTTTGCTATCATCGGTAGAATACTTTTATTGTTATAGTAATGTATGTAAAACCAATGAATTAGGGTAAGTTCACTGTGAAGGGAATAGGGAAAAAGCCAAGAACATTGCAATTACTTCATGATTACCATTGTGACAAACTATTTAATTATCATTTATTTGGGTCCTACGACTCTGGATAACCAATAAAGCCACGAAGCAGTTTATGTCCATTTGGGTCCGTTAGATGTGTGATAATCTGTAACTTGTGAGATAGGCTTTTACGACGGGTATTCATAATATAAGTTAAAAGTTTAACGGGTTCGCCGTCGGACGAGTTTTAATCTGTCAAGCTTTCGTCAGGATTAGCTCTGACTTCTTCAGGACCAATTTTTTATAATATTGAACAAAACATAGAGATTGCCACTTCTCTTGTTATCATCATTTGGGCTGCCCCTTGTCCGATGATTTGAGAGTAGGTGCCCTTTCCTACTTGTGAAAGAATTGGTGGCTCTGAAAACATCTGTAACATTGTACGTGCTCGGGTATTCACAGTGAACTTGTCCTAATTCATCGAGTTTACATACATGACTATGACAATAAAAATATTATACCGTATTATTGACACGTTTGTTGAAACGGAAACTTATGGAGCAAAATCGTGTTTGTAACATACAGGGATGAGGAGTTATGGTAAATTTGACGTAGAATTAGGAACCTTTTCTATATTCCCTATAGAGATTGTAAACAGCGCCATAGCCACCGGCGCCGCTTCTTTATTATTTTTATTTTTCATTAATCTATACATAGTAATATATTAATATAATAACAATATATAAAACATACGAGTATCAAGAAGTTACAAATATGAACAAAACATGACTCTACCAGTGAACAGCATGTACCACCAATTACCATTTATAGTTTGAAGATAGATGGCTCATGATCATCAACGGTACATGACCTTTGCAAAACCATGTTTGGGGACCCTTTGGGGGATACTGTCTTGGGCCCCGAACAGGCAAACGTTGCTGTCATTGCTACTGTTGTTATGAGTACTTTCTATGGAATCATATCCAACAAGTGTTGTCCTCTTCAGCTATTTAAACACATTTTTCGCCCCCCACCCCCATATATCGTGACACCCAGGGCCCCCGTACAGGAGGCGACCCGGCGGCAACACAAATTATTGACTTTTGGCCCATAACTGACCAACTCACACCATCAAACCTGTTGTACCTTCTCAGCTGATTATACCTTCTGGGCTCCCAGTCTATACATTTCCATTTTTATTGCAAAACAAATTGAAAAATTGGCAGTCTTTTTGTCCCATGAGTAAGATAAGTGATGACAATTACTATTGTTATAAATATACTATTCATTCATTGTTCGTTTGTTATTAGTCAAATTCACTGCTGTCTTTTTCATAGGAAGCAAAAGGAAAGGCGTATATTGGCAATATAAAGATTTTCAAAATAATAGCAAAGTGTCATCTTGACTGCTTATTAAAATCTATAAATGCACACCATTTCGAGTTCATTGCTGTCTTTTTCATAGGATGCGAAAGGAGAGGTGATAAGGCGCATATTGGCAATATTAAAATTTTCAAAATAATTGCAAGGTGTTATCCTAACTGCTTTTCAAAATTTATATATAAACACCATTTTAATAATGAAACACTTGTCAAACTTACGCTAGCCAAATCGCGTAATTACAGTGTCGCCTACACAGCCAGTTACTTTAATACGGTGGAGCTACCTGGAGCTCGCTCCCCCTGGCTTATCCTGCTTTCACCGCTACTCTTCCTGACGCCGCTCATACTCTCCCTAATGTGAACGTAGTTTACGTGTAGTGCTATCTCAATCGTGTACATTATGCTGCTCTAATAGCGTATTATCTGAACAATCGCTCACCCAATAGCGAACTTTCTGTGGACATTCACTGTCTTAAAAGCGAATTGTGAAGACAATCGCAATATCATATTGCGTGGACATTTACTGCCTCAATAGCGTACAAGGTGAGTATAGAAACCCTTTTAATTACTGAACTTGGGAAATTTAGTTTTGAAATTTGGTGCTAAATTATCTAATACAATTATGGAACAAAAGTGAATATTTCATTAGCTTCCACAAGAATTGTAGTTCGTCAAAATCGCTTGAAAACAAATCAAGTTTTACCAGGTACAGCTCGTTGCTTCAATAGCGTATTGTGTTGAGACTCGATGTATCAATAAATTATTAATATGTGGACAATCGTAGCCTCAATATCTTTGCATACACATTTACTGCCTCTGCCTCAATCATGGCAATAGCGTACTGTTGCGGACAGGGGCGTAGCAAGGTACAAAATAGTGGGGCGGCTATTACTGGTAATTGTGTACTGTCAAAGCGGTGCGCAGCACCGCCCTCCGAGCTGTGCTCGGACAGGAGGGAGTATGAGGGGGGCTGTGCCCCCCTCATAAGTAGAAAAAAAAAAATCAATTTTAGAACTCATTTGGTGCGATCTGGTGTATACCTTTGACCAATATTTTATCGAAAAGCCACCTCTTCATTTCAAATAAATATTTTGTTTTTTATCAATGCACGAAAAAAGTTGAGCATAACTGATATATTCTTGATTTAAGTATACATGGTTTAAAAGCTCTAACAGGGGGAGTCTGAGGGGGGATGTGCCCCCTTCATAAGTAGAAAAAATAAATCAATTTTAGAACTTATTTGGTGCGATCTGATGTATACTTTTGACCAATATTTTATCGAAAAGCCACCTCTTCATTTCAAATAAATATTTTGTTTTTTATCAATGCTCGAAAGAAGTTGAGCATATTCTTGATTTAAGTATACATGGTTTAAAAGCTCGAACAGGGGGGAGTCTGAGGGGGGGATGTGCCACCTTCAGAATTGGATTTGTTTTAAATTTTGGAACCCATTTGGTGTGTACTTTTGACCAATATTTTATTGAAAAACAATCCCTTTCCCCCGTTTCTTCTCTTTTTTCCCCTTTTTTCCCCCTTTTTCTTTTTTCTTTCTTTGCAAAAAAGCGGGACGGCTATAACCGCCCCTGCCGCCCCGGTTGCGACGCGCCTGGTTGCGGATAATTTCTGGCTCACTAGCGGGCTCCCTAGCGTACATTCACTGTCTCAATAGCGAATTGTGGACATTCACTGTCTTTAAAAATAGCGAACTGTGTGGAAAATCAATGCCACAATAGCGTATTAAGAGGATAATTGCTGCCTGAATATCCTTTTGTGTGGACATTTTTGCGTGTACATTTGCTGCCTCAATAGCCTATTGCGTGTACTAACAGTATGATGCCCCTACAGCGTATCGTACAATTGTGGAGATTCACTGCTTCAATAGCGAACTACTGTGTAGAAAATCGCTACCACAATCGTACAATGGCATTTGCTGCGTCGATAGCGTATTGTCTGGCAATTCACTGCCTGAATATCGTATTGTCTGGGCAATACGATATCCAATCGCTGATTCAATAGCGTACTATAATTGTGTACACATTCACCGCCTCTATTCAATAATAAATAGTGTAGACAATCGCTGCCCACAGCCCGATAAATAGCTATTATTGTGTGCACATTCACTGCCTCCTTAATAGCGAATTGTGTAGACAATCGCTGCGTCAAATAGCGAATTGTGCGGACAGTTCCTGCCTCAATAACGCATAGTGTGGACACTTGCCGCCTCAATAGCGTACTATCATGAATATTGCGTGGACATTTACTAGCTACGTTCACACTGCGGTTACTCGCCGGCGTAAGTTACGCTGAAAGTAATGAACATTCCATGAATATATTCGTTACTCTGACCGATGTGCACACTAACGCTACCCCATTAGTGTGCCATCGCTACGCCGTGTAACCTACACGATCACTCGCTCTGCCGGAGTAAACATTGACAAAGGTCAAACTTATAATACACACTAAAAGGTAATTTTGCCAGTGGTCATTTTGAATAAACCCCGTTTGGGGTTGGTTTGTCCCCCTGAGGGGTAACATTGTTCTAGAATAACCACAATCATATCGTCATTTTTAAGTGATTCACCACCGTGGTCGAACACTTGGTGGTCATTTTTCCATTTTCCATTTTACCGTCGCGTATTGACATATTATTATCAATCCAGATATTGGTCTCAATCATAGCAATGACAATCTAGATATATAAATGAACAAGTTGACATTGTTATTAATATAAAAATATGTTGTGACCGACTCGAGCCTAATATTTCAAGTTTATAATGACGTTCACTTCGAGCCTATAAAATGCACACACGCGTTTTTGCATGGGATTTCCAACTACGATACGATAACGCCACGAAGTGTGTTGTGTAGCCCGTCTGTCACGTTTCGCCATGGACAAATTACTTGAAATATTCACATGTATGGGAATCACAGCACAAATAAGAGAGAAACAACTAACAAGTCAAGAAATGGTACACCTTTCCTATCTCAATCTTGTTCTCATTGCAGTATGAGGTTTTATTTAATTTTTGAAAGTACACCTGATATGTACACCTGATATGTATTGCTGGATTTGGTAACGCCAGGGAGAGCGTTCTAAGCCTCGACCGCAGTATATTGAAAAGGGTTGCTGCCAAGTTGTCCCAAAACTTAAGATGGCTATCTTTGGTATTATAGCGATGCATTTCTGATACTTTTATAAAATATTCACTCAGATAACCTGGTGAGGTGTTAATAAAATGTTTTAAGGCATGGTTCAACTTTATTTGTTTAATTGTATCGTTAACATTTAGAAACTCCAATCTGTCAAGTTCAGCCTGGCCTACATGTGTATTTCTCTCCAAACCAAGAACAAATCTAACAACCTTATTTTGAGTGACCTGAAGTTTATTTTGGATTTGTTTAGAAAGACATGAAAACCAAGACGAACAAGAATAGTCAAAATAGCATTGAACCAAGGCTGTAACTAAAGTTGTATGAGTTTTTTGATCAAGAAAATGAGCTTGTCTGTATAAAAAACATGAGTCTTGCCCCAGCTTTATGAATAATATTGTTAGCAACTGTCTCGCCTGATAGGCACTTATCCAATGTGATCCCTAAATCCCTAAATATTTGACCGATTAGGTAGATTTGATAGGCTCATTATTGCACATAACATTAAAATCATTGTGTTTCTGTAATTTCCTGTTTGAACAAAAAATAATGGCCTCAGTTTACCCAAGTGAAGAGACAGCTTGTTGTTGATGAGCCACTGTTGACATGACTTCAACTCCTTGCTAAGCTTAGCAGCAATTTCATCTGGATCTTTAGCATCAACAAGCAATGCACTATTGTCTGCCTAAAGTTCGAGCTTACAATGCACACTGATAGACACGTCGTTGATGTAGCAAATAAATAAAAGCGGCCCTAAGACACTGCCCCGAGGCACGCCTCACGTTATTGACAAATGGTTGAAGCTAGTTTTATTAACACAGACAACCTGACGTCTATCACTTAGGTAAGACCTGAACCATTCTGTTGATTCAACACCCATAACACGAAGTTTATTGCACAAGATATCCCTAACAATTGAAAACGTTGATTTTTAAATTAGTTTCAAATTAGTCGGACCAAATTTAGCTAATAAATCGTCGGTCTCATCACATACAGATCTATTCGACGCAACACGCTTTTCGAGAAAATCGAGATTGAAAATCCTGTCGTCAGATTTGGCTTCAAACTTGCTTATTTCTTAACCAATATTCCTAGATAGGATATATACATGAAGAGGACCCTTGGTACTTTCTATTTATGTCATTTTTGTGTGCTAATCATTTGAATAACATTGATTAAAATGGTACCAAACTTATAGCTCTGTATATGAAAATATTGCTTTTCATTATTCTCGTATAGAACGCATATAGATCTCTATGGAATAGATCTGTATGTGAAATGCGTAGAATTTGCGATGTTCAAATAGCTCATGGAATAGATCTGTATGTGAAACGCGTAGAATTTGCGATGTTCAAATAGCGTGATGTGTCGTCCACGTTCTATCCTATTCTATACGGAAGAGCGCTATATGCGAAACGCTGAAATGTAAAAAACAGCAAATACACCAAATTCAAGGACTTATATCTCATTAATTAAACAGAATTGAGGTCTGTAACTTGGGTTATTGAAAGAGCACGATACAATATTACTAAAAACCGATTTTCTCAAAAATTCATAATCTCTCGAATAGATCAGTATGTGATGAGACCGACGAAATAATATCAGGCGATTTTTACATAACATCCCAATCTTCCCCTCACCCCAAATCTTCCTCCGGATCGTTTTTTCTTCTGTTTTTGTCTCGACTATATTGCTAACATTATGTCTTGTAAAACTCTGCAACATCTTAAACCGGAAGTGCATAGGCATGAGGGTATGAGCTTGTAAACAAAGGTCATGCGCTAGATGAATCGCGTAAGTGTTGTTCACAATCCACGGTCGAGCGATGTGGATCTCGCTACTCCTGCTAAAATGCAGGAGTAAATCGCCCTCATTTAGACGGCGTAACTTACGCTAGTGGCCGTTCACACTGCCACTACTCCATCAGTTACGTGATCACTACTCCAAGCCACCGCTACTCTTCCCTACTCCGTCTTTACTCTCTCCATAGTGTGAACGCGGCTTAAAAAACTGAATACCGTTGAATAGATTCATCAGGATGATGAAATAAGGTTCTAATAAACTGATCCGAAATATATACTCACTGCGGTGAATATATATACTCACCGCAGTGAGTATATATTTTGGATCATACTATAAGAGCCTTATTCTATCCCTGAAAATATGACTGAAATCTGAATCGGGACTGAAGCAGGAATGACATTTTTCTTAACAAAATAATGCACCACTGAACATAACACTAATTACACAGTAACATATTTTTACATGTTTAATAATTCATTTATATGGTTTCGCTACGTGTATATCAATGCCTATTATGTATCTTCGAATACATAAAAAACAAATGACTGTACGCCTGATATTTGGGTTTCTTTTACCGTTTTGGTATTAACCGAGTGATGAATAATTATTATCGGGACGTGTAAACTGAGTTCCCGATCATCGACCTACCAACATGCCTATTCTGTATACCTACTTATAAACAGGTCAGTTGAAAATGTATATTTTAACGATAAAAAGGTCCAAAAATGTTTCTGAAGCCATGTTGTTCGCGCAAAAATATGACTTCTTTTGAGGGGGGCATCGTTCCCACCGTGACAAATATTGGGGGAAGGGACGTGCCTGTCTATGCTCGTTACCCTTCCTCCTTAATTGTCTTCCTTTTTATTTTTTACACTTTACCCAAATGGAGGAGGGGGGGGGGGGGGGGGGGGGGGGGGGGGTTGACTGTCCTTCTAGTTAGCCACTGCTTGTGTGGGAATGCCGTTGATGGGGATTCAGAGGGCGGAGCTGCTAGGTTTTAACTTGCCTGGATGATCTAAAAATCTCCTTGCTATCAAAATGTACTTTTGCTATAAAACACTCACATGGTTTAGACACGTAGAGATATCGTGAGAGAGATTAATAAAAGCTCCCGGCCTCTCCTTTTCCCTCCCCCTCCCTCCTCTCCCCTCCCTTCCTCCTCTCCCCTCCTCTTCTCTTCTCCTCTCCTTCCCCCTCCCTTGTCTCCCCTCTTTTTATTATTTAAATGGAAAGATCAAGTAGGACCAACATGACTGCTTTACCTGCGTCGAGCTCGTTTAAGATATCATTTTTAACCCTAAGGAGAGCCGTTTTAGTGCTGTGGGCAGTCTTGTAGGCAGACTGGTAAGTCTCAGTGAGGTTATTAACCTGGAGATGGTTTTTAAATCTAGAAATGGCTTGGTACTCAGTGATCTTACCTAATGTAGGAAGGTTGGACACAGGACGGTAATTTTTAAGTAAATCTGGATTGAGGTTGGGTTTTTTAATAAGTGGTGTGACAACAGCTTGACGGAGAATGAGAGGAAAAGAACCAGACCTGAAAGAATTATTGATGATGGACGTGATAATGGGCAACAATGTATCAATACAACGTTTTAATAACCAGGTGGGGAATGGATCAAGAGGGCTAGTCTTGTCAGGTAGCTTAGCAATGATATTTCGTACCTCCTCCTCATCCACATCTTTAAAACTTTCCAACACCTGTGTACAATGACCATTACTCATACTTACATCCGAAATATTGCACATAGGGCCTACACGTATCATTACTATTACTCATACTTACATCCGAAATATTGCACATACATGTACCATTACTAACACCATGCACAATGCCCTCACGTACGATTACATTGTCATCTAATTCATTTGTGGCATCAACAGAAGCATCACACATTTCATCAAGCTCAGATCTGATGTTATCAACTTTTTCAGCAAAGCACCCCTTTGTCACAAATGTGACGGACGTTTGACATACAATGACGCTACCCTTGGTTACTTTTTTGACGCACCATTGATTGATTCTGGTGGACTATGACTGTCTACAATGACGCACTCCAGCGTCATACATCATTGTTGACTGAACTGGATTGCAATAGGCTATACATGAACATACTTTTAAAGAGTGTAAAATGTTTTCTTTAAGAGCGGTACATACCAGTCCTATATTCATGAGTACCAAATTCCCGGGGTATTTCTGGTTTGAGTATTTAAAAGGTCATACTAGCGATCGGGTGATTTATGCATGCAAGTTTTTCCTTGAACACACCCATAGAGAGTATTGGAATAGTGATTTGTTCACTTCGGTAGTTGCATATCTTAAAAATAAAGCCTGGTTGGTGGTAAGTATAGTCTACATGTAAACTATAATGTTCCCATTTTGTTGTACGCATGGTGACGTACTCTATGACGCACCCAAGTAAAGTGACTGACATTGACGCACCCATTCATCAATATTGTGACGGACCAAAGGCTGACCATGACGTACCCTGCGTTCAGAATGTGGTGGTAAATGACGCACCCATGACGCACCTCTCCCGTGGGTCGTACAGTGCGTCATACAACTGATATGTGCATTATATCTTCGAATACGTCCTAAAACCAACTTGTAAAAACGAGTGATAAATTATCAATATAGGGACATGGTGACTCAGTATATAGATCCAGTATGTATACTGGATCCCCACCATCCTTATAATATTGGCGTCATCTTTCAAAAATGACTCCCGGAATTGAGCATTCTCACAAGATCTCACGACTCACGGAAGCTGTATGTATACTGGTGAAAATTGGAATGATTTAGTATAGTCATGCATTTTGTGTAACGCGTAACATGAATTTTCTTTAATAATTGGTGGACAATATTACTCGCAATGCTATTTTTTTGTAATTATTTTGTTCAAGCAAAAACATTGCCCTTAAATTATTGTTCAAAACTAAAGATGTAAAATTGGATCGTGTTCTCTTTACAGATATTTCCAGCCACTAAAAAGCGTTAACAGCGCCTAATAATTCTCCCGTCGACATCATTGCGGAATCTTTAGAGCGATCAACTGGAACTGGAGTGTGAGAGAAGTACATACAATACAATAACGAACAATTATTTAAATAAATGTAAATGTGTGTGATTAAAATGGTCTACAGTTTGGTATGTAACGCTGTGCTTGGTATAATTGGAAGAGTTGAGGCTTGATAATAACATCGTCTGGTTTGAGAAGCTAATATTTAATAAACAAGTGCTTCACCGTAAGTGACGCCAGATTGACTTAATGGTAAGCATGGCGTGTCATAAACGTATAGTTTGGTATAATATTTTATTGCTAATAATTTGCATAAATCACACAACATTAGCACAGAAGGTGGTAAATCTTTTCAATGAATGCAACAGTCATGTTAATATTACTTATGACCCATTAGTGATTATCACGGATAACATTACAGAATCAAAGTATCCCAACTTACAGAATTCAATATTCAGTTGTACCATAGGTATTTCATTAACACAAGGCAATGGAACTTCAGTACAATTATTGAACTCAAATTCCAATACTATATATTCCTATGTGTATATTAATTTAGTAGACAATTCTTCGTCCCAGAGTGACCAGTGTCTGAAACGAATCGTTTCAATATCGTTGAATTCAATACCTTGTACCATGTTCTTAACCTCAGAAGAATTCAAAATCCATTACGTCAATACTAGAGAGAGTTTTACTATTCGTGGGGTGAATGATCCCCGCTCTATATGTCCCGATTCTAAAAGCCTTTTAGAATCCTCGCAACTATCCTTAACAGATAATACAACTTTTCCTGTCTGTAATTTTACTGAGTACGATGTAGTAGAACCACTGCATCGGTTGTATACATGGTATACATATTACAAAGTGATTTGTCCTGATGAATGCGTCTGTACACTTGGGTATAGATCATGGACCACAGTGTGTGATAATGCCACAGACACGATTGCCCTAATGATTTATGAACCTGATAATACATGGTTAGCATTAGATCGCAAAGGTTTGTCTAATATCACACCTGGGGCGTTCGCCGGGCTTAATGCCGTAACAGAGTTAGATCTGGCTCACAACAAAATACAACTACTCCCTGCCCGCCTGTTTATCAGCATGGTGATTTTGAAAGAACTGCTACTTGGCAACAATCGTCTTACTGATTTACCTGTAGGTGTTTTCGATGGTCTGGTACAGATGGAGTTTCTATCTATTAGCCGAAATCAATTCACTTCTCTGAAGGAGGGCGTTTTTGCTGGTTTGACTAACTTGAAAGATTTATTCATCGTTTGTAATCAGATAACGTCATTAGCGGATAACGTATTTAGTGATTTAAGTAACTTGACAGAATTACACCTGGAGTTTAATAACCTTACCTTACAAGTTGATGTATTTCATGGTTTGGGTAGATTAAAGGTACTCAGTCTTTGGAGAAATCATATCACAACATTGCATCGAGGTGTATTTAATGGTCTGGTATCGTTAGAAAAGTTACAACTCCGTGATAATACGCTGGCGACACTCCAGAATGGTGTACTCTATGGGTTATCACAGCTATACCTATTAGATCTGTCACATAACCTGCTGGTATTGTCGACCGATGATGTATTTAATGGTCTGGTATCTTTAGAACATTTAAAATTCACTGATAATCCACTGGCGACACTCGAGAATGGTGTACTTGATGGGTTATCACAGCTATATCATTTAGATCTGTCATATAACCTGCTGGCATTGTTGCCCGACGGTGTATTTGATGATCTAGTCAAGTTACAGTATCTTGGGCTGAGGGACAATGATCTATCAACATTACCGATTGGTGTTCTTGATAATCTTTCTTTTTTGGTGTATGTGAGTATTACAAACAATAGGCTAACATCCTTACCTGGTGGACTGTTCGGAATTTTTCATACACATATCAATGACATTATTTTTGATAATAACTTATTAAGAACACTGCCAATCGATGTATTCATTGGCGTGATTAATTTGTTTAATCTTAACCTGCAACATAATCTATTAATTTCAATCCCAAACGATGCGTTTAAATACATGCTATCATTGCTTCACTGTCATTTAAGCTATAATGCTTTGTCTTCATTGCCTGAAAATCTATTTGACTCTCTCATAAATACAAAAAGTCTCTGGCTAAATGACAATGAGCTAGTTTATCTACCCGAAAGCTTATTTCATAACATGACGTCATTACGATACCTTGACATAAGCAATAACTACTTACGCCAAACGCCAGCAAATTTATTCGCGTCAGCGTCAGTAACTGATATACTATTTTTAAATATCTCTAACAACAAACTAAGCAGTATACCGTTGTTTGATCGTCCGAGTGATTTACAAGTTTATGATTTGAGTCAAAACTCATTGAGCACTGTGAGTCCGTACATCTCAATGTATATGCCTTATCTGATTTTTGTATCGTTAGATCATAATGGAATAAATGAGCTACCAATTGGAATACTTGAAGGGCTGTATACATTAAAAGCTTTTCACTTGAGCCATAACCTGTTGAACGAGATCAAGCCAGGCACTTTTAATAATCTGACGAATGTCATAGTACTTGCAATTACTAACAATCAGTTGCAAAGCATATCTAACGGTTCATTTTATGGTTTGTTTAATCTTCAGCAACTCGAAATTCAGCAGAACGAAATTTCCACGCTACTGTCTGGTGTCTTCGATTATTTGACCAATTTGAAATTTGTAAATTTGTCACACAACTTGATTCAAAACGTTGACCATGGAGCATTCTACACCACCGGTGTTGAAGTTGTGGATCTCCGAGCAAATGAATTGCGACTTGTGACGAAGTCATCTTTCATTGGTCTTGACAATTCAACAGTGTTGCTGGTAGATGAAAGTGCAACTTGTTGCTTTACCGGATATGTCCAATGCAAACCTCGATATCCACGATCTGTTTATCTCACTTGTAAGAGAATGGTGGATGATTTTCTACCCAAGATATCAATGTGGGCACTGGGTTTATTTGCAATGGTTTGCAACCTGTATGTGTTTTATTTACGTTGCGCTAATAAGCAAGAAAGTACGGTTCAATCACTGCTCATATTACATCTCTCTTTATCGGACCTTCTAATGGGAATCAGTATGGTCCTGTTGGCGTCTTTCGATGCTTATTACGGACAATTATTCCCTTCTTACTCTGAACTCTGGCGTAAAGGTCCTATTTGTCAGTTAGCTGGCACACTGTCAATTATGTCCAGTGAAGTATCTGTGTTTCTTATTACATTAATCACTTTTGATAGGTTTCAGGGTGTGAAATACCCTTTTAGCGGGTACCGATTGAGAACTAAGTCTACCAAAATGTGCTTATTAGCAATTTGGTCGGTTGGTTTATTTATCAGCGTTACCCCAGTTTTGCTATCCGGTGTGTATTCTAATGTGTTTGAGGTGTCTGAAGTTTGCGTAGGAATTCCAATTGTGAGAAGGCCTTTAAGCGTAACAAACACAAGTTCAGTTATCATAGAAACTAAAAAGACTCGCTTATCGGAGTTTTCTTATTATGGGGTTAAGAAATATAATTTAGGATTGTTTTCAAATTTTCAGGAATCACTTTACGTCATATCAGAAATAACCGGCAATACATTATTAGCAACATACTTTTCTCTAATTATTTTCATCGGTGTAAATGTGGCTTGCTTAGTACTAATTGCTTTTCTTTACACGCAAATATTCATAACTGCAAGAAATACTTCGAAACGTGCGGGTAGACAGCAAGATGAAGAGCAAGAAATGCGTATGGCTTTTAAAATGTCCGCCATTATTTTAACTGATTTCTTTACTTGGGTCCCATTAGTAATAGTATGCATTTTAGTACAATGCCAAATTATCACGGTTGGCCCACTGGCCTATGTGTGGACTGTAGCTTTCGTAATACCAATAAATTCAGCTATCAATCCATTCCTGTACACTTTAATCACGTTCATTTCAGACAGAAAAAACTTAAGGAAAAAACAGGGACAACGAAAGGCTTAGTCAAAGCGAACACATCCTCTTTTCACCATCATGATAACATATTAAGCAATTTTAGAAGTATGGCGATCTTTGCACACCCTACTGCACATTATTTGTATTTCCATTCCCCGTTTTACTTAAACGAAGTACGCCCTCTTCTATTTCAAATACTGCCATCCTATATGTCCCCCTTTTAGAAAAGGCTAATTGGTTTCAGAACTCTTAGGTTTGATCTTTAATTGTTTTCTCTTGGTCTTTCAACTATTAAAGAGGAAATTAAAGGTATGCTAAACCTCCTGTCAGTCTAGTGGTAGATAATTATCATGAATGTTTTGTGTTTACTGACTTTATTAGCAAAAATATATAGTGCTAAATCGGAACTAATACGGTTTACATATTTGGCATATGAAAAAGTAATAGATGTAATGGATGTTTTGTTTGGTGTGCACGGTCGTTCAGAATATAATAGACAATACTAACATAATAAACTTGATAAGTAGGCTATATTTAATGTTGTTATAGTTACACAGTTTTCGTGAAGTTTAACGAAACGACATACACTAATCGAATATTCTTAAGATCCGTCGACGTCAGACGATATGCAACGAAAGGAGTATTAACATACATTTAGACGTGTTGGTAGTAGCGCAAGAGAAAACAGGGCTTGAACGCTCACGTTTGTATCCGTATTTCTCAGTCTAATCATAGCCATGTGTGCATACTAAGATAACTGCTCATCTATTCAAGTTGACTTATAATCATCTTAATCGTTTGAAATTGTGTCACATCTAACGTGTATCGATGTCGTTATGCTTATTTTGTGACATTTAATTCGATCGTGTAGTTGATTCGAACCTGTGACCCGAATTATACTTCAGCGTCGCGCTCTTCAGGACCGACCGAACCAGTAATGAGGAGGGGGGGGGGGGGTGGTCATACAAAATGTTATATCGACCCAAATTGCGGATTCTTATAGAGGATTGTTTTCCTTCAAAAAACGACTGACACATTTTAATTATATTAGTGTCGTTTAAAAACAAATACACAAAACAAAACAAAAACATCTGACCGACAACCTGTTTTAATGATCAGTCATTCCGTAGAGCACCGACACCGAAATTGTCCGTATTATCTTTTTCATCCTTTTCCAAATTAACACGTCAAGTGACTTACACGGTAGTCATGATTGGATGAGATACTGGACCATTTGGATATTGTATTTGAAATTCATATACCCTATCGAAGACATTACCTAAATCATTCCCGCTTTGTATCCATTGGCAAAGGCGCTATATAAATGCCGTGTTATTATTATTATTATCATTATTATTAGTGTTAGTGTTATTATTATTATTATCATTATTATTATTATTATTATTATAAATTGCAAATGGGGTTTACACGTATTGGTGACTCCATTTGACATATACAATCCCATTGTGGAAGATTAGGGTAATGTCTTTCAAATGGAATAGCTGATAGCTGTGATACATGCATTTTAATGTGGCGGTTGCCGGGCGGTCGAGTTTTGATGTGCTCCCTAAACGGATAAATCCCTTAAAAATACATGTTTCTCGGGTTTTGTTCGTATTGTATAGTTAGATATAAGAGCACTATTTAAATACTGAAAATGGAAATCAATGAGTGATATCTGAATATATAACATTATTATCATTTATAAATAAGATTGTAAAGCAAAATTAACTCTAGGCTTGCAAATAGTGTAATATCAACTCGAATGTATTGCTATGCCTTTGGCATACTGCTAATGTCAGAGGTTCGTTGTTACAAGTCCAGCCACAGTGATGCCCCTTATGTTTAATCCTTAAAAATACATGTTTCTCGGTTTTGTTTCGTATTGTATAGTTATAAGAGCACTATTTAAATACTGAAAATGGAAATCAATGAGTGATATCTGAATATATAACAGTAGTATCATTTATAAATAAGATTGTAAAGCAAAATTAACTCTAGGCTTGCAAATAGTGTAATATCAACTCGAATGTATTATATTGCTATGCCTTCGAAGGACTTTCTGATAGAATCAGGCACAATGGGAAAATCTGTGCAGATGGGGGTCAGCCAATTTTAATCATATTTTGGTGATTGAACATGTTTGGTCAAATATTCACAAAAATCACTATTACAAATTCTGGCATACACCCTCCCAGAAAATACGAACCCCCTGGAATGCTCCCCTTCTTGAACACTCTTCTCAGACCTGAAAAATACAGTTTTGTGTCAAATTTAGACTACGGTTTCATACCTAAGATGAGAATCTACGAACTTCATCTTTTCTGCATAGGATGTTATATCCTTTCTCTTTATTGTCTTTATCGTGCATGCAGAAGAAGAAAAAATGTTATCATTTGGAATATTCCATTTCTGAACAGGGGGTGAGCCTATTTTTGATAATTTTCAAAAATTAAAAAAAAAATGAAATTTAGGTCTATTTTACTTTTTCCTACCCCAGCAGAGTTAGAATATTGATCTTGGCTAGGAACAATGCCTCATCCAAGGTGATTGATAAAATGCATTCAAAACGACGGAGACTTTTACACTCTTAATAACTCCCAACCATTTATTACCTCAACTTTCAACATTAGTTAAATTCACCTGTGTCAAACCAATGGTAAAAACGTTGTATTTTTCACTGTATTACTCACTATTTCTTCAGTGAATTGTCATGATATTGATTGCAAGATGTATGCAATACATTATAAAAGTATAATGATGTTGGATTGTTCCACTTTTACCACAAGGGTACTATTAAAATATTCAAAAATCAGATGAAAATTCATGTTTTTGTAGGTGTGTCAATCATTTTCAATGTGAAGGTAACACAGAGTATAGGAAGAGAAGATCCTGTTATTGCCTGTTGTTTATTGTTTCTTTTAAAATGTAAACGTTGTTGAGTCATGAGTGCCCTTGGATTGTTCCATTAAATTCCTTAGGGGTGTGTCTTTGAATAGCAAATTGTGTTTTGCGACACTTTTAAGCAGATATCTGAGAAAGTCAGGCACTATGGGAAAATGTGTACACATTTTGGTGATTTAACATGTTTGGTCCAATATTCAAATTGTCGAAAACACTGAAATGTAAGTATATTTTACAACGCCACTGTATCTATCCCAGTATAGTTAGAAGATTGATCTTTACTGGAAGCAACCTCTCATCTAAGGTGGTTAATACAATGCATTCAAAATGAAGGAGACTCAACTTTTATTACTCACAACCACTTATTACCCCCAACTTTTAACATTGGTCAAATTTCACTCGTATCACACAGGAAGTACAATCGTTGTATTTTTTCAGTATTACTCACTATTTCTTCAGTGAAATATCATGATATTGATTGCAAAAGACTACAAAATATATAAAATACATTTTAAAAGATAATGTTGCATTGGTCCATTCTTTCACAGGGGTACTTTTAAATGTTCAAAAATCAGATAACAATTAATGTTTTTGTAGGTGTGGCAATTTTTTCAATGAGAAGGCAACACACTGTATGTATTCAATATGTTAAAGTCTTGATATTCCTTGTTTGCTTGTTGAACGTCCTGTAGTTTTGACTAGCAAATGGTGTTTTGCGACACTTACAGGTAGGTCTTGGTAGGGCTACTTTAGATGATCGATATTGGCTAATATTTAGCCTAAATTGAATCTAACTGAAATTTAAGTGTGAATGTCGTTAAGTACCCTTGGATTATTCCATTATATTAAATAGGGGTGTAGGTTTGACTAGCAAATGGTGTTTTTCGACACTTACAGATACTTTAGATGAATCTAACTGAAATTATATGTTTTTTCAAACATGGATCAGTAGTTCCTTTCTCTTTATAAAAAACGAGAAATAATATATTGTGAAATAAGTTACTCAACCGGATGTCAAAATTGTCAAACTCTAACCATAAAGTGACTGATGAAATAGTAACAACTTTTTTTTAAAGAAATCTTTGAAAAGGGTACACTGCAAAAAATGGGGTGTTAAAATTAACATCATGGGTGTTATTTTTAACACTCTCTTGGAATCAATACGGAACCACCCCCTGTGGTGTTAGTTAACACCAAACACCGGTGTTGATATATCTGGTGTTAACTTTTGACACCAAGATGGTGTAAAGCAGTACCACCGTTGGTGTTAAATTAATCCATACGGGACAGCACCCTGTGGAGTTAGTTAACACCGGGGTTAACACCAGACACCGGTGTTAACAATTGTGGTGTTACATGACACTAAGATGGTGTAAAACCTTGAAATTGTTGGTGTTAAATTGACACTTTATTGGATTTAATATAGGAATACCTCTGGTGTTAATTTACACCTTCTGGTGTTAAAATATTAATGTTAGATAAGTTGAAGTACTTTAACAATAAAATGCTTGCAAATAACATATTTCACTGTTCAACAGTTCAAATTTATTAAAACTTGAACGTTTTTGTGAAGTGATGTTCTTACTTGCCATTTAATTATGGAATGGTGCATGTTGCAGATCGAATCACTAGATCAAATGTATAAAAATAACACCCATGATGTTAATTTTAACACCCCATTTTTTGCAGTGTACCCTTTTAACAATGGGATGTATGTGTTAGACCACTAGAGAAACTCATATCTAGTAGTTTTGCTTTGTTAACATACAATAAAACCAAAATGGCTGCCAAAATGATGGCCAAAATGGACAAATTTCGATAAATTGGCATAATATCAACCAAAATGTATGATAAAAATATAGTTTTAACGATGGGATGTATGAATTAGACCACCAGTATCTCATATCCAGTATTATCGCTTGTTAACAAACTTACAAATGCAAAATGGCTGCAAAAATTATCAAATTCCATAAAATGGGATACTATCAACCAAAATGTATGTAGAAAGTAGTAGTTTTAACAATGTATTAAACCACTCGTAACTCATATCCAGCATTTTTGCATTGTAATAGCATACTTTATACCCAATATGGCCACCACAATGCTCATTGTCAATGTAACAAATAGTCTACAAGAGTGTATAATAATCCAAAATAGATGTTGTAAGAGTCGCAACAAATTTACAACGAACGTTTATATGATAGTTTTTTCCAAATGAGGTGTTATAAGTGAACAATTTAAACAACACAATAAAGGCAAATTAGTTGGCTATAAATTGCTGAAAACTGCGTTTGATTTTGTTCAGTAATTACGGAGAAATAATCGATTACGTAAGTGGATCAATGGTTAAATAATAAAACTATCACACATACACTCGTCGATCTCTGGCGTGCCTATGTTGTCCATGTCACTTGCAATCGATAAACACCGGTTATCCCCGTGTATTCCTTATTATTCTTTTATTTTTTATTTCTTAAAACTTGATGGTGAAGTAATGTAACATCATTTTGTTATGTCAATTGTTTATAAATTATCAAGGTCCATGCGTTTATATTTTATTTATTTTTCTATTTATCTATCTAGCATTTATCTCTTGATTGCTTTATTTAACTTATATTCATATAATTATGAATTTATTATTGCTTGATAAATAATTGATTTAATTTGAGTGTTAGCAAACATTTTGATTAAGTCACCTATTTAATTGATATAACTATGTCAGCGTACACCTTGCCACCTATTAAGCATCGATAGTTACAGCAGCATTACGTTATGCTCCAACCTACTCTTGGGTCTGGGCAGGTATAAGATTTAGCGTACAGTAATCGTTGTTAACTAGCCTAGAAGCTTACTCCGGTTTGGCGCTCTCAAAATGATGACTTGCGATGTAGCGCTATTCCTCACTTAGTCGCCATTTGGTGCACTGCTGCGTTCGCATTAAGTGGTGGTCCGGTTGCCCGGGACCACCAAATTTAGCACCGGGCAACCAACATTTACTTCTGCAGTTGCCCGGCGGGCAACCAAAAATCTTACTAGAAGTTAACACATGAATTTAAATATTTTACAGAACTGTGAATGAAACAAAATCAGCTAAATAATAATTATATAATCCAAGTTTCATACGGAAAATATCAAGTTCAAGTTTGTTGTGGTCGAGATTCTCAATCTCAATATGTTTATAGTAAGATAGCTCCAACAACAGAAACTTCTGAAACTGAAAGAATAAAAGTTTTAAAATAACAAGATGATGATGGTGTGAGTAACTGTGATGTGATTACTAGTTATTAGTAACATATTCATGTTTTAAATTACTGTCATATTTCATTCACCTATTCATTCATTCATTCATTCATTCATTCATTCATTTAAACTTTATTAATCCCAAACAGGGAAATTCAACTCATGAGAGTGCTCATACATAAACACAATACACACAATAATATATATACAAAACAAGACCCCCAACTTAAATATCCCCCCGTTTATAATGTGAATTATGAAAAGCAATTGCATGTGGAACAAAGGAGGAAAGATAGCGTGCAGTATCACAACTGTGACGTCTAGCACGGCACATAATCGCATTGGGTGTCAGCGTTCGCATTAAGTGTTGGTCCGGTTGCCCGGGATCACCAATATTAGCACCGGTCAACCAACATTTACCTTGGCAGTTGTCCGGCGGGCAACCAAAATTCTTACTAGAAGTAAACACATGAATTTAAATATTTTACAGATCTGTGAATGAAACTAAATCAGCTAAATAATAATTATATAATCCAAGTTTCATACGAAAAATATCAAGTTCAAGTTTGTTGTGGTCGAGATTCTCAATCTAAATATGTTTATAGTAAAATAGCTCCAACAACAGAAACTTCTGAAACTGAAAGAATAAAAGTTTGAAAATAACAAGATGATTCAATGATGGTGTGAGTAACTGTGATGTGATTACTACTAGTTATTAGTAACATATTCACCCGGCATATTCATGTTTTAAATTCTCAGCACGGTGCGTATTCGCATTGGGTGTCAGCGTTCGCATTAAGTGTTGGTCCGGTTGCCCGGGACCACCAAAATTAGCAGCACCGGTCAACCAACATTTACCTTGGCAGTTGTCCGGCGGGCAACCAAAATTCTTACTAGAAGTAAACACGTGAATTTAGTATGACTTATAGCACGAGGCAGCGTAGCTGCCGAGTGCTATAAGGAATTAATAGCACAATCGACAGTGACATATTAGTGATGAATTATGTGGCAGAACTCTACCCCTACACAACCCTGCGCCCACAGACACCTCAATATAGATACACACCACTTTCACAGTAGGACACCTTTCACTCACCCCGACTTCTACTAAACACACACACACACCAAGTTGGGTAATAATTACAATGCTGTAATTAATCAAGTTATTTACGATGTCAAATTTATAGCATTCTGAAGCTGTACAATAAGTGAAATTTGTGGAATTCTGGACTGGCTGTGTATGTGCTATTAGATATTTTACAGAACTGTGAATGAAACAAAATCAGCTAAATAATGATTAAATAATCCAAGTTTCATACGTGAAATATCAATATATCATTATACTTCCATGATCTCAGTTGGGCCTTATTAGTTACTGTACATGTATCCTATTTATACCGTACGCGTAGTAGCCGTAGTCTGTATACTATTACATGTAGCAGTAATGCGAGATGATGATGGTGTGAGTGACTGTGATGAGATTACTAGTTATTAGTAACATATTCATGTTTTAAATTACTGTCATAATTGTGTACAGTATATCACAACTGTAACTTCTAGGGCGGCGCATAATCGCATTGGGTGTAGATTACTAAGTTAAACAAAATAAACACCTAAAATACGGGCAACCAAAAATTCTGCCGGGCAAACATAATTTCCTGCTAGGTTACACTGGACCGTGCACTCGTCATACGCCACCAACTGAGCTATTGATGCATTTCACGAATAACATCTTATCTAAGTGATAAAATCGGTCTGAATAATATTGTTCTTTCGTGATGCAACCACTATCTTATTATCAGGCAATTTTATGTTGACCTATTCTTAAAATGTTGATAGCGCCCTCTTGCGAGTTGATGTGTTGTTCATGGTTCTCAAGAAACGGCTTCGTTAAGGTACTAAGAGATGTGTTGACGGCTGCGCCCTCAAATGAGATTAAAACCGGGATTTCTACATGTTTACAATTGTATTACATACACAAACTTACAGCTGTATGGATACAGAAAAAAATCAGCCGTCTTTGTGCAATAAAACGTCGTTTCAAAATATTCCATCCCCGGCACGGACAGGATTTTATGGTAAACAGCGTTACGCTTTTTCTTCTTTTCGATTCAAATTACAGACGATATTACATAGAGGGCGTTTTAAGTGGAGACTGAACATGAGAATATGTGAAATTGGGGTATTTTGGTCATTTTAGTGTTTTTAAATTTTAAAAATCTATAGGATTTTAGCTTTTATTTGCTTTTTATTTGAAAAAATTCAGACATTTGGTTCGAAAACTGCTTATTCAAAGTGAACAAAGTGACGCTTATTGTGACGCGAATTGAATTTCTTCCTATACGAATACATGTAATGTATTTCCTTTGTATTGTATTGTTTTCAAGGGGCGATATTTAAGGAATTGTAGAATAAAAATCAATTGCACATTAAATTAACAATTATTTTCATTGCAAATTGTGTTTATAATTACTAAAATTATTATTGTAGATGAAAATAAGATTTTTGAGCATCTCATTTGCATAATTGCTGCTTAATTTACATATTCAGTGTTTCTAAACTTAAAATGGCCTTTTCTACTATAAGCGATTTGACGCGTGCTAAAATGAAGCGCGCAGCTTTTCTCGGTAACGGTATGTCCAATTGGTCTAATTTTTTGTACATTTGCCAATGACACCTATATCATGAATTTATCAGAGCAAAATTTGAATAAAAAAACTCGTAACTATGGAAACGACTACGTTTCGCAATTTTTTCCCAAAAATTAGGGATTTTAACACTTTTATCGTATCGTTTCGCAAAACCACGACTTGTAATAAAAAAATCGCTCTGATAAATTGAAGATGTACTTATTGGTAATACATGTAGTAAATTTGAACACAATTGGACAAACCGTTACCGTAAAAAGTTGCGCGCAGATAGTGCTTTTAAAATCCAAGATGGCCGCCGTTACCATGGTAACGGTGTCCGTGACGTAATTTTTTTTCTCACTTAAAATGAAAAGTCTTGCCCAAACACATCTTCTGACCAAAGTTGAAGTGTATAGGTTAATTACTTTGGAAAATAGCATTTTCATGTTCAGTCTCCCCTTAAAAAATAAAAATAAAATAAATAGCGATGATATTTCAACATATTTCAACATTGTTTTAATCAAGTGTTGCTGCTTTTTGTGAGTAGAAACAACAAAAATGTCCAATTATTATGATTATCTTTAATATTAAGTAAATGTGTGCGGTATTTAAGTATCAAGATTGGATCAACGCTTCTGAGGCCGTTTTAGAAAGTGAAAGGAGCACATGCAAATGAACGTTAATACATGTGATGTGATCAAGCAAAATCGGAAGTCGCAAATATTGATTAAGAAATAAAACCAAACAAATTATAGAATTGCTCGTATTTTCTATTGTTTTGAAAACATATCATATTTTTGGAATTGTCCATTCTTAAACGTTGGAGTGAAAGGGATTTTCTGCGAATGGCCAATGTGATCAAGTAGGAATCTGAAAACGTGATAGTTTTGACTCCAGACTCATTTCGCTTGATCGCATCACAATCACATAATATAATGTTGACAAAAATAGATTTAGTAATTGCGTCACTAAATCAGCAGTGTTCAGCAGATTACTTTCAGCCAGCTAGTTTACTTACCCACTCACAACTGTCATTTGTAAAGACATCCGGAACCTGAATACATACCAATCTCATCTTCACCTGCTAATCTGGTTCTCATGCAAGCACCTGGCTCTAAAAAAGAATAGCAGGAGCTCTTAAAATAAACTAGTTAGGCAGGTGTATACATCCGGTTTTCTACTAAAAGATGATCACGGCCAGAATGTTCCATTTTTGGCAACCTACCCGAGCGATATACAAACTAGCCTGAAAATCATAATGTTTACGTGTTTCGACTGCAAATTACAATAAAACTAAATCAACACGCCATCGCCACTTGAAGAAGAAAGTAAACAAACTGTTGAAACTGTTGTTCCTTTCATTTGTTTTCAAACGTTTACCTGGAGTCCGTTAAATAGTACTTGCTTCAATGACATTCGTGCACTGTAGTACAGGGAGTCCCAAAGTTTCTAAACCATTTCAAAGCTTGATATCTCTGGTAAAATAATTCCCACTATCAATCGGAAAATATCTTTAAAATTTGAAGAGCTCTATTCCAAAAAGGAATCAACTCCACTTTTTGTCGAAATTGAGTAAGGTGCAGAACATGAAAGAGAGTTACGAAATACATCTTTTACACTTTGTTCTACATCTTTAGCATGTTCGGGTCAAAAGTTATGGCCCTCGGTAATTTCCGGAAATGTCCGGTAATTTCCGGAAGTTTCCGGAAATTTGAATATAATTCACTATTTTGTAAGCCAAAATGGTTGAAATATGGTTCTTTTATCATGGTAAAACATTGATAGGAATGTCCTTAATGAAATGCAATGAAGTAATTATTATACACAAGTTAATAATAAATTGCATGATACAATTCTCCCACTGATCATCATTTCTATGTAATCGTCCATCGGGCAAATAAGAAATTGTCGTTTTAGTTACAGCTAGACTGTTGTCCTCCAAATTACTCTTGGGTCCGGTGAGGTATAAGATTTAGCGTAAATTACCCGCCAGTTACTAGCCTAGTAGCTTACTCCGGTTGGTGCTCTCAAAACGTGGGGTTACGCCTCAGTTACTAGCGCTCAATCTTCAGCTACCCGCCATTAGTGCACTCGGCCGGTAGTCATGTATGATTATATGATGGATTCGAGAAAACGTAAAGCCTCGCCGGTTACGAAACCCTTTTAGTCCATCTGAATTGGTAAGTCATCAATTTGACGCTACTCGTGTCTTTCATTCTTTAGGGACACGAGGCGTTGTGTCTATTGTTATTTCAGTGCCTTCACACGCCGCTGCCACTCAGTTCGGTTTTGGGTGGCATCAACGGCGGCATTAGGTTGTAAGCCTATGGCGCTCAAGTCCTCTTGGAGCTGCGCTTGATATGTACGGCGTAGTGCGCCACCGAGGCGGTACGGTTCAGTTGCCTGGTTTTTGGGGTGCAGGAACATGGCGAGTGGCAGTTCTGGTCTCCGGAGGGCATGGCCTACCAGACGAAGTCTATTACGGGTCAGTGTCAGAGTCGCGGGCTCAATCAGTGCGCGGGCATACAGGTTGTCATTTGAGAGCCGCTCCGGGTAGTGCACGCCAAGACAGTAGCGCATCAGGGCACGATGAGATGCATCAATGCGACTGCCCAATGTTTCTGTAATTGCCAAAGCTTCGCAACTGTACAAGAGGACAGATTCCACGGTAGACTTGAACAGCTGCATTTTGGCGCCGTCGCTGGCTGAACTGTTCCACACAGCTGTGAGTTTTCGTGCTGCAACCCATGCAATCTGTCGCCGTCGTTGGAAAGCACTAATGTTCTCTGCCACATTGCATCCCAAATAGCAGAAGTCGTCGCATACCGCAAGGGTGACACCTGATGTGGTATGAATGTCCGTGTGTGGAGTGTCGCCAACAAACATGACCTTGGTTTTAGAGGCGTTTAGACGAAGGCCGACCTTTGCTGATGCTGTCTCGAAACGGTGCAATTGGCGCTGGGCAGCCTCTCCGTTGTCGGACATCAGTGCAGCGTCATCTGCATATGCAAGAGCAGGGATTCTGACGGCAATATGACGTGCGGACATGCGCCTTCTCACAGTGTAACCGTCCTCAGTGGTGAGCGATGTACGCATGATGTAGTCCATGACTATCACAAATAAGTACGGTGCCAGCGTATCGCCCTGTAGTACTCCCGAAGTTGTGTCAAACTCATCGGTGCAACCAGATGATGTACGCACGCAGCGGTATCAGTGTATAGGGACATAATGGCGTTGATGAAAGTCACAGGAGTGTCGTATAAAGCCAAAATGTCTTTTAGGGCCTTACGATCAACACAGTCAAATGCTTTGGAGAAATCTACAAAGGTTATAACAATGCTTCGTTTTCTAGAACGGCATGCGTCGATTGCCATTCGGAGACATATGATTTGCTCGACTGTGTTGCGTCCGGGTCGGAATCCTGCCTGCCATGGCAATAGTAACATCTCCAATCGCTCCCGAAGTCGAACTAGCAGAACACGGTTGAACAGTTTAGCATTGACACACATGAGGCTAAGTCCACGCTGGTTGGTCAAAAGAGTGCTGCTTCCCTTTGGGATGGCGACGATGGTGGAGCGTCGCCATATCTGTGGAGGTTCCTCGCCGGCGAGCATGTCATTCATGATGGGAAGAACACAGGTCAGGAGTGGAAGAACGCCAACAATGTCAGATGGTAGCTCGTCAGGACCGGCTGACTTGCCAGAAGGTGTTAGTCGAGCAGATGTGTGGAGTTCTTCCATTGTGATTGGACCCGTGTTCACGTCGGGTGCCTGTGGCAGTGCGTCTAGAGGAGTAAGATCCAGATCAACAGGGGGTACATTGGTAAGGGCGCTATACAGTACGTTAATATGTAAACTTGTAGACAGACATGTATCTTTCGGTTATACAGGTAAAATACTTATACACAGTTTGAAATGGCGAAAAGGTCAGCATTTTTTTTCTGTTCATTCATTCATTCATTCATTCATCATTTATTACCATAAAATTTAAATCACAAATAACATCAAATTACATCAAAAATCAGTAAGAAACAATCAGATAAATTACAACAACAGAAAAACGAAACGGTTATGGAGGAGACGGCTAGAAGGCCAAAAAGGCCTGTAAAGTGCCATCCCCTGAAGCCCTGGGACAATAAAACACAAAACCAATACAGCCAAATTTAAAACCTAAATATGACACCAAATTGAAGTGAAATTGAAATAGTGCTCTAAAAAAAATCAATTAATCGTAAATTGAAATAAGTTTTTGCTTGAATTTATTACGAAAATGTTTTACCGAATTTGAAATTTTGTATGAATTTTCAAGCGAGTTCCAAAGATGGGGGCCACTAGTGCGAACTGAGTGATCCGAGAATATTCTCTTTTTTTGGTTAGATTGAAGTTGTTACTATGTCTTGTCGAATAGTTGTGGATGTCAGAACGATTTGTTTCTGTTTAATGATTAAGAAATCCCAATGAAACTAAAAACTGAGTGTAGACTATTTATTTCTTGTCGTATGTGGAATTCAAGGATGACATTTAGATTTAGGTCGATCTGATGAGATTTTTAAATGTATAATTTCATCGTATTTTACTGTGTATCACGTACATGGGAATTTCACAATTGCGTTATTTGTTTATTGCGTGATAATTTCATTCGAATACTGCACTCGGTAATCATTCCCGGGTCGTCAAAAGATGTTGGTTTCATCGTGTACATATATAATTGCTGTTATCCAGAATTTTGCAGGTTTTGGATAATTCTTATTTTACAGAGTGTTTCAATAAGAACACGTCATGTTTATGTAAGCATAAGATCACGCCATTTTATACAGTCAGTAAGTTTGAGATGTTATTCAATTGTTGAAAGCCTTTTTAACCAATTTGCGTCCACCCTTAGTGATTTATGTGCTCCTTTTATCAGTATCTGTAAACTTAAATGTTGATCTGATAAATATCTATACTTTTCACTCTCATTCGTCTCAATGTCCACCCTTAAGAACTAAGAAAAAAAGACGAGAAGTTTGAATGTAAACCCAATATGCAGTGTATATGGGTTTACATCAACACTTCTCGTTCTTTTTACCTTGATTTTTTCAAAAATCGAGGTACTCTATCTCTGCCGTTTCTTTTTTCTTTCTGTCAGACCCATCTACAAAATGCTATTTTTTCTACAGTTTACATGCTACAATCACCAGATTTGGTCAGTAGGACCCCCGTACCTGACCTACATATATGGTCTTCACAGTTTGGGGTCAAAGGTCACACAGGGGTCATAAGGGGTCAAAACGTGATTTTCACTTAAAACGCATTTCCAATTTAGTGAAATGACCTAGGATCATCAAAATTGGTCCACATATACCTTATGACCGTACGCATATATAATAGTTCGGTTTTTAAAATTAAAAATCATTTGGGGTCACTAGGGGTCAAAATGTATATTGTCTCTACTTTCATTCAAAATGCTTCTGCTATATCAGGAAATGATTGATTACTGTCAGAATTGGTCAAAAGATTCCTTACATCCATGCAAATATAGGGTTCAAAGCGCTTAAAACTGGCATGTTAAATGTAGTCTCTAGGGTTATTCTTCTGAAAATGTTCAAGATATTCTTGAGAAAAGCCGTAAATAAGTCAAAAGTAGCCCAATATCGCGTCCAAACCGCGGTATTAGCAACATGTACTTAAGGGGGATGTGCACCTTCGCATAGCCTCCGTAAAACTGCCGTAGCTTCTTCATTATTCATTTAATCTTAATAAAAGTATACATTTGTTTGCAGGAAAGGGTTCAATGAATCCAACTATGATCATGAAATTGACCATTTTGGAGAAAATTATAAAAAACATGTTTTTTGACCCATTTTAGGTTTGGAAAAGATAACTCAAAATATATTTTGTTAAATTTTGTCATACTAGTTTTATTATATTCCTCATGCAATTCCCTAGGAATCGTGTTTTTTTAAAAAAAAATTTGAACCAGTCATTTCATACAATATTTGGGGGAAAATATCAGGTAATATTACAAATTCATGCTATTTCATGAAACCTGCGCATGTTGTTATTGTAAAAGGATCATGCCACAAAGTCAGAGCCCGATGCATTGTTTACGGCGAAAATAATGGCCAAAACATGGCCTCAAATATACCCAGAATTTATTTTTGTATATGATTTCCCATTTTCAGCTATGTGTAAGGTCAGTGTAATAAACAGGTCAACCTGCAACACATTTTTGGCAATATTCACATTGATAAGGCTTTTCTTTAATGTGAGTTTGTATGTGTAACTCAGGCTACTCTTCCAAGCAAAGCATTTCTGACAACATTCACATTGGTATGGCTTGTCTTCAGTATGAGTCTGTATTCAGGTGTATGTCAGGACGTTACTCTAATGAGCAAAGCATTTCTTACAACATTCACACATGACCTCTCTTTTAGGGTGCGTCTGTATGTGTAATGTCAGCCTACTCTTCCAAGCAAAGCATTTCTGACAACATTCACATTGGTATGGCTTGTCTTCAGTATGAGTCTGTATGTGTAATGAGGAAAATGCTTGCTTCCTTTCACTCCTAGGATCGTCAAAATCGGTCAACATATTCCTTATGACCGTACGCATATATATTAGTTCGGTTTTTAAAATCAAAAAATATTTGGGGTCACTAGGGGTCAAAATGTAAATTTTCACTCCTCGAGCTGAAAATGCTATTTTTTCGGGAGGAAATGACCTATGATTGTCAGAATTGGTCAAAAGATTCCTTGTATACATGTACATATAGGGTCTTCAGCGATTAAAAGTGACATGTCATATGGGGTCACTGACCTGGTCATGCACATTAGGTTCTTCAGCGTTTAAAAAGTGACATGTCATATGGGGTCACTAGAGGTCATTAATCCATACAAAAATCAAGGTGTCCTGGTCTCTGACCAGATCTATATCTAGTCTTTTTTTCTGTGTGTCCTGAATTATGAAAATGGGTCATGAATCACAATATTCATCGAGGGCTAGCCAAGTAAAAATCCGCCATTAAGATAAAGGTAGGTCACGTTAGTAAAACAGGTTTGAAATGCTCTACTAACCGTTATTGGCTTAGTTCACCCATTTCCAAGCCACGTAATACAAAAAGCGAACACCATTTACTGTTTTTAAAATTGTCCGTAAATGAAGTCAATGAAACCTGATCTGATTTAGAATTCCGCCGACTGATGGCTTCGCAATCCCAATATGTGTCTTATTATTCAACGCAACCTAAGTCAACGGCAATCGCGGCTGTCCAAAGCCGCATGGCTTAATCAAAGACCGAGCAACTTTTGCACAAATCTTTCTTTGAATCTTGAACAAAGAAATATTAACCTCTCAGTACATCCAATGATCTATGACTCGTGAAATTTTAATTTCCTGTTTAGCGTGTTTACGATCAAACAGCTTAAGTGGGTTGTGGACTCACAGGTACAGCCTCCGTAAAACTGCCGTAACTTCTTCATTATTTATTTTTTGAATTATTGACCAAAAAGTACCAACAAATGTGATTTTCACGATTTTGGAGGTAAAAAAAATCACGTTTCTTGGCACTTTATGGTCTATATTTAAAAAAGAAGAATGATATTAATAAAAATATAGGCCTCCTAGGGAATTTTATTAGGATTATAATAAAACTAGTATGACAACATTTGACAACATATATTTTGAGTTATCTTGCACGAACCTAAAATGCGTCAAAAAACATGTTTTTATTCTTTTTTTCCAAAATGGTCAATTTCATGTTCATGTTTAAATTCATTGAACCCTTTCCTCCAAGAAAATGTATACTTTTATATAGATTAAATGAACGAGCCGCTGATTTGAACAGATTGGATGGGGTCTATTATTATATCAACTTGGTTGATACTAATACTTATAGAATCGGGCGAAGGCCTATTCCGTCTAGGCATATGTTGGTGCTTAAAACATGTATGATATTCTAATACTTCTCACCGAATAAGTATTATATTTTTGAAATGAGACCCTTCAAAAACCTATCTTCTAAGACCGGGTTAAAGTAACACATGCTCTACCGTAATACCACGGAGCAATTACGTACATCGTCCATCGCTGAAGTGACTTAACTTCAAAGCGACGAATGATCAGTATATTATACTACATTGGCATAGGAACAAATTATGCTTTTCAATTTAGTATAAACAAGAAGGGTATTAACAACACAAACAGCGCTCGCCAAGAAGTGAATTTGAATGACGATGGAAATGTATGTAGAGTTGTAAATGTTGTGTTACACCCTGAAAAATGAGAGTAGGCAACAGTAGCCCAAAATAGCTAACGATAGGCCAAAATACAAATAAGTGTTGCCATTTCAACAAAGGTTTTTCGAATTTTTAAAATGCATTTCATCATGTTTTGCCATAAAAACCTTCCACTATACCAAATATATGGGAAATCTTTATTTTGATCGTGCACATATCCTGGTGGTATTTCAGTGTTATCTCTCTTAATCATTACACCCGGTCATTACAAATAACGGGAGGCGATGTTCGTTACCGTAAACAACATTTGATACCTGACGGAGTAAAGCGCAAGCACATGTACATTGTACAGTAATACATTTATACAGTAAGTGTGTACGGTTAATAAATTCGCGAACGGGAGAGTAACAAGGGTAAATGCTTTCGGACTCAAATCAAAAATTGATCATAACGTTTCCGACATTTACTTGTGTAATGCGTACTAAGCGGTAGTTGATTTAAAAGAAAATCAACTAAAGGCACGTGCCCGACAAAATCTTTGTTGTGGCAAAACTTATTGGATGATGTGTTGTTAAAACAAACGTCACTGAATTTCTAAACTTGAAATTCTTATTTTGTCTTATCTCAAAATATATTTGATTCTATGTCAATGTCAACGGTAAATGCTTCCGATTGAAACTCGATAAACGCTGGCTCTTTATCCAATATATAAATTTCCAAACTAGGAAAGTATATCTTATTAAAATCTGACAATTAAATATCTTGCTGAAAGTTGTGTAGGACTAATGTGCTTTATTCCGTATTGGACTAAAAGACACGCGGCATTGAATGTTCTAAACTTTGAACATATATGGCTCATATTAAGCTTATATGAGGTTTGATGTGTATACTATGGCATGGCAGTAGGTCTATTTATCTTACGATGAATCAAAATTCGAACTGGCTTAATGAAAGTTATTTAAAACGATGACAGAAGGCATGTCTTCCCTCCTTTAAACGATGATCGATGGAGCGGCGACTTGTTGTAATTCACCCGTTAATTCATGACTAGGTTTATGAGACTGTTTGCTAAACGAAAGTGTGCTTGCTTTCGTAACTAATATGACTCTGGGAAAGTACAAATATATATAGTATTAATCCAATACTATGGACTAATACGGAAAACTAAATGCCATTCTAGTCTTAGAATGACTTAGGGCCTATATACAATGAGCTTTGTATATGTCTTCTTAACATTCCTGACTTAAAATGTCCTCTCCCCGGAGTTTTAGCTGCTAGGGAGGAGACAAATAAGTTGAGAATGTCCTATAGAGTAAAGGCCCACCATGTTTAAGATAAAACAATAGTGACGGCATGCAGAGTAGCTAGACGCTTTTCGACTCTCCGTGAGTCTCATCCGTAGCACGGGCTGCTGGTAGGTCAACTGACTTGTGCCTACATACACAAGTTTTAATCTATAATGGCAAAACTTGCCTATATTACTAACAGATATAAAATGTTATGTACAGAGCGAGATAACTTTCGCTGATCGAAACCATACTCGGGCCCTAAAATTTCGCGGACAAACTGCCGCTAAGCCTATCATACAGTTTGGCAAAAGCCTGAAACTGTAATGAATGTTTTCCATGTTCATTTCCCAATAGTTAAACCACTTCTTGGTTTACTACAAACTGGCGACCATGTTCTCCGTCCTATGCTGGACAGTGAGAGCAAGCGGCCGTCAAAAATGCCGTGGGCGATCCAAGCAATCAAAGGATGCCACTTAGCGTAGTCATAAAAGATGTTGATCACATGTACAACTCGTGCACATTTGCGCCTCCATTTGTAATAATATAAATTAATAGATTATTACTTTTTCTAAAATTAAATAGAAAACTATCTATTATGTAGACAAATCCTGGCTAGGATGTATATTCAAGAACTTAAATTTGACTGACTAGTCAATCTGGAAAAGATGCCAAACACAAAAATGAACCTTTCTAGGTTCAAACAACCATCAGTAAAGTTATTACTAATGTCGGGAAATGCGTGTACTACTTTAAAGGGAAGCGGTCATGGTGAGGATTCTAACGAAAATTAACAGCGCGCGGTGACTATTTAAATCTAAACAAGTTTGACATTGGCGCAGTCTGTAATTGTTCTACGTATGTTTACATGCAAGCGGTATTGTGTGCGACTCTACAACAATCTCTTAACCCAATGTGGACGGCGCGCTCAATCAACCATCTTTCATTTGATTGAACGCATTTTCTATCGTATGATGTAAGTGATGTGTTAGTTATGAGCTAAGGTTTAGCTGGTACAAAATCGTCGTCAGCGGTGTCTTTTCATCACCATGCGCTAAGTAGAGAAAGAAGAGCTCGAAGAATCAAATGTCGAATAAGTCAAATAGTTGCCTTTCAAATGACACGTACCCACGTAGATGGTCAACGTGTCGCAATTTTAAGCTGAAATTGAACAAAAGTCGGAAGAACTTATTCTACTACGGCTGAGTAGGATAAGAGAGAGCAGATTCAAGAAATGTGGTAGACCTACAACGAGTGTTTAACTGCCCACATACCATCAGATATGTGCGTCAATACTATCCCTTTACCCCTCCCAAAACCTCAAGTATGGCAGTCTTGACTTCGGAAATGTAAACACATCCAGGAGAGTCACCTGTGGAACATACCGGGTTACCATATCAAACATTACAAAGAACGGGAGAGTAACAAGGGTAACTGCTTTCGGACTCAAATCAAAATGTTCTCATAATGTTTCCGACATTTACTTAGTGTAATGCTTAATACTAAGCGGTAGTTAATTTAAAAGAACAATCAACTAAAAGGCACGTGCCCGACAATGTCCTTGTCGTGGCAAAACGTATTCACAGTCAACATGAATAATCAGCCTCAATTTACCGGATTTATGCAAATGACTATAACAGAAAAAAATTCAATCTATGATAGCAAAAGTATACATATTTGAAAAGCTTGTAACTAGAGGGATTCAGAAATGCAGTTTAGATCAGGGAAGGGTACATCCTCAACAAATATTACTGAAAATTCTAAATATATATAAAATTTCAGGATATTCACTAGCCGGTATAATTATCTAATCGACGTATAGTAACCTTTGACAATTATATATCATCTGATGGGTAATTTCACGAGGAATTTAAATATGTAAAGAAAATAATGATAAGGATTTGTATACAAAATATATGGATCTCAAATTAAAAATTAAAAACTCTGATATTTTTCCGACAATTGAGAATCATACCATTTTAGGGTGTTACCTTCATGTAAGGGATCACGAAAATAACAACACTTAGTGAATCACGAAAATATTCTAACATACTACTTAATACTGTGTACTGTTAATACTAAAAGTATAGTTATGTAATGTATATATAACTAATGCTACCATTAGTCGCATTATGTTTTATATGACTGGTATTTTTAAAGCCTTTCACATGGTAGTTCATGTGATCTATTACTAGCATAAATAGTATTACTATATATATATATATATATTATTAATATTATTTATATTATTATTATTATTATTACTATTATTAGTACATCGGGGGTTGGGGCAATGGGGATTCTGTGGCAAGCTCTTGATTGACCTTTCATATGGTAGTTTCTGTGTTTTATGAATAGTATTACTATATATATATATATATATTATTAATATTATTTATATTATCATTATTATTACTATTATTAGTACATCGGGGGTTGGGGCATTGGGGATTCTGTGGCAAGCTCTTGATTAACCTTTCATATAGTAGTTCCTGGTTTTTATGAATAGTATTACTATATATATATATATATATTATTAATATTATTTATATTATTATTATTATTACTATTATTAGTACATCGGGGGTTGGGGCAATGGGGATTCTGTGGCAAGCTCTTGATTAACCTTTCATATGGTAGTTCCTGTGTTTTATCAATAGTATTACTATATATATAATAAATATTATTTATATTATTATTATTATTATTATTACTATTATTAGTACATCGGGGGTTGGGGCAATGGGGATTCTGTGGCAAGCTCTTGATTGACCTTTCATATGGTAGTTCCTGTGTTTTATGAATAGTATTACTATATATATATATATATTATTAATATTATTTATATTATCATTAGTATTACTATTATTAGTACATCGGGGGTTGGGGCATTGGGGATTCTGTGGCAAGCTCTTGATTAACCTTTCATATAGTAGTTCCTGGTTTTTATGAATAGTATTACTATATATGTATATTATTAATATTATTTATATTATTATTATTATTACTATTATTAGTACATCGGGGGTTGGGGCAATGGGGATTCTGTGGCAAGCTCTTGATTAACCTTTCATATGGTAGTTCCTGTGTTTTATCAATAGTATTACTATATATATAATAAATATTATTTATATTATTATTATTATTATTACTATTATTAGTACATCGGGGGTTGGGGCAATGGGGATTCTGTGGCAAGCTCTTGATTGACCTTTCATATGGTAGTTCCTGTGTTTTATGAATAGTATTACTATATATATATATTATTAATATTAGTTATATAATCATTATTATTACTATTATTAGTACATCGGGGTTGGGGCATTGGGGATTCTGTGGCAAGCTCTTGATTAACCTTTCATATAGTAGTTCCTGTGTTTTATGAATAGTATTACTATATATATATATATTATTAATATTATTTATATTATTATTATTATTACTATTATTAGTACATCGGGGGTTGGGGCATTGGGGATTCTGTGGCAAGCTCTTGATTAACCTTTCATATAGTAGTTCCTGTGTTTTATGAATAGTATTACCATATATATATATATATTATTAATATTATTAATATTATTATTATTATTACTATAATTAGTACATCGGGGGTTGGGGCAATGGGGATTCTGTGGCAAGCTCTTGATTAACCTTTCATATGGTAGTTCCTGTGTTTTATGAATAGTATTACTATATATATAATTAATATTATTTATATTATTATTATTATTACTATTATTAGTACATCGGGGGTTGGGGCAATGGGGATTCTGTGGCAAGCTCTTGATTGACCTTTCATATGGTAGTTCCTGTGTTTTATGAATAGTATTACAGTATATATATATTATTAATATTATTTATATTATCATTATTATTACTATTATTAGTACATCGGGGGTTGGGGCATTGGGGATTCTGTGGCAAGCTCTTGATCAACCTTTCATATAGTAGTTCCTGTGTTTTATGAATAGTATTACTATATATATATATATTATTAATATTATTTATATTATTATTATTATTACTATTATTAGTACATCGGGGGTTGGGGCATTGGGGATTCTGTGGCAAGCTCTTGATTAACCTTTCATATAGTAGTTCCTGTGTTTTATGAATAGTATTACTATATATATATATTATTAATATTATTTATATTATCATTATTATTACTATTATTAGTACATCGGGGGTTGGGGCATTGGGGATTCTGTGGCAAGCTCTTGATTAACCTTTCATATGGTAGTTCCTGTGTTTTATGAATAGTATTACTATATATATAATTAATATTATTTATATTATTATTATTACTATTATTAGTACATCGGGGGTTGGGGCAATGGGGATTCTGTGGCAAGCTCTTGATTGACCTTTCATATGGTAGTTCCTGTGTTTTATGAATAGTATTACTATATATATATATTATTAATATTAGTTATATAATCATTATTATTACTATTATTAGTACATCGGGGTTGGGGCATTGGGGATTCTGTGGCAAGCTCTTGATTAACCTTTCATATAGTAGTTCCTGTGTTTTATGAATAGTATTACTATATATATATATATATTATTAATATTATTTATATTATTATTATTATTATTACTATTATTAGTACATCGGGGGTTGGGGCATTGGGGATTCTGTGGCAAGCTCTTGATTAACCTTTCATATAGTAGTTCCTGTGTTTTATGAATAGTATTACCATATATATATATATATTATTAATATTATTAATATTATTATTATTATTACTATAATTAGTACATCGGGGGTTGGGGCAATGGGGATTCTGTGGCAAGCTCTTGATTAACCTTTCATATGGTAGTTCCTGTGTTTTATGAATAGTATTACTATATATATAATTAATATTATTTATATTATTATTATTACTATTATTAGTACATCGGGGGTTGGGGCATTGGGGATTCTGTGGCAAGCTCTTGATTAACCTTTCATATAGTAGTTCCTGTGTTTTATGAATAGTATTACTATATATATATATTATTAATATTATTTATATTATCATTATTATTACTATTATTAGTACATCGGGGGTTGGGGCATTGGGGATTCTGTGGCAAGCTCTTGATCAACCTTTCATATAGTAGTTCCTGTGTTTTATGAATAGTATTACTATATATATATATATTATTAATATTATTTATATTATTATTATTATTACTATTATTAGTACATCGGGGGTTGGGGCATTGGGGATTCTGTGGCAAGCTCTTGATTAACCTTTCATATAGTAGTTCCTGTGTTTTATGAATAGTATTACTATATATATATATTATTAATATTATTTATATTATCATTATTATTACTATTATTAGTACATCGGGGGTTGGGGCATTGGGGATTCTGTGGCAAGCTCTTGATTAACCTTTCATATAGTAGTTCCTGTGTTTTATGAATAGTATTACTATATATATATATTATTAATATTACTTATATTATCATTATTATTACATTTATTAGTACATCGGGGGTTGGGGCATTGGGGATTCTGTGGCAAGCTCTTGATTAACCTTTCATATAGTAGTTCCTGTGTTTTATGAATAGTATTACTATACAGCGTGTATCAAAAAGAACGCAACACTTTTTGTCGAGAGCTGTACGGTCACAGTAAAAGACAAATGACTCTCAAACTTATATATTCTGTTAGGTCTATCTATTGGCTATCGCATAGTCAAATTTCAACGATATCGATTATTTATTCGCTGAGATATTAAAGGTATAAGTAGAGAAGTGCAAAATACGTTTTACATCGTTCGTTCTAAAAACTTGGATTTTCCTGTCCGATTAGTGTTATGGGTTAACATATGTAACTTTAATGTCTGGAATGGTTTATCTTAATTTCCTTTGTTTGAGTAAGGTGGTACATAAAATCATTGAATCGTGTAATGTGATAATCATTCGAGCATTTGAATAGGTCAATCACCCTTTTTATTCTTCTCGAACAAAAAGTGCCAAAAAATATGATTTTTTACCAAAAAACGTGATTTTCACGATTTTGGAGGTTAAAAAACAGGTTTTTTGGCACTTTTTGGTCTGTAATTCAAAAAATAATAAAGTAAAAATTAAAAAAAAAACGATTCTTAGGGAATTGCATGAGGAATATAATAAAACTAGTATGACAAAATTTAACAAAATATATTTTGAGTTATCGTTTCCAAACCTAAAATGGGTCAAAAAACATGTTTTTTATAATTGTCTCCAAAATGGTCAATTTCATGATCATAGTTGGATTCATTGAACCCTTTCCTGCAAAAAAATGTATACTTTTATTTAGATTAAATGAATAATGAAGAAGTTACGGCAGTTTTACGGAGGCTATGCGAAGGTGCACAGCCCCCTTAAAAGTTCTGAAGCACCGATTGCTATGATCGCCACATAATGTCTATGGTACGTTCTTTCATAAATTAAAGTTCATAATCGAACCATCTTAAAACAAGGACAGCATTTTGAGGGTTGAGCAGCACCATAATGTCCCATTCCCATTCCCAACAGACTAACAATGACTGATTCATACAAGACAATTACTACCTTCACTGGACTATTCCATTTGTTTATCTTTTGAATAATGTGCCATACTGTTTTATTTATGACATTAACGAGAGAAAAAGAGAGAGGATTTGCAAACAGACTTTGTAATCTGGATTTTTAAATTGTGTCATTAACTATCAACTAATTTATTGCCAGATTTAATTAATATTGATATGATACTGTGATAGCCAGACATTTGATACCTTTAACATGTCATTTTCTTCTCAGAATGATGAGTTTGATTCCAATTATTTAAGTACAATGAGTTATTTTAAAGTGTCTTGCTAATATTCACCTGACAAGAAAATCAGGCATACAGGATAAACGATGTAAAACGTGTTTTGCACTTGTCTACGTGTATCGTTGATATCTCAGCGAATCAATAATCGATATCGCTGTAATTGGACTATGTGATAGCCAATAAGTACACCTAACAGAATATATCAATTTCAGAGTGATTTGTGATTTGTCGTAATCGGAGAGCTCGCGAAAAAAAGTGTTGCGGTTTTTTTTGATACACCCTGTATATATATATATATATATATTATTTATATTATTATTATTATTATTATTACTATTATTAGTACATCAGGGGTTGGGGCATTGGGGATTATGTGGCAAGCTCATAGAACACAGGAATTTCTATATGAAAAGGTCTATATGAAAGGTTAATCAAGAGCTTGCCACAGAATCCCAATGCCCCAACCCCCGATGTACTAATAATAGTAATAATAATAATAATAATATAAATAATATTAATACTATATAGTAATACTATTCATAGAACACAGGAATTTCTATATGAAAGGTTAATCAAAAGCTTGCCACAGAATCCCCAATGCCCCAACCCCCGATGTACTAATAATAGTAATAATAATAATAATAATAATAATATAAATAATATTAATACTATATAGTAATACTATATAGTAATACTATTCATAGAACACAGGAACTTCTATATGAAAGGTTAATCAAGAGCTTGCCACAGAATCCCCAATGCCCCATACCCCGATGTACTAATAATAGTAATAATAATAATAATAATAATAATAATAATAATATAAATAATATTAATACTATATAGTAATACTATTCATAGAACACAGGCATTTCTATATGAAAGGTTAATCAAGAGCTTGCCACAGAATCCCCAATGCCCCATACCCCGATGTACTAATAATAGTAATAATAATAATAATAATAATAATAATATAAATAATATTAATACTATATATATAGTAATACTATTCATAGAACACAGGAATTTCTATATGAAAGGTTAATCAAGAGCTTGCCACAGAATCCCCAATGCCCCAACCCCCGATGTACTAATAATAGTAATAATAATAATAATATATATAATATTAATAATATATATATAGTAATACTATTCATAAAACACAGGAACTACTATATGAAAGGTTAATCAAGAGCTTGCCACAGAATCCCAATGCCCCAACCCCCGATGTACTAATAATAGTAATAATAATAATAATAATATAAATAATATTAATACTATATAGTAATACTATTCATAGAAAACAGGAACTTCTATATGAAAGGTTAATCAAGAGCTTGCCACAGAATCCCCACTGCCCCAACCCCCGATGTACTAATAATAGTAATAATAATAATAATATAATTAATATTAATACTATATAGTAATACTATTCATAGAACGCAGGAATTTCTATATGAAAGGTTAATCAAGAGCTTGCCACAGAATCCCCAATGCCCCAACCCCCAATGTACTAATAATAGTAATAATAATAATAATAATAATAATAATAATAATAAAAATAATATTAATACTATATAGTAATACTATTCATAGAACACAGGAATTTCTATATGAAAGGTTAATCAAGAGCTTGCCACAGAATCCCCAATGCCCCAACCCCCGATGTACTAATAATAGTAATAATAATAATAATATAAATAATATTAATAATACATATATATAGTAATACTATTCATAAAACACAGGAACTACTATATGAAAGGTTAATCAAGAGCTTGCCACAAAATCCCCAATGCCCCAACCCCCGATGTACTAATAATAGTAATAATAATAATAATAATAATAATATAAATAATATTAATACTATATAGTAATACTATTCATAGAACACAGGAACTTCTATATGAAAGGTTAATCAAGAGCTTGCCACAGAATCCCCAATGCCCCAACCCCCGATGTACTAATAATAGTAATAATAATAATAATATAATATAACTAATATTAATAATATGTATATAGTAATACTATTCATAGAACACAGGAACTTCTATATGAAAGGTTAATCAAGAGCTTGCCACAGAATCCCCAATGCCCCAACCCCCGATGTACTAATAATAGTAGTAATAATAATAATAATAATATAAATAATATTAATACTATATAGTAATACTATTTATAGAACACAGGAATTTCTTTATGAAAGGTTAATCAAGAGCTTGCCACAGAATCCCCAATGCCCCAACCCCCGATGTACTAATAATAGTAATAATAATAATAATATAACTAATATTAATAATATATATATAGTAATACTATTCATAGAACACAGGAACTTCTATATGAAAGGTTAATCAAGTACAGGTATGACCCGTATGTATATCATAAGTTTTACATCTAACACGGTTATACACTATATTTTCTTATTTTGTTGCCTTAGTATTATTGCTATTACTTATTATTTTCGTGATCCTTACATGAAGGTAGAACCCATTTTGGTCCTTTATAATCGTACTGTAATTTCAATGGCATATTTGGTTTCCTCATGTATACTTTTAATACCTCAGGGGGTATACAAGCAAATATAAATGTGTAAAGTTAAAATCATGTCGCTAAAGGCCAAACAAAGAAGTTTGTCTGTCTCAGAAGCCCGCCCGCATTGGTATGTAAAATGAAGCCATTTTGGATTTGTTTTTGGATTTTTTGGATTTTTTTTGGATTTTCTACAATTTTTGTTTTAAAAAAAGGTCTCTCTAAGCTTGGATTAGCCAAAAATAAAATAAAAAATCGCACATCTCTTAGATTTTTTGCCAAATGTTTCTGAGACAGACCTTCTTTTTTGTTTGGCCTAAAGCCAAAATCCGTGTGTAACGCGAAAGGAGGCGAGCTGTTAAATACATGACTAGATGCAAATAAGCCTTGCGTCAGTAGGTGATCGTATGCATTAAATTGTCCACAGTCCGCGCAGAACGAACTGGGCGCTGATTTAAGCAGAACAGGTCTCTAATATGGATAAAAGAATTCCAGTATTTCCATTCATAACCCACATACTAAATCAAAAAAAGATATGTTAGCACCACGTGTAAGACATGGTCATCCGGTATTTTAATACCGGATGACCATGTATTAAAATACCTCACCTTGTCGCCTCTTGTTGATCATGATATCTCGGTATGCTTGCGAGAACAGTGTTTATTCGTCGTGCATTGTTGCTGCTGCTCGTCGCCAATTTAGCAATTACTGTACACACGGATATATTATTTTATCATTACGAACGGTTACGCATGGACGTGATTTAGCGCTATTTGCTACATTACCTCCTTGAACGTATCTAAATTGCATGACGAATGAAAATACGCGAAGAACCTAATATAAAGAAGGGCCGACTAGTTTGCCCCAAGGAAATCTCATGTAAAGTCGACAGGTGGTTAATTCAACAGACACATCTCGGGTAAATAGGTGTTTTCAATGTATATCATTAAGCTTCTAAACGATTAAATTTCCATATTGGTGGTAAGTTGCCTGTCTAATGAAGTATTGATGGGATAGTTATTCACATTGATACAACATATAGATTGTCAGCTATGAACTTCGTATACATAGTCAAATGTCGAGTATTTTGTAACCGATTCTCAATGCAACCTATGTAGCTAACAAGTCTCGATTTATTGAACGTATAAAGCGCTTTATAGTGTGATGCAATTATGCTGAAGTCACTTTTAAGCGTCAATACGACGCGGAGTGAATGTTCGTACATTGGCATATAAAAAGAAACAACTTGTTTCAATGTAATATTGTTAGCTGTCCATTGTAGTCCCACGGGACTGAGACAGGAATCATTCACTCTATGTTTATTCTGGTAGATACATTACTGTATTGAAATGAGTTCATTGCGAAGGGTGAGAGATAGGATTGAATTGAGTTCATTCGATGTTAAAACCGTTCTAATATTAATATTGAATTACGATATTACCTTTAAGGTATCCTCAAGTATAATCACTTAACCATCTCAACACTTTCCACGCGACCATTTTTTTACTATATACAAAATATGTTTTCAGAAACCTTTCACAACTTTCAAGGTCTGTTCTAAGAACTACTGAACCCATACTAGACTTGTTTGTACTTATTGCAATGTATTTCTCATGGTGATTCTAAACATGGTGATGACATTCAATATTGTTGACATTTATAAAATATCTGAGATTGTGAATTCTTTACAATAAAAAGAAGGGGGAGAACACACTCAACAAAGTTGAGGGGGCTTACACTGCACAACATCTATGATCAACTCGTCGGAACCATGCCTCCTGCAACGGCTCCCAGCAACAGGAAAATCCTAATTCCTGTGAAGCTGCTATTTAGCAGTGAAACGTAACTGATAATGTGAGTTTCTTATTCACTTTTTATTGGATTTGTTCAAAAAGAAATTAAATTTCAGATGTTCAGTAACAATCCAGATAAACCTTTTAAAAGATTTGTAAAACATTTTGTGACATTTTGGAACTGTCATTTCCAGATGACTGCCGCGTGGAAAGTGTTAACATCTAATGGTTGACTGTTAATGTTTTAGAAAATTACAATTGTCTAGTAGCTTAATATAAGATGATAAATAACACTCTCCATTTTAAGGGAAAATCCACTGAGTCCCTGTTTTCTATCACTTTCATGAGATTTCGCGGTATCAAAATTGAAAAATTGGGAGTGCTTTTCTAGAATGTTTGCCTTTGAGCTCAGCAATTGCCTACCATAACTTCATATGCAGTTAGTTGAAGGTTTTACGCAAAATAATGAAAGATAAATCGACAATTGCCGAGCAATACTACTGTTAGTGGGCTCTTCAAATACATCATGAAAATTAGAGGTGAGTTATTACTAGTAGGCAATGCTAGTGCGACCCATTTGTACAACAAAATAGTTTCGAAAATGCAGGTGGTATTAAGATCGGTATGCATTCAGGTTCCGGATGTGTATTTAAATAACATTGGTAAGTGGATCAAATGGTTTAGATTGAATTGGCTGCATGCATTTAACTATCCACCGGGATATAACGAATATGTTATGCGATCTGTGAAAACCCGCCACATGGTGGCATTTTTCATATTTGCGATATTTATATCATAAGAAAGCTAAAACTGTGCTGATTATAGAACTGTTTCGATCATTTTGCTACTATCACTACAAAAAAAGTTATGAATGAATGATGATTGTGATGTCATAAAAAGCTACAAAACAAGAAATCATGAAAACAGGCCAAAAAAGATACATAATAAATAGGATAACATTATAAGGTAAATAATAAAAAGTGACTTAAGTAAGTTTTTGAAGTTGAAATTTCATGAAAGATGATGACACAAAGTAGGCCTATGTTTTCTTTATTAATTTCTATTTTACCATAATCCCTAGTTCACATTTTGCGACATCCTACGGGTTTTCACAGATCACATCACATTAATCAGTTAAGATCAAATAGTTTATAAAAAGCAGCAGTTCGAATATATTCGCGGCGAAAATCACCGGTGGTCGCCATCGCCTTTATTATGAGATGCTGACGTCAAGGAAAGGGCAGAGACTGCTCGGTACCAAAGAAGATGTCTTGATGCACCCCAGGATGCTTCACTTTCATCACATGACCACTGATTTCTGTCACCAGTGTCTACTGATCCCATTGACATTACAGTGCAAGGAAATGCTTATAAAGTTGTTAAACGAGGGTCTTTAAGAAAATACTGTTGCAAGTAATATGATTGATGTGTCTTTAATACAGTTCTCTCTTGATTTTCTTAAAGACCCTATATTTTTAAAAATACAGGTTTTAGTTGGGACTCAACTTCTTTCATATTTGTGGCAACATTTACCCTATCTGTACATGTATTACTATGGTAGAGGTCAGACGAACTCCAGCTGTTTTTTAAAATTACTTTAACTCATGTGTTGCACTATTTGTTTTGGTGATAAGCCCTGCTGGTACTGTAGGGGCGCTAAGCATGATGGGGTACATCAAGAAATCTTCTTTGGCTCGGTACCGACACTTCGGTAGGATTAAAATAACCTACAGGACATAAGAGTCCTCCATTATAGCCTCGATCACACTGCAAAGCTTCACCGAACAAAACTTGACCAAATTCAATGAAAACCACGTCATTATTACCACAAGCCTACACAATCGGGTTACTGGTGAAAATCATTGATTGAATGTTCAAATTACATTGTCTCGTTACTCTTGTTACTTTCGGGCTAACATATTAAATGTCTTCCCTAAGGGAGTGTTCAGAAAGACGTTGGTGGGTGGAGAGGGGGGGGGGGCTCGGCAACTGAAATGGATTTGAAACTTCGAAACTTTTTTGACCCCCCTTTACAAATTGCAAAACTTTTATGACCATCCTTAACAAATTAACTTCTTTTACGACGCTGGCGGTCCGGAACATCCCACAGTTTACAACATTTCAGATTCACTCAACATGAATGCCTCTTTTTGCTTGAAAAAAATAGGGTTGCATGCAAATTCGCGGGTATCGCGCAGAAATTTGTGTTTATCTCGTTTAAGGACCAACTTTTTCAACGGTACTTTGTTGATATAATGGAAAGATTAATTTGCACAAAGATCCGCGCGTAACGCGCACAAATTGCTGTACAAAATACAATCAAAAATGTGAAAACGAGCGTAGCACGAAACAAAGTTGTGTTTATCTCGTTAATGACCACCTTTTTCAACAGTACTTTGTTGAAATTGTGAAAAGTTTAATTTTGTATATAAGTTTCATTTTGTCGCACAATTTGCAGTGGTCGGTCCGGACGTTGCTTTATACCCTGTCATGATCTAAGTTTCATATTACACCCCAAAATGAAAATGTCCTCTTCACTCTTTAAATTGTTAATGTTTCTAAAATAAAAGTTCACACAAATATTCGTGTGTAGTGGGATTTATTTTGTTGCTACACAAATTGTCTTTCTACTCCTCTTGTCTTTTAAAACTGAAAGCTGTTTTCTTGGTTCACCCAGGCGTTATACTATCCATTTGGCCAAACTGTTTTGACCCCCCCCCCCCTTTTATGTACCAAAAAAACTGGTTGGTTCTCCTTGATTTAACACCACGACTTTTGTATTCTGAATGGCAACCACCAAATGTCTCTAAAGATTCTCAACGTCATCAACTTACCATAGGCCCACCCCACAGTTTTATTCAATTCATTTTAACTTTGGAATAATTTTCACTCTCAAGTTCACTCTAAAATTAACTTCAAAATATCAAAGAGAAAAACTGAAATCACTGAAATATTATTCTAAATGTTTTGCCCTTTACATTAATGTCTCCAGATATCTCAGTTTTTGACTTTAAGAAATGTTCATTAATTGTATGAACCTACTAAAAAGATAAGACAGTGGTTTAATGGGTACTCAGTGTCTTCTCTCAATTTGTAGCAGGCAAAATGTTCTAAACGTTAAATTGCTAGTAGTGTACTAGTATATTGTAATTTTTAAAACACTGGCTTTGCATTGACCGCAAACAGTCATGCCAGTACAAGGACACAAATATGTATACACACTCCTGGGTATTGTCGCGTGTAGGCTATAATTGAGCCAATAAGTCTGCGTGTCTCTGGCCTGACAAATCATGGTCAAACCAAACAGAATCTGAACTGGATAAAAAGCCTTGTAGTCGACTTGTAATGTTTTTGGGGCAACTTTTTGCCAAGCCCCCCCCCCCCCCACCCCAACCAAAGTATTTCTGAACACTCCCTAAATGTCATTATTTGGCTGGACCGATTTGTATGAGATGTGTCTGTAACTTTACCAGATGGCCCTCCAACTTACGGGAATCATGCTCTGCCAACTCGGCTAATGGCGATGACTGTATTAGCAGGGTCGACTTTGCTCGTTGTGTTAAATCATAAGTGTTGTGGAATTTAATACGAGGCCACGATCGTAGCGATTTCTTTCTGTGATTATAACGCCGCACAACACTCAGGCCGTATGGTCATCAAGGGATTTCCGTATTTACAATTTCGCATCAGATTTCATGAACTTCTGGAGAATTTCAAGAACAGTTAATGGTGATCGCTAGTAGGTATTAACATTACTGCGAAAAATAAAGCCAATAGGTTTACACTAGGCTCACATGGTCATCAGCGTGACATGGTTTTAAATATGTTTGTATTTTTTCCAACGCGATCTACTTACCTCTTATTTTAATCACTGAAAACCAGCATAAAAAGGAATGAAATGTTACACTGCAAAAAAGTTGCTTAAAATACGTTGCTAAAAGTACTATTATCATCCGTTGGTTGACGTGTTGATTAAAATTCATTCAATGTAAAAAGTTGGCGTTGTATAAAAGTAAAAAAATCCCCAGCGTTGAGCAATTCGTCGAAAACAATGTCCATAAAATGTTGGTGGAAACTGTTTCTGTTGCTGAAATATGTTGCGTACAAATAATTCACCTTGGCATCTGTCATGAGCACTGAGGAAAATCACGCAGCAGTTGATACAAGTTACGCACATGTGAATTTTAGGAAACTGTTGTCCAAAAAAAAACCACAATTTCGTGATTGAGTCATTTAATCATTATGGCGTCTTGTGCACGAGCAACTGTTTGCACGAGCTGAGATCTCTGGATCTGAAAAAATTATAATCTGGTAAATAAAACGATGAATCCGCATCAACATCAGAGTTTGTGACATCTGACAGGCGTTAGTCCGGTCTTGAATGTTTGAAGCTTGGTCTGTCAAGAAGATGATGTGATAGATCGGTCTGAATCTCTGTGGTCGTCCATGTAATAAGCTTATTTCGTCATGTTCGTATAGGTTTAAAATACCTAACAAATCACTAAATAAAGGCTCACAACCAATAAACAATAAAACACTCAACAAATGGTTTAAAAATGCTCAACAGTTGAGCTGTTGCATACTTGAACAACTGTTGAGTGAATATAATTGCCCAACTTTTGAGCAACTAGAATTGTTTAAATGTTGGTGAAAACATGTTATCCAACGGAGTTGGGCAAATTTTACTCTACAGTTGAGCGGTTGCATACTTGAACAACGTTGTGTAAAATGTTAAGTAAATAGTTAAGCAACCTTTTTGAAATATATGGACGATTTCTTCAAGAAAGCCATATCATTGACTGTGCTATGTATTTCTTTATGTAGTGATATGTTTTAATCTTGTAGTGATTTAGTTTTGTTTGTGTTCTTAGCCATGTCATCTCTGTACATTCACCACTGTAATGTATGTTTAGCTAACCTAAATTACCAGGCGTGGCGGAACGTATTTTAAAAACTTCGTATCTAACAATTGTAATGATTGGCTGGGTGAGTGGTATATAAGCATGGGTATAGTTACTGTATGATGCATTCTCACTTACCATGTGTATGGTATCAGAACTCTGCATGTAGGCCTATATACATTCATCACAATAAGTAACTGACCAGGTAATAAACATGCTGATAACTCTCAAAGTATAACTCCTACATAAACGTATTTAATCATAAAGTTGTTGAGACATTTCTCTTCTTGAAATTGAGATATAACACGCTAAGAATGGTTGATTAATGAGGAAGTTACCATCCAAAAACGTTAGGGCAAGTGTGATTTTCATTTTTTAACATTTTCTTTTCAACACGGGGAGAGTACGACAGGTAAAGCGTGTATGCAGTATTGATTAACTGTAACAATGCCACCGGCCGACTATCCACTTACCAGGCCATCGACGGGTGAATTGGCACAATTCATTCGATTGTCCCTGATTGGCACTACCACTCCCAGTAATCAATAATTTGCCGGTCTAAGTCCCCGTGTTGAAAATTAAAATGTGAAAATGAAAATCAGACCTGACAGTACATTTAGGAGTGTAACTTCCTTAATAATCAGCCATTCTTAGCGTGTAATATTTCAAATTCAAGAAGAGAAATCTGTCAAGATGTTTATAATTTAATATGTTAATGTAGGAGTCATACTTACCTGGTCAGTTACTTATTGTGATGACTGTTCATGTATAACAGGTATACGGCCTACTATTTTCAATACTTGCATTGGGCATTTGGTGGGGGTGGGGAGGGGAGGGTGTAACAGCTATTCTTAGTAACAGGAACAAAGACGTTATGAAGAATTTGGTCTGACTTACTGACCAACTGTGAACTACATAAGAAGTAAGTAAATCAATTGCTTGTCGTATTGTAAAGTCATTTACATCGCATTTATATCACATTAGCCTAAATGTCTGGTAATAATTCTATTTCGAGTATCATTGTCTAGAAACCTCTTTCGCAAAATGAATTCACCAGCCGATCGTGTTACCAGACAGGCGACTTAATTACATACGGCTATTGTAAGCGATATGTTTAATTCCAAAGGATGTATATTTATATGCAGCGATGTAAATACCCACATGACTTTCCATCCGGGGTAGACCCTAAACCTAAACCTAAACCTTAACCGAAACCTAACCCTAACCCTATCGAGGTTGGTCTACACCGGGACTGTCTACTCCGGGTGGAGTGTCATGTGGGTATTTCCATTGCTGCATATTTATATACTAAGATAACATTTAAGCACAATGTAATATTTTGCGTCGCTCGAGACTGGAACACAATTTGGTGTTCTAGTATTGAACGATACTGGTACAATACAATTGTACTATAATCGAGCGATAATTGCTATAAGCCAGTAGGCTATCTGGGACTTAAATTACACTTTTCCCTACACTGAACGTACAGGTATGATTAACTGAGTAGTATTTTTCATTATTCCACTAAAATTCGATGTCATAATGCAATTCACTATTGTTTTTTACTAAATAAAGATAAGCAACACATGCATCCAACATATGCATTTTTTAATAAATACAAATCATAATAATGATGTTATTTAAGATAAAACTAGCAGTATACTTCATTTTTCCAATGTTTCCTATACGGGAAACATTTCAGTGTGAAGTTTGGTACTAATATACATATTACGGTGTTTACACCGATCCAAATTTAACTTAAAGTACATGCACACCCAGACTGTGGGAACTGTTATCATTAAAAATGTCTTCAACGTTACAAGAACAACGTATTCAAGGCATAAATGTGCGATATTTTTCATGGAACGCCCTCTATCTGTATTTTTTCTCCTAGAATTGCATATCGTCAGCCTGCTTCGATAATTACCTAACTCATTTTTACTAGTTTTTAGAAAACAACAAAAATATATACCTTTAAGTGAAATTGGATATACCTTTAAGTGAAATGTGGCTTGTTATATGAGTTAATATGACCTATTTTAAACATTTTACATTATTATTACAATCTGCCTAACTCACAATGCTGACTTAGACAGAATTGAAATTGTGCATTTATCAACACTTAGGTACAGCATGTGCATAATGTAATAAAGTCATGATTCATGCAAAAAGCTCAATTTCGCTGAAAGGTTAGTTAGGCAATTATCGAAGAAGGCTAACGATAAGTTGGGGGTCAAATAACATTTAAAACCATAAAACTAAAGTATCTTATAAGCAACACTTTTTTTAATTACTTTAAAAATTAGATTTTGAAATAAGTTGGCCTGTTACCAGGACAGTTTATTTCTGAGTATTTCTTTTGTTTTTCGCAAATAGAACTCCATGGTTTGACCCCGTGTTAACGCCGTCTACTGTGTTTCAGGTTACAACCGCAACTGAACACAAGTTAAAGGCATATTATGTGATCTTTTCCAGAGAGCGCCCTCTATTCATGATTTTTTTTAGAAAGTAGATTTTCTTGCAGATTTACATTTCCGATCATAAATCATACATTAGACTTACTTACTTACTTAGACTTAGGGCGGATGATTTTTCCGAACCACAATGCCTCTCCAGATCTTCCTATCCAACATAGCTGTCTTGATTTCTTCCACCTGCAGTCCTGTATCACGTTTGAGTATGTCAATGTAGGTCAGGGCTGGTCTACCACGCTTTCTTGCTCCGTGCTTTGGGATCCAATGTATAAGTTTGTGTACAAGCTCCTTGGACCCTCTGAAGCAGTGTCCAGCAAATCTTGCTCTGCGTTCTCTGATCTTGTCCGAGACTTTTGGCATGTCCCCATACAGGTCCTTATTTGTCACATGCTGACTCCAGTTGATGTTGAACACAGATCTTAGCATCCTAGTGTAGCATCCATCCAGTTGTTTACCAAGCTTTGGGGTGACTGTCCATGCCTCACATCCATAAAGGAGGACGGATTCTACTGTAGCTATGAACAGTCTTTCTTTGAGCTTTCTGGATAATGATTTAGCCTTCCATAGCTGACTAAGTTTGCCACAAGCTCTCCATGCAGCTGCTTTGCGTGTTTTGATGTCCTTTTCAGTGTTGTTCATCCAGGCTCCAAGGTATTTGAAGTCTTCCACTTTATCAAGGCGCATGCCTTCACTTGTGGTAGTTACAGGTACTTGCGTCTGGTTGAAGGACATGTACTTCGTCTTTGCAGCGTTCATTTTGAGCCCAACTCTTCCCACTGAAGTCTCCACTCTATTGAGTAGTGATTGCGCTTGAGACACTTCCTCGGACAACAGTGCAATGTCATCAGCAAAGTCTAAGTCTGTTACTACGGTTGGTCCTATTCTTCTGCTGCTTCTTTTTGTTAGGTGGAATCCTAGCTCTTCTTCTCTGCCATCTATGGCCTCTCTTAGGGCATAGTCAAGAACAATGACAAAAAGATATGGAGCCAGGGTGTCTCCTTGTAATACTCCAGCCAGTATCTCAAACACTTCTGTTTCTCCATCTGGTGATATGACCTTTGCCTTGGTGTCTTTGTATATGTCTGCTATCGCATTTGTAAGCTGATCAGGTACACCATAGGCTTTCAATATTTGCAGCATTCGTCCCCTATGTATTGTGTCAAACGCTTTCTTGAAGTCGATAAAGGAATCATACATACATTCCAAGTTACAGAGCGATACGATTCTTAATTACCTCAAAATCATGGTTTTAGAGTGAATTTAGAGTGAAAAATATAAACTGTCGGGATTCCGACAGTTTATTTTCACTCTAAAACCATGATTTTGAAGTAATTAAGAATCGTATCGCCCTGTAACTTGGAATGTATGCATGATTTATGATCAGAAATGTAAATCTGCAAGAAAATCTGCTTTCTATTTTTTTTTCGATGTTGAGGGCGTTCCCTGGAAAGATCACATAATATACCTTTAACGCACCTCTACGGAATGCTTTATGACGAAAATTGAAACAATATTTTGAAAAATACCTTACATTGGAAGCAGATTTCCATTATGATTTAGTAAAGTTCTATGAAAATGTGAAACAAATCACATAATATTGCTTTAAGTAATAGTGTCTGAGTCATCAGCATGTATCGAATGCGTAAGTCGGTTATGTTTGGCTAATCACTGTGTGCAAATACGGTGCTTACGTAAACTTCAAATATCTATAGGATTCTCTTACATTGATTCATGCCTTAAGGAATATAGGTTGTTTTATTCTGGTGTCAATTGCCGAATGAATCTAGAGACATGCAGGTGAAAAAATTTAGGTCTGAAGCAACAGCCGATCCGCGACCAAATTGACACTGACAACAATAATTAGGAAGAGCTTATCTTATTGTTTTTTCCAATGCATAATATCTGTCGTATAAAACGATTTTAGTTGTCATTCTGCTACACTCTCAGAACAAAGGTTTTAAATGTTAACCAACATGGTTAAAGATTTAAAAAAATCTTTAACCATGTTGGTTAACATTTTAACCAGCGGGAGGTTACCAGGTGAACCACACAATTGGTTGGTTAAAACTGTAACCAACAGCTGTTGGTTAATTTTAACCTGTGGTTGGTTACAATTTTTAATCATTGTTGGTTAATATGTTTTGACCAACAGTGGTTGGTTAAACTTTAACCTGTGGTTGGTTACAATTTTTAATCATTTGTTGGCTAATATATATGTTTTAACCAACATTAGTTGGTTAAAAAATGTTGGTTAAACTTTTTTTGTTTTTTTGTTGCTAAACTTTAACCCAGACAACTTTACACTATTGATGTTTCATTGGCCCGATATTGGCTTTCAATATTGGCGCCAACCCGTGGCCAGGACCAACAAGGGACAGGACAAGGCTGGTACTCTAAGATAAAGGTTTGAAGGAAAAATTGCTGTAGTATTTTAGTGGTGACATTCAATATTGTTGACATTTATGAAATATCTGAGATTTTGAATTCTTTACAATAAAAAGAAGGGGGAGAACACACTCAACAAAGTTGAGGGGGCTTACACTGCACAACATCTATGATCAACTCGTCGGAACCATGCCTCCTGCAACGGCTCCCAGCAACAGGAAAACCCTAATTCCTGTTGCCTCCAGACAGAGTTGCCAGTCTGACGAAGCTGCTATTTAGCAGTGAAACGTAACTGATAATGTGAGTTTCTTATTCACTTTTTATTGGATTTGTTCAAAAAGAAATTACATTTCAGATGTTCAGTAACAATCCAGATAAACCTTTTAAAAGATTTGTAAAACATTTTGTGACATTTTGGAACTGTCATTTCCAGATGACTGCCGCGTGGAAAGTGTTAACATCTAATGGTTGACTGTTAATGTTTTAGAAAATTACAATTGTCTAGTAGCTTAATATAAGATGATAAATAACACTCTCCATTTTAAGGGAAAATCCACTGAGTCCCTGTTTTCTATCACTTTCATGAGATTTCGCGGTATCAAAATTGAAAAATTGGGAGTGCTTTTCTAGAATGTTTGCCTTTGAGCTCAGCAATTGCCTACCATAACTTCATATGCAGTTAGTTGAAGGTTTTACGCAAAATAATGAAAGATAAATCGACAATTGCCGAGCAATACTACTGTTAGTGGGCTCTTCAAATACATCATGAAAATTAGAGGTGAGTTATTACTAGTAGGCAATGCTAGTGCGGCCCATTTGTACAACAAAATAGTTTCGAAAATGCAGGTGGTATTAAGATCGGTATGCATTCAGGTTCCGGATGTGTATTTAAATAACATTGGTAAGTGGATCAAATGGTTTAGATTGAATTGGCTGCATGCATTTAACTATCCACCGGGATATAACGAATATGTTATGCGATCTGTGAAAACCCGCCACATGGTGGCATTTTTCATATTTGCGATATTTATATCATAAGAAAGCTAAAACTGTGCTGATTATAGAACTGTTTCGATCATTTTGCTACTATCACTACAAAAAAAGTTATGAATGAATGATGACTGTGATGTCATAAAAAGCTACAAAACAAGAAATCATGAAAACAGGCCAAAAAAGATACATAATAAATAGGATAACATTATAAGGTAAATAATAAAAAGTGACTTAAGTAAGTTTTTGAAGTTGAAATTTCATGAAAGATGATGACACAAAGTAGGCCTAAGTTTTCTTTATTAATTTCTATTTTACCATAATCCCTAGTTCACATTTTGCGACATCCTACGGGTTTTCACAGATCACATCACATTAATCAGTTAAGATCAAATAGTTTATAAAAAGCAGCAGTTCGAATATATTCGCGGCGAAAATCACCGGTGGTCGCCATCGCCTTTATTATGAGATGCTGACGTCAAGGAAAGGGCAGAGACTGCTCGGTACCAAAGAAGATGTCTTGATGCACCCCAGGATGCTTCACTTTCATCACATGACCACTGATTTCTGTCACCAGTGTCTACTGATCCCATTGACATTACAGTGCAAGGAAATGCTTATAAAGTTGTTAAACGAGGGTCTTTAAGAAAATACTGTTGCAAGTAATATGATTGATGTGTCTTTAATACAGTTCTCTCTTGATTTTCTTAAAGACCCTATATTTTTAAAAATACAGGTTTTAGTTGGGATTCAACTTCTTTCATATTTGTGGCAACATTTACCCTATCTGTACATGTATTACTATGGTAGAGGTCAGACGAACTCCAGCTGTTTTTTTAAATTACTTTAACTCATGTGTTGCACTATTTGTTTTGGTGATAAGCCCTGCTGGTACTGTAGGGGCGCTAATCATGATGGGGTACATCAAGAAATCTTCTTTGGCTCGGTACCGACACTTCGGTAGGATTAAAATAACCTACAGGACATAAGAGTCCTCCATTATAGCCTCGATCACACTGCAAAGCTTCACCGAACAAAACTTGACCAAATTCAATGAAAACCACGTCATTATTACCACAAGCCTACACAATCGGGTTACTGGTGAAAATCATTGATTGAATGTTCAAATTACATTGTCTCGTTACTCTTGTTACTTTCGGGCTAACATATTAAATGTCTTCCCTAAGGGAGTGTTCAGAAAGACGTTGGTGGGTGGAGAGGGGGGGGGGGGGGGGGGGGGGGGCTCGGCAACTGAAATGGATTTGAAACTTCGAAACTTTTTTGACCCCCCTTTACAAATTGCAAAACTTTTATGACCATCCTTAACAAATTAACTTCTTTTACGACGCTGGCGGTCCGGAACATCCCACAGTTTACAACATTTCAGATTCACTCAACATGAATGCCTCTTTTTGCTTGAAAAAAATAGGGTTGCATGCAAATTCGCGGGTATCGCGCAGAAATTTGTGTTTATCTCGTTAATGACCACCTTTTTCAACAGTACTTTGTTGAAATTGTGAAAAGTTTAATTTTGTATATAAGTTTCATTTTGTCGCACAATTTGCAGTGGTCGGTCCGGACGTTGCTTTATACCCTGTCATGATCTAAGTTTCATATTACACCCCAAAATGAAAATGTCCTCTTCACTCTTTAAATTGTTAATGTTTCTAAAATAAAAGTTCACAAAAATATTCGTGTGTAGTGGGATTTATTTTGTTGCTACACAAATTGTCTTTCTACTCCTCTTGTCTTTTAAAACTGAAAGCTGTTTTCTTGGTTCACCCAGGCGTTATACTATCCATTTGGCCAAACTGTTTTGACCCCCCCCCCTTTTATGTACCAAAAAAACTGGTTGGTTCTCCTTGATTTAACACCACGACTTTTGTATTCTGAATGGCAACCACCAAATGTCTCTAAAGATTCTCAACGTCATCAACTTACCATAGGCCCACCCCACAGTTTTATTCAATTCATTTTAACTTTGGAATAATTTTCACTCTCAAGTTCACTCTAAAATTAACTTCAAAATATCAAAGAGAAAAACTGAAATCACTGAAATATTATTCTAAATGTTTTGCCCTTTACATTAATGTCTCCAGATATCTCAGTTTTTGACTTTAAGAAATGTTCATTAATTGTATAAACCTACTAAAAAGATAAGACAGTGGTTTAATGGGTACTCAGTGTCTTCTCTCAATTTGTAGTAGGCAAAATGTTCTAAACGTTAAATTGCTAGTAGTGTACTAGTATATTGTAATTTTTAAAACACTGGCTTTGCATTGACCGCAAACAGTCATGCCAGTACAAGGACACAAATATGTATACACACTCCTGGGTATTGTCGCGTGTAGGCTATAATTGAGCCAATAAGTCTGCGTGTCTCTGGCCTGACAAATCATGGTCAAACCAAACAGAATCTGAACTGGATAAAAAGCCTTGTAGTCGACTTGTAATGTTTTTGGGGCAACTTTTTGCCAAGCCCCCCCCCCCCCCCACCCCAACCAAAGTATTTCTGAACACTCCCTAAATGTCATTATTTGGCTGGACCGATTTGTATGAGATGTATCTGTAACTTTACCAGATGGCCCTCCAACTTACGGGAATCATGCTCTGCCAACTCGGCTAATGGCGATGACTGTATTAGCAGGGTCGACTTTGCTCGTTGTGTTAAATCATAAGTGTTGTGGAATTTAATACGAGGCCACGATCGTAGCGATTTCTTTCTGTGATTATAACGCCGCACAACACTCAGGCCGTATGGTCATCAAGGGATTTCCGTATTTACAATTTCGCATCAGATTTCATGAACTTCTGGAGAATTTCAAGAACAGTTAATGGTGATCGCTAGTAGGTATTAACATTACTGCGAAAAATAAAGCCAATAGGTTTACACTAGGCTCACATGGTCATCAGCGTGACATGGTTTTAAATATGTTTGTATTTTTTCCAACGCGATCTACTTACCTCTTATTTTAATCACTGAACACCAGCATAAAAAGGAATGAAATGTTACACTGCAAAAAAGTTGCTTAAAATACGTTGCTAAAAGTACTATTATCATCCGTTGGTTGACGTGTTGATTAAAATTCATTCAATGTAAAAAGTTGGCGTTGTATAAAAGTAAAAAAATCCCCAGCGTTGAGCAATTCGTCGAAAACAATGTCCATAAAATGTTGGTGGAAACTGTTTCTGTTGCTGAAATATGTTGCGTACAAATATTTCACCTTGGCATCTGTCATGAGCACTGAGGAAAATCACGCAGCAGTTGATACAAGTTACGCACATGTGAATTTTAGGAAACTGTTGTCCAAAAAAAACCACAATTTCGTGATTGAGTCATTTAATCATTATGGCGTCTTGTGCACGAGCAACTGTTTGCACGAGCTGAGATCTCTGGATCTGAAAAAATTATAATCTGGTAAATAAAACGATGAATCCGCATCAACATCAGAGTTTGTGACATCTGACAGGCGTTAGTCCGGTCTTGAATGTTTGAAGCTTGGTCTGTCAAGAAGATGATGTGATAGATCGGTCTGAATCTCTGTGGTCGTCCATGTAATAAGCTTATTTCGTCATGTTCGTATAGGTTTAAAATACCTAACAAATCACTAAATAAAGGCCCACAACCAATAAACAATAAAACACTCAACAAATGGTTTAAAAATGCTCAACAGTTGAGCTGTTGCATACTTGAACAACTGTTGAGTGAATATAATTAAAATTCATTCAATGTAAAAAGTTGGCGTTGTATAAAAGTAAAAAAATCCCCAGCGTTGAGCAATTCGTCGAAAACAATGTCCATAAAATGTTGGTGGAAACTGTTTCTGTTGCTGAAATATGTTGCGTACAAATATTTCACCTTGGCATCTGTCATGAGCACTGAGGAAAATCACGCAGCAGTTGATACAAGTTACGCACATGTGAATTTTAGGAAACTGTTGTCCAAAAAAAACCACAATTTCGTGATTGAGTCATTTAATCATTATGGCGTCTTGTGCACGAGCAACTGTTTGCACGAGCTGAGATCTCTGGATCTGAAAAAATTATAATCTGGTAAATAAAACGATGAATCCGCATCAACATCAGAGTTTGTGACATCTGACAGGCGTTAGTCCGGTCTTGAATGTTTGAAGCTTGGTCTGTCAAGAAGATGATGTGATAGATCGGTCTGAATCTCTGTGGTCGTCCATGTAATAAGCTTATTTCGTCATGTTCGTATAGGTTTAAAATACCTAACAAATCACTAAATAAAGGCCCACAACCAATAAACAATAAAACACTCAACAAATGGTTTAAAAATGCTCAACAGTTGAGCTGTTGCATACTTGAACAACTGTTGAGTGAATATAATTGCCCAACTTTTGAGCAACTAGAATTGTTTAAATGTTGGTGAAAACATGTTATCCAACGGAGTTGGGCAAATTTTACTCAACAGTTGAGCGGTTGCATACTTGAACAACGTTGTGTAAAATGTTAAGTAAATAGTTAAGCAACCTTTTTGAAATATATGGACGATTTCTTCAAGAAAGCCATATCATTGACTGTGCTATGTATTTCTTTATGTAGTGATATGTTTTAATCTTGTAGTGATTTAGTTTTGTTTGTGTTGCCATGTCATCTCTGTACATTCACCACTGTAATGTATATTGTTTACTTACTTTACTTTACTTTTTGGCGTCCACTCCAACTTGGTTGAGTGATGCCATCCTTTGCAAGATTATTCGCCATTCGTTTCTGTCTTGAGCCTTTCTGCTTGCTTCTGATAAGGACGTCAGACAAAGTATGTTGCAGTCTGACCGAATACCATCCATCCACCTCTTAGCTGGTCTACCTCTGGGCCTTTCACCATTTACAGTGCCAACAATTGCAACTTTTGGGTATCTTTGAGGGTTCATACGCTGCACGTGTCCATAATACCGCAGTCTTTTGATGGAAATCTTCTCGATGATGGTATGCTTGAGTCCCAGTGTTTGTCTGATGGTGGTGTTTCTGATTTTGTCTAGCTTGGTTATGCCTAGTATTTTTCTTAGGCAGGTCATCTCAAACACAAGTAGCCTGTTCTCGTCTTCTTTCTTTAGCGTCCATGTTTCAGAGCCGTATAACAGGATGGACATTATTAGAGTTGAATACAGCTCCATTTTAGTTGGGCGTGAAATCTCTTTGGAGTTGAGTATTTCATTCAGATTTTGCATGGCTCCAAGTGCTTTACCTATTCTGAGTTGGATGTCTTCAGTGCAGGTTCCCTCCTTAGATATTTTACCACCAAGGTATACAAAATGCTCAACTTGTTTGAGATCTGTGTTGTTTATGCTAATTTTAATATCAATGTCTCTCCGGCTGATAACTTGAACCTCTGTTTTGGCTATGTTGATTTTGAGGCCAAGATTTGTGCTGTACTGGTGGACCCTGTTCACTAGTGTTTGCAGATCTGTCTCGCTTTCAGCTATAATGGCAATATCATCTGCGAAGCTAACCTAAATTTCCAGGCGTGGCGGAACGTATTTTAAAAACTTCGTATCTAACAATTGTAATGATTGGCTGGGTGAGTGGTATATAAGCATGGGTATAGTTACTGTATGATGCATTCTCACTTACCATGTGTATGGTATCAGAACTCTGCATGTAGGCCCTACATACATTCATCACAATAAGTAACTGACCAGGTAATAAACATGCTGATAACTCTCAAAGTATAACTCCTACATAAACGTATTTAATTATAAAGTTGTTGAGACATTTCTCTTCTTGAAATTGAGATATAACACGCTAAGAATGGTTGATTAATGAGGAAGTTACCATCCCAAACGTTAGGGCAAGTGTGATTTTCATTTTTTAACATTTTCTTTTCAACACGGGGAGAGTACGACAGGTAAAGCGTGTATGCAGTATTGATTAACTGTAACAATGCCACCGGCCGACTATCCACTTACCAGGCCATCGACGGGTGAATCGGCACAATTCATTCGATTGTCCCTGATTGGCACTACCACTCCCAGTAATCAATAATTTGCCGGTCTAAGTCCCCGTGTTGAAAATTAAAATGTGAAAATGAAAATCAGACCTGACAGTACATTTAGGAGTGTAACTTCCTTAATAATCAGCCATTCTTAGCGTGTAATATTTCAAATTCAAGAAGAGAAATCTTTCAATATGTTTATAATTTAATATGTTAATGTAGGAGTCATACTTACCTGGTCAGTTACTTATTGTGATGACTGTTCATGTATAACAGGTATACGGCCTACTATTTTCAATACTTGCATTGGGCATTTGGTGGGGGTGGGGAGGGGAGGGTGTAACAGCTATTCTTAGTAACAGGAACAAAGACGTTATGAAGAATTTGGTCTGACTTACTGACCAACTGTGAACTACATAAGAAGTAAGTAAATCAATTGCTTGTCGTATTGTAAAGTCATTTACATCGCATTTATATCACATTAGCCTCAATGTCTGGTAATAATTCTATTTCGAGTATCATTGTCTAGAAACCTCTTTCGCAAAATGAATTCACCAGCCGATCGTGTTACCAGACAGGCGACTTAATTACATACGGCTATTGTAAGCTATATGTTTAATTCCAAAGGATGTATATTTATATGCAGCGATGTAAATACCCACATGACTTTCCATCCGGGGTAGACCCTAAACCTAAACCTAAACCTTAACCGAAACCTAACCCTAACCCTATCGAGGTTGGTCTACACCGGGACTGTCTACTCCGGGTGGAGTGTCATGTGGGTATTTCCATTGCTGCATATTTATATACTAAGATAACATTTAAGCACAATGTAATATTTTGCGTCGCTCGAGACTGGAACACAATTTGGTGTCCTAGTATTGAACGATACTGGTACAATACAATTGTACTATAATCGAGCGATAATTGCTATAAGCCAGTAGGCTATCTGGGACTTAAATTACACTTTTCCCTACACTGAACGTACAGGTATGATTAACTGAGTAGTATTTTTCATTATTCCACTAAAATTCGATGTCATAATGCAATTCACTATTGTTTTTTACTAAATAAAGATAAGCAACACATGCATCCAACATATGCATTTTTTAATAAATACAAATCATAATAATGATGTTATTTAAGATAAAACTAGCAGTATACTTCATTTTTCCAATGTTTCCTATACGGGAAACATTTCAGTGTGAAGTTTGGTACTAATATACATATTACGGTGTTTACACCGATCCAAATTTAACTTAAAGTACATGCACACCCAGACTGTGGGAACTGTTATCATTAAAAATGTCTTCAACGTTACAAGAACAATGTATTCAAGGCATAAATGTGCGATATTTTTCATGGAACGCCCTCTATCTGTATTTTTTCTCCTAGAATTGCATATCGTCAGCCTGCTTCGATAATTACCTAACTCATTTTTACTAGTTTTTAGAAAACAACAAAAATATATACCTTTAAGTGAAATGGGATATACCTTTAAGTGAAATGTGGCTTGTTATATGAGTTAATATGACCTATTTTAAACATTTTACATTATTATTACAATCTGCCTAACTCACAATGCTGACTTAGACAGAATTGAAATTGTGCATTTATCAACACTTAGGTACAGCATGTGCATAATGTAATAAAGTCATGATTCATGCAAAAAGCTCAATTTCGCTGAAAGGTTAGTTAGGCAATTATCGAAGAAGGCTAACGATAAGTTGGGGGTCAAATAACATTTAAAACCATAAAACTAAAGTATCTTATAAGCAACACTTTTTTAATTACTTTAAAAATCAGATTTTGAAATAAGTTGGCCTGTTACCAGGACAGTTTATTTCTGAGTATTTCTTTTGTTTTTCGCAAATAGAACTCCATGGTTTGACCCCGTGTTAACGCCGTCTACTGTGTTTCAGGTTACAACCGCAACTGAACACAAGTTAAAGGCATATTATGTGATCTTTTCCAGAGAGCGCCCTCTATTCATGATTTTTTTTAGAAAGTAGATTTTCTTGCAGATTTACATTTCCGATCATAAATCATACATACATTCCAAGTTACAGAGCGATACGATTCCTAATTACCTCAAAATCATGGTTTTAGAGTGAATTTAGAGTGAAAAATATAAACTGTCGGGATTCCGACAGTTTATTTTGAAGTAATTAAGAATCGTATCGCCCTGTAACTTGGAATGTATGCATGATTTATGATCAGAAATGTAAATCTGCAAGAAAATCTGCTTTCTATTTTTTTTTCGATGTTGAGGGCGTTCCCTGGAAAGATCACATAATATACCTTTAACGCACCTCTACGGAATGCTTTATGACGAAAATTGAAACAATATTTTGAAAAATACCTTACATTGGAAGCAGATTTCCATTATGATTTAGTAAAGTTCTATGAAAATGTGAAACAAATCACATAATATTGCTTTAAGTAATAGTGTCTGAGTCATCAGCATGTATCGAATGCGTAAGTCGGTTATGTTTGGCTAATCGTTAAATGCCAGAGGTGAATGAGGGTTACCGTAGATCGGATTGGTTGAAATCGGCATGTCCAAACTGCTGATTGTCACTGTGTGCAAATACGGTGCTTACGTAAACTTCAAATATCTATAGGATTCTCTTACATTGATTCATGCCTTAAGGAATATAGGTTGTTTTTTCTGGTGTCAATTGCCGAATGAATCTAGAGACATGCAGGTGAAAAAATTTAGGTCTGAAGCAACAGCCGATCCGCGACCAAATTGACACTGACAACAATAATTAGGAAGAGCTTATCTTATTGTTTTTTCCAATGCATAATATCTGTCGTATAAAACGATTTTAGTTGTCATTCTGCTACACTCTCAGAACAAAGGTTTAAAATCTTTAACCATGTTGGTTAACATTTTAACCAGCGGGAGGTTACCAGGTGAACCACACAATTGGTTGGTTAAAACTGTAACCAACAGCTGTTGGTTAATTTTAACCTGTGGTTGGTTACAATTTTTAATCATTGTTGGTTAATATGTTTTGACCAACAGTGGTTGGTTAAACTTTAACCTGTGGTTGGTTACAATTTTTAATCATTTGTTGGCTAATATATATGTTTTAACCAACATTAGTTGGTTAAAAAATGTTGGTTACACTTTTTTTGTTTTTTTGTTGCTAAACTTTAACCCAGACAACTTTACACTATTGATGTTTCATTGGCCCGATATTGGCTTTCAATATTGGCGCCAACCCGTGGCCAGGACCAACAAGGGACAGGACAAGGCACAAGATCCTAGCCAAGAGGCCGGGAAGCGATAACTTGAAACAACGGCCGCAATTTTTAGACCACGTCAGAATTTGTATATGAAATCAATCGTGTTATTTTCCGCCCCAATGTAAATACCAGTGAAGGAAAATAACACGATTGATTTCATATACAAATTCTAATGTGGTCTAAATAATATGCGCAAAATATTTTCCTCGCCAATGAAATTCTTTGGCGGGAATCTGGTTATGACCTATTGTTGGTTAAAATTATGATGCCTTAACCAACGTTGAATAAACTAAAAATTGATTATATTTTTGCTCTTTAACCAACGCAGTATTAAAAGTAATTTTTAACCAACGCTTCATTTTTAACCAATGTAGTATACTTTTTAACCAACATTCTTTTAACCCATGGTTATTTAATACCTGTTCTGAGAGTGTAAGAAATAGTTCACATTCTCCAATGTTTAAATATAAAATAGTTGGACATTGCGAGGTCACATCTCAAAATGTTTAGTTTTTAGAAAAGTTAACTTTATAGAATAATAATCTAGCCTGCAAAATTAACATACGTGGTAGATACGATGTTATTGCACGCAACCATACCGTTGTACTGCACTTATGACGTTAACACATTTGTTTATAATTTCAAAACGGGCTTTACATTGAAATATGCGCAAATCCCTACTATTTCAAAATGATATGTAAAAGCAGTCAATGTCTCACCAACGAATGTCACTTACGACGTTGTCGCATTATGCCGATGATTTATTGAGCCACGGTGCTGCAGCTAATTGAATAGCGTCATTATGATTTGCATGAATTTAGTTTTAAAATGGTTAACATAACATATTAGACAGTCTGGAATATTATTGCTAAATATTCTTAAATCAATCACTTCATAATCTGTATTCAATTTGTGATGACAAGCATACTACTCGTATATTGAAATTATTTCCATTTTATGAAGCCATTTATCATGTTATATGAAATACAATATCCGTGCGCATTTGATGTCGCTTGTTATAAATGTATTTGAATACTAACATATTTGAAGCTGATAGTACTAGGTGTATCAATAACAAATTGTCCTTTCGTCGTCACTATTTTGACAACAAACAAGTAGGGCAATTAGCTTTGATTAAAACCCGATTGATATACATTGACAACACCTTTTTAGCCGAGATGTGTCTATAATTATTACCTTTGGTAAGGTTATGTAGCATATGGCGAGTAATCACGTAACCGGTGAGCCGGATCTTAATCATAAGGCCAACAAAAAAATTGTTATGTTGTCCTCGACCACCCGCTCCGGATTTAGAGCCGCTCCGATTTTGTTTTCTTCAATTTATTTTTAAAAAATCAGATTTTTTGTTCTTCAGATTTTTTTCAGATTTTTTTTAAACAGTTTAAATGGCATTGAATATTAAATTAAGTGTTTATAACATAAATGTGCGACTCTCAGAGTGATTTCAACTTCTTGTTGGCTGAACTTTGAGCTTCCGCTGGTAAAAAAAAAGAAGAAAAAAAGCTGACAACATAACAATGGAGGACAACATAACAATTTATTTTATTTTTGGCCTAAGGTAAAACAATCCATTACATTTCGTAATGAAGCTAATCGAGAACGATAACACTCGGTGTTTTTTGGAAAACAAATAAATCCAGACATTCGTATTTTCCTTTTAAAGGTAGATGACCCGATCACATTTTCGTAACACAGAATTATTTCAAACATACGGAGATTTTCATATCATATGAAAGCTCGTATTTTTCTCATCATACTGAAATTTGACGGCCTAAATCGGTATAATTACGGAGAAATCGATGAAATAACGTCGAATTACCGCGAATGGTGGTAACCACCGATATAGTTTGTGTACTACTCAATGGGTACAGTTCACAGCATCTTGTGCGTCTAAAAAGAGAACCATTAGAGCTATGCAACTCAAACTTTGGAACACGACTTTTTTCAGGATGACCTTTCATGTAGAATAGAAAACTTCAAGTTGAAAATCGGAACATTTAACTAATTATATTCACTTCCATGATCTTAATACCGATGAACGGAAAACCGTTGCGTTACGTATTGCCGCTTTATCTGACTTACGTATCAAGACATTAGGTCCTCTAGATTCTAGAAGCTTGACCTCTATCTCATCAGTTGGCAAATTACTTAGAGCAAGAAGATTGCTGAAACATCTTACGTACATGGAATGTAATCAGTTTATCAAATTGAAAAAAAAAGTTTTTCGATCAATGTGTTTCGATCAAAAAACATTGTTTATATCGAAAAACTCAGTTTATCAGTAAAAAGATGAAAATAAGTGTCGATCGATAAACAATGTTTAATCGGCGATAAACACTGTTGATCGAATTATTATACATTGAGCTTGCCATTAAACAATTATAGGTCAATAAATGCGTATGTGTTGTTTCGAGAGAAATTAGACAAATCAATGCACGCGCGCTGATGTTGATGTGTGAATAATGGCACGACCCCGAAGGGGGAGTGCTATTGTGAGCATATCAACATTTGCGCAAGTGCATTGATTTTTCTAATTTTTCGAGAAACAAAACATACGCATGCATTGACCTAATTCATACACGACACTATTCAAATAAAAATTCACAATTTAAGCATAATTTTGATCTATGTGAAACGACTAAAAACACTTTAACAAGTTTGCTAACACCCACAGTGAAAATCGGCGAACCCGCGAATCTTGAACAATGAATCAAAACAAAACGCGCACTGCATGATTTGAACGGCGCGCACGCGGAGTGCACATGGACACTTTCAATGCACTCCGCGTATTTGTAATTCCTGCTTCCTGATTGGTTCAACACAACATAGAGTGTATGAATACCATATTATTATACAAATATGATGAACTCTTGTGGAAAGATATACCCGTGGACAGTATTTAAGGTCCATGGTGTATATTAAAACAAAAGGTAGGTCGCGTTTGTAATGCACTAACAAGGTTTTTAGCGCTCTTCTGGCCATTCGAAAATTACGAGAACCTGCTGGATCAATTTGTGCAAATACACAATGCCAACAGAGCAAATATCATTGACTCTGTAGAAAATCTCTGCAAGTGATGTTCATGACATCTGAAACTAGTTTGTAAATTCTTGATCGCTTAGACGTCCGCGCAGTCGGTTGATAATCCAGTGGTATTCCCACTAGGCATCGTTTTTTCTGTATCCTCTCTGATGTTTTATGTTTCATCTGTAGGCCTATCTAAATTAAAATTCGACAGCAAACACTTTCGCCACAATCCCTATGGCTTTAGTCTGTTCCGGACTGCATACATGTTTATTAAACATATTATATAGCAAAACCGCGTAAGCACGTACCCTGTGAACGAGATCATAATAATAAAAGAGTCCTATAAAGCTATATAATTGAGAACCATAAAGCTCAATGAACGATGATAATCGAGATATCACGGATATCTAAAGTCGTTTACCTCACCAGCCCGATAACACGTCAAGCTCGTTGTTGCTGATCAATTTGTAAGGAAACAGATATGCGTATTATCCCTTTTTGTTAGCAATTTTGCTTCCCTGATCCACCTGTCAATACACTCGACCTCAGCATTACCGATAACCGGATAACTGGCGTGGCGTTGCGTATTGCCGCTTGATCTGAGATGACTCACATGCAGTGGCGTAGCCGGGGTCACTTTTCAGGGGGGCAAAGGGTATATTTTCCCGGTGAACACCAGTTCGACCCGGTGGCGTAGCCAAGTTTTCAAAAGCTTACACCTTTCATGTGGCGACAGGTGAAATAGAGTGAAGATGGAGAAATCTCAACCTTGAGTTAATCCCAAAGGATCTGTCTCGTAAGAGCGAACCTAAGGCTACGGATTTATGTTAGCTTTGGTCATAATATTTGCATTTTAGGACACCACTACTCACGATTGAACAACAGTCTTCTTGCTCGTAGTCATTTGGCGACGGTGGTGAGAATGAGGGCATGCAGCTGAGAACGTAATATTGTTGTGTTTAACTTATCGACGTTATTACACGTAAATAGGGTTAAAAGAATGTTGGTTAAAAAGTATACTACATTGGTTAAAATTGATGCGTTGGTTAAAAATTACTTTTAATACTGCGTTGATTAAAGAGTAAAAATATGCTTCATTTTTAGTTTATTCAACGTTGGTTAAGGCATAATTTTAACCAACAATAGGTCGTGAAATTCGTACATAGCGCTAAAATGTACGACTTCACACTTATTTTTGCGGGTACATTTAAATGGCTTGAGGTACATTTAAATGGCTCTAAATAAGCTTTACCCAGATAGACTGAATTTCGTGGACACGTGCGCGCGCGAAGCGAACAATTTCCATATCTGTGTACTTTTGACCATAATAGTTACATGATTCCTCTATAAACTATAAAGTGCCGATCTCACACTGTAAATATCAACGCTATATTCCAACGCGTTGTAGTGTTAATTCACTCAAGTTTTTAATACGATGGTGTTAAAATTAGTGTATATACTGACCTTCGTAATTATTATTAACATGGTCTTCGTCAACGCCTAATGTCAATATAGCGTGAATGTGTTAACATTTTAGAAAGAAGTCGCAAGGTTTGCAAATGTTAACGCTAGTATTAACACGGCGTTAATAAAAACTAGTAATTCGATAACTTTTAAAACGCAAACGCGTTAATAAACCCTTGAAATGTGATACGGGAAACCCGATGTGTTGTTACGTCAAAAATCATACACGCCATAATTATTGTTGCGTACTTCGTAAGACGATTCTGATGATGTGAACATAAAGCTGATTTTGAGTGCTTTCGCAATCAAGATAAATATGACTTTGACAGTGGTTTAGACCGGGGGTTTAGAACCAGAAATTGCTGATATAGTGACACGGTTAGCCATGGAATAATCGACAATGAGTGGTGTATTTCACTATACTGTTTGCTATGGAACGCCGTTTGTAAACATTTGAACAATCATAATTTGTGTGTGTATATGTAACATTTGTGTGTATATTATTGGTTGTGCACACACAAATTATGATTGTTCAAAGATTTACAAACGGCGTACCATGGAACGCCGTTTGTAAATATTTGAACGTTCAAAGGTTTACAAACGGCGTACCATGGTACGCCGTTTGTAAATATTTGAACGTTCAAAGATTTACAAACGGCGTACCATGGTACGCCGTTTGTAAACCTTTGAACAATCAACTTTTGTGTGCACTCATCTTTCGTAATGTGTACCAACTTTTGTGTGTGCGGGGGCGAGTGTATTCTCATGTGTACGTATGCTTAGGCCTAAAAAAAAAAAAGTTTGTTTGCCCAAACACGACCGACCCATAAAATCTCAAAACCCCATGCCTTTTTTTTTTCCTTTTTTTTTTGAGATTTAATTTGTTTTTAAATAATGTTTTATGTTGAAAAATATATGTATTAAATAATATTTTCATCTTAATTTGCCAAACTAATCAACTACACTGCCCTGTTATTTACTTATTCCCACATATCCACCCTTTAAAACACTAAGGAGATGCAAATCCAAGATCCTACCACTATCTGAAGGTTTGTACTACAGGCTGCCAGCTGCCCTATTAAAAACAAAATACATGTATTAGCCCTAACCAGCCAGGCTATGTTCGTACGGTGTGGAAACTGGGGGAAGGGGACAAAGTATGATTTTAAACCAAATAATCGCTGTGAAACCCCTTGGAATTGACCCCCAGAACCTCTGATCACCGCGCCGCGTCCCTAATCACTCGGCTAACCTGGTAATGCTCACCTGGGCAGTGATTTTGTACACACATATCAGCTTGGTTGATGACGTCATCGAATCATATGCTATAGAATGCGCGTGGACATTGTTTTTTGCTTTAGTGAATCGGAGTGTAGGAAGGTTAGGGTTTTAAAGAACATTCAAGTGTATTAACATCAACTTGTATAGTCTTTTTCTTCTCTAAAAGTGTCCATAGCCAAAAAAAAAAAAAAAAAAGGTAATCGACCTACCGACCCACTTTTTTCAACTCTTGTTTGGGCAAACAAACCTTTTTTTTTTTTAGGCCTTATTATGGTACGCCGTTTGTAAATCTTTGAACAATGATTGTTCAAAGATTTACAAACGGCGTACCATGGTACGCCGTTTGTAAATCTTTGAACAATCATAATTTGTGTGTGCACAACCAATAATATACACACAAATGTTACATATACACACACAAATTATGATTGTTCACCAATAATATACACACAAATGTTACATATACACACACAAGTTATGATTGTTCAAATGTTTACAAACGGCGTTCCATAGGATTGGCTGCAATCGGGTTGTCAAAACGTAAATGCTGCATACATGCAAACATAGTGCTTTAGGTACAATTAAAATTAAGTTATCTCGACACATCCTTACAGCTATAATCCATAATGGATGTCTAAGTCTCTTAAATTGTTTATTGCCGACGGATACTAAATGCATGCAGGTGAAGGGCTTGATGTTTCAGAGCAACAGCCGATTTCCGACAAAAGCTGCCACTCTACAAATAGGTCGAGGTTATTTATGTTGTCATTTAATTGCATATACGTACCTATCGTTCAAAACAAGAGAAGATATCGGTAGCTTCTCAGAAAGCATTGTGTCCGTTCGCGTTACCCTGTTTAATTAACTTACACTTCCATTACGTTTGTACATATGGTTCCTTTCGTAGTTAAAATTAACTTGGTAAACATGAATTGATAGAAAAACAAAAATAAACCAATTGCAATTAAAAGCTCGCCTCCTTTCGCGTTACACACGGATTTTGGCTTTCGCGAATTGATTTCAACTTTACACATTTGTATTTGCTTTTATACCCCCTGAGGTAGTAAAAGTATACATAGTCTGAAGGGAAATTGCACGAGGAAACCAAATATGCCATTGAAATTATAGTACGACTCACAATGTGAGGAAAAATATCAGAGATTTTCTTGGCATACTTCTATCAATCTCTTTTTTATTGTTGTATATTACTTTTTTGCATATATTATACTTTTTACCTTTTAGTATTTCACACAGTTTTATTGTATCTTGATTTTAACGTTGTAATTTAATCAAAATTGTGTAATATCATATACCGTATATTATGTTCAGTTGTCCATCCATGCATTTGCGTGTTTATCCTCTTCCTTTGTTATTTGCTCGCCCTCCTGTCATTTCTCTCTCACGCATGTGCATGCATGGGCAACCTGATATCATGGTGCACTATCCTTCATGTATCATCTCGGCCTTTTAATGGTTTGTTTGTGCAATGCTCTGCAATAGCCACAACAGTTTGAATTTGGCATACCTCTATCAATCTCTTTTTATTGTTGTATATTATACTGTTTTGCATACATCACATCCCTTAGAAATTTGAAATTTGGGACATAATAGCAACCGCCCTCTGTTGATTTTTTATCACAAAAAAATTCAGCTGTGTTGAGCCTGATGGCGTTATTCATGGATGACAATATAATACGACCACAGGCCTACATGTTATAAACATAGGTCGCTACAGGTGTTGAAACAATGAAAGGTGACATTAAATTAGAGAATTCACCAATGATAGATCTTAGATCATTGACGCATTGGATGAAGAAAATACTGAACTTCAACGCTAAACATTTTCGTGGAGAATTGCTCATCAGAAGAAATACAGCAGCTGCTTAAACTTTCCTAATTTGTCTTCATCAGATTTAATTTTCATGTATTACCATGCGTTGAGCTTCGTCGATTTCTCAGCAATTTTGTGTATAGATCGTTAAAATCGGCTAACTAAATCGTCTATTATAGTGACACCAGTAATCGATTTTGAGAATGTAATACCTATAGATTATAATCTTGCGCTCCTCTGGCAGTTCCCTCCGTAGCTCAATCGATAAGAGCGCTGTCTATGAATGCAAAGATTGCTATGCTGCTGCTGGTTCGAATCCGCTTAGAATCACTTTTTTTTAAAAAGTAAAGCAGCACGCAAGTCAAACGAGGGCGTCTTGAAAATAATTCCTCTCTAAGGGATGTGATAGGGGGGGGCTGGGGTACCGCGCCATTTTGCAATATTTTGCGAAATCGATCGTGGTTATCACGTGATACGTATCGTGGAAAAATAATGTACACTGTTTTAACGAAATGCACTGTGGGATTGTGTTACCAGCCTAAAATTATAGAGGTCGCAAACCCGGTCGCAAACTTGCTTATATTGAGCCTAGCTATAACAAGCTAAAAGTGACATCTCTGAATGTATTACCAAAGTGTGAAATTGTTGGACACACTGGTAAAATGGTTTTACGGGGGTTTTACAACAAGTTTTGCTATCATATTATCAAACTGAACTCAAGTTAAATCACTCTATATCGAGCAATAATATAATTGTTTACGCATTTTAATTGTTTAGACAAAGTTAAATAAATCAAGGATACATTTATGATAGATAAATAAATAAAAAGAAAACTATAAACGCATGGGCGGCATTTATAATTGATAAAAATTGACATAACAATGATGTTACATTAATATACCATCAAGTTTAAAAAATAGAAAAATAATGGGAATATTCGAACCCGTGATTTCCGATTGCCAACGACATGGCCAACCTACGCACGCCACAGAGATTTACGACTGTAATTGTGATAGTTTTATTATTTAACCATGTCCATTTATTTATAACGAACGGATTTTTATTGTGCCATTTTTGCCAAATGTGTGTGTTGCTCTCGCACAAAATGTGTTTGTAATTTGATTATAATTCTTATTTTTAAAAGAACGGTAATTTTTTTTGACATTTTCGAGAAAAAAAATGGCGTAACTCTGATACGGTAAACGCCAGCAGTGTGGTGTCCGCGTGGTGGGCAAGCATACAGATGATGCTATAGCAAATCCAGCATATAAAACAAAAAGTGCTCCTAGTGGGACTCGAACCCACAACCTCTCGCTCCTCAAGCGAGTTTCTTTCCACTACACTAACCGTGCTAATTGAAAAAATTTAACGCAAATAATTTATTTATATCATGGGTCATGGGTTAATGCACTGTGTTAAATTCTACAATCCCGGCCGCCACTCTGTTCAAAGGCACAAAAAAGTGGACTTATTTTATGCTTTTTTTGCAATTCTGGGGTGTGTGGATCGTGTTTTTTTATCAAATTGGTTAGATATCCGTCCATTTTAGAACATCTGAAATTTAAAGTGCACCCACACACCCGGGAAAGTATGCTGCCAAGGGCATATATTTTGCACGTAAATCCAATACAAAAGTTCAGAAAATCGACCAAAATATGACGTCATGACCATTGCTTCGGGACAAAATGACGCGGTACCCCACCCCCCCCTAGGGATGTGACATCTATATATTATACTTTTTACTCTTTTAGTATTTCACACAGTTTTATAGTATCTTAGATTTTAATGTTGTAATTTAATCAAAATTGTGTAATATCATACTATGTTCAGTTCTCCATCCATGCATTTGCGTGTTTATCCTCTTCCTTTGTTGTTTGCTCGACCTCCTGTCTTTTCCCTCTCACGCATGTGCATGTGTGGACGAGCTGATTATAGGTTGCGAGATAGCGAGTCGAAATTTATGAGACCATTTGGACGTGTCCGTCTTTCTCCATATGTGTCCTGATGCTCGACCCACTATTTTAGCGACCTTTTTTATATATATTGTTTGTGTTTATTGTGTTATATGCTATCATAATTTGTTGTTAAGCGCCTTGATGCCCCTTTGGGCTAAGGGCGCTATATCAGCGCTTGGTATTATTATTATTATTATTATATTTTAAAATTCCTTATATTATGAAATTACCCATCAGATGATAAACTGCTCACAAAAAGTATCGAAACACTTAGAAATGATCCAATATATAACGGCTCGAAAGGGTATGCATTAATCGAAGCAAATAACCAAGTGCATAATTTTGTTTTGCGTATTTTGACACCTCGATCGATGAGATACGATGTTGCGGAGCGGAGTTATTGTCATTTCAATGGTCGTGGGTCCAGTTTCAAAAGTGACAATCACCCTATAGAAAGAGGTTTGCATTACTGTTTAGAATGATCAGATTCGTGATTTTCAATAGGCATGATAGGGATGAGTGTCACCTTGGAAACTGGACCCACGATCATTGAAATGACAATAACTCCGCTCCGCAACATCGTATCTCAACGATTGAGGTGTCAAAATACGCAGAACAAAATTATGCACTTGGTTATTTGCTTCGATTAATGCATGCCTTTTCGAGCCGTTATATATTGGATCATTTCTAAGTGTTTCGATACTTTTTGTGAGCAGTTTATATATTGTTAAAGGTGTCTACGTCGGTAAGGTAATTAGGCCTATACCGGCAAGTGAATATCTCCAATTTTTATTTTATATATTTTTAGATTTTACAGAAATATTAGTTAAGGAAGTACCACAACCTGATCTAAGCTGCATTTCTGAATTCCTCTAGTTACAAGCTTTCCAAAAATGTAAACTTTTGCTATCAAAATGGAAAACTTTTTCTGTTATAGTCATTTTTATAAATCCGGTAAATTGAGGCTGATTATTCATGTTAACTGTGTAGCGAGAAGAAGCTGATGATCGTGGTCTTATCTATATTAGTTGTTACAAATAGTTGACAAGTCTGTTGAACCACATACTTAAAGATGGTGTTTGTAACATCAGGGGGTGACTAGTTATTGTAAAAATGACAAAGCATGGAAATATCCTCATTGAGTTTGTACAGGCGGCACCCCTTCCGGCACCACCCCTGGTCCCCAAACTTCAAACAGCTGTATCTTCCTTTCTATATTAGCTATACCAATGCCATTTTGCAGGCAGATAGCTTGTTATCAGGGCTTTAAAATGATACCAAATTTATGAAGGTACATTTGTGGTTTTAAAAACATTTTAGGAATATGACAGCATGACACCAAAAAGTGTAACAGCACCACCCTATTGGGAGGCGAGTTCATAACGCGTGACCCTATTCATTTTGTTTCACTATCGATTCATTTAATAGAGGGAAATACTTTTTTAGAAAGATTTAAAAGCATAAAGGAATAAAAGCATCGTGGGAAGGTTCTTATCTTGCTGGTCATACTACATGTACTATTCTACGGTCTATTGTCACCATCATGTTAATAGAGTCAGATAGCTGAACGTATCCACATCACAAGGCTAATAATCGATCCATGGCTTTATAACACGCGACAGGTCTAACAATGCATTATATTTTTATGCTTTTGGAGCTTTTTAAAGTAATATTTCTCTCTATAACATGAATTAGCATGAATCGATAGTAAACTAAATCACATCAATGAACAGAGCAGAACAAGAACTTGCCAATGGTGTATTTTTTAATATCGATTAATGTTTAACCAGTTAATTCCGGAAAACAAAGGGGAGCCATGTACAAAAGTAATGGGAGTGCAGTTTTGATCGGACAGGGTAACCACAATGGTTTCTGGGAAGCTACCGATTTCTTCTCTTGTTCAAAACGATGCTTATTCATGTCACTCAGTTTAAGATATACACCCATCAAAATATGTAAGTTCCCCCCTAGCATATACTAACATATTTCCAAAAATATTTGATGGATTTAAATAATTTTCAGCTAGAAAGATGCACCCAATTGTTAGACACATTTTGATACCAAATTTGTTGGCCTTGAGACAATGCAATGATTATAAATTGTGCCATTTACCAATTTTTATACAGAAGAAAAAGTGGCACTAAATCTCACTGGCTATGCATACATCAATAAGCAGATCATAATCAATAAGGAGATCATAATCTTGTTTGTTAATTTTATGGACAAAACCAGCCATAGCCAGTGAGATTTAGTGCCACTTTTTTTTCTGTATACAAATTGGTAAATGGCAGTATTTCTTATCGTTGTATTGTCTCAAGGCCAACAAATTTGGTATCAAAATGTGCCTAACAATTGGGTGCATCTTTCTAGCTGACAATTATTTAAATCCATCAAAGATTTTTGGAAATATTTTAGTATATGCTAGGGGGGAACTTACATATTTTGATGGGTGTAGTTTACATTCTCAACTATTCAAATAGCAGATTGGACCTAGCATATTCACAAATCCGCAGAGTGTCTGAGATTGAGGTACACTTACATACTCATCACAAAAAGTATCGAGACAGGTATGATTGTCACTTTTGAAACTGGACCGACGACCATTGAAATGACAATAACTCCACTCCGCAACATCGCATCTCAATAGCCGAGGTGTCAAAATACGCGGAACAAAATGATGCACTGGGTTATTGGCGTTGATTAATCCATACCTTTTCGGGCCGTTAATTATTGGTTTATTGTTAAGTGTCTCGATACTTTTTGTGAGGAGTTTATTATGTGAGTATGTCTTAGTGGAAATATTGTGAATAATGGAAACGTAGAATTAAAAAGAAGAAGAAGCAAAATAGAACTTGAGAAGAAAATACCATGGCTGGTTTGTAAAACACACGTGAACGGAGTGTCCCAAAGAATTTGAAGGGTCTATCAAAATCCTCACACAACCATATTTAACCAAGAGTCTTAGGATAAACCCGGATCTGTCTTAAATGATGTTTACTACTTGTTAAAACAAGAAATAAGTAGGTTGATCGCGTTGCATTTTAGCTTTGGATAAATATATTGTTAATTGTTGCAAAACACGTAAGTCCATGCGGCGGACCATATTGATTGGTTGACATTTTACGCAAGTTTTATGAAATCTGACGGGATTTTGCAATTAAATATGAGTTACTTATTTTAATTTCCAAGAAATATTGGCTTGAATTTGGATTCAACTGATAGGTGTACCTAACGCGCAAGGAGTGTCCGAAAAAAATGTCAATAAAGATAACATGATATATCTAATGAACGTTTACAATGATAAATTATAAACCTAGGCGATTGTTAAGGTCCACGACGTCTTTAAAAAAAATAATAAGTAGGTCACGTTGGTAAATATACTAACATGTTTTAGCGCTCTTTTGGCCATTTGAACTTGTTTATTGGTTCAAATGTTACTAAAAACATAACATGCAATAAGGGAGCGATCACTATTTACGCCAGGGGGGCGGGGGGGGGGGGGTGGAGGATATTTTATTTCGGTCGGGTTCTTTTTATAAAAAAAAATTAACCCAAAATGTCACAAACATATGCAAAAATCGGGTTTTTTAAAATTATTTGTGAACATTTTTTTCCGACAGATTTTCGGCCAAAAAACGGTTCTTGAAAAACAGGTCGGTCGGGCCCGTAAAAAACAGGGTGTTTTTGTCTTCGCCATAATAAACGAGTTTGTTCGTTTAACGAATCAATATGTGTGTATGGAATAATCGTGACCTCGTCTATTTACGCTTTCCAGCTAGTTTGCTAATTTTTATAAGACGCAACAGAAATTAACCTTAAGTACCTAGGTAGTCGTGTATACTTATATGCGCTCATTTAGACGAAAACAAAAAACAAAAAAAGCTCCATAGGACCTGATAATCCAAGAAATTGTTTTATCAAGGGACAGATTTGACCGGCAAATAAAAAAGGGACAAAACAACAATAACACTTTAAAAATCTGATGATTAAATAATAATATGTGCTTCTTTATGAGCATGATGAGCACAACAACTAGTTTTAAAGTGGCATTAACGGTACTAATGGGTTACATTTCCATTAAAATGCAGTGTATCATAATCGTGCGTGCATATAGCGCGTTCTACAATAGTATTGTTGGGTTCTTCAAGGGAGTTGGATTATAATACATGGTCACGCGTTATGAACTCGCCTCCCAATAGGGTAGGTGTTGGTACACTTTTTAGTTTCATGCTCAACATATTTGATATCGTTGTAAAGCCCTAATAACAAGCTATTCGCCTGCAAAATGGCAAAAGTGACAGAAGGGGAGATACAGTTGTTTGAGGTTTGGTGACCAGGGGTGGTGCCGGAAGAGGTGCCGCCTGTACAAACTCAATGGGGGTGATCCCATTCCCCGTCTTTTTACAATAACTAGTCATCCCCTAATGTTACGAATATCATTTTGGTCCCATTTTAAAAGATATTTAGTAGTCTTTAAGTATGTGGTTCAACAGACTTGTCAACTGTTTGTAACAACTAATTATTTATGGATAAGACCCTGATCATCAGCTTTCTTTCTATTCGCTAAACAGTCAACATGAATACCAGGCCCGTAAGACACTTTTTTCAAAGGGGGGGCGTTTTAAAAAAAAAATCACCGGAAGTGATAGAGCTAGTTTTTTTCCGTCGGAGACACGCTGATTTTCTAATTTTTCTGTTCCATTATGGTGTCATAGTTTACCTTTGTCGTTTGTTGACGCACAGAATTATAGGAAGTAGTTTTGTCAAATATGCACGCGTAGCGCGCGAAAATTTTCGAATTTGCACCTATTTTTTGCACGATCGAGGTACATTTTGGCTCTAAACAAGCTTGTAGCAATGAATATAGCATTTTGGGAAGAGAAATGCGCGCGTAGCGCGCGAAATTTTTTCATCTGTGTACAAATTTTCCGGGGAAGATTTTCAAAGGGGGGGCGATCGCAACCGTCGCCCCCCCATCTGACGGGCCTGAATACTCAGCCTCAATTTACCGGATTTATAAAAATGACTATAACATAAAAAGTTTTCAACCTATGATAGCAAAAGTATACATTTTGGAAAGCATGTAACTAGAGGAATTTAGAAATGCAGTTTAGATCAGGAAAGGGTACATACTATTTCTAAAAATTCTAAAAATATATAAAATAAAAATTGGAGATATTCACTAGCCGGTATAATTACCATACCGACGTACTAACCTTTGTCAATCAAATATTATCTGATGGGTAATTGCATGAGGAGTTCAAATATGTAAAGTAAATAATGATAGAGGTAGGTATGAAAAATAAATGGATCCCAAATTGAAAATTAAAAATCCTGTTTTCCGAACATTGTGAATCATACCATTTTAGTCCTTTAGTCCAGTGGCGGCACTACAGGGGGGGGGGGGGGGGGGGGGGAGAGGCATTACCCACACCCAAATATTTGCCCACCCCAATAAATATAACTTAAATTAGAAAAAAAAGAAGTCAAGCAAAAACATTCATTAACGGGGGTTACGCGGGGGGGGGGGGGGGGGGGGGGGGTGGTAAACGGGCATTTTATATGTGTTTACGCGATAGATGGATTCATACTGGGATGTTACTCCCGGACGCGTCTTTATTTTCCGTAATACATATTTGTTCCTATCTGTCATAAGAACATCATCTTTCGTATGCGCAGTTCACAATTTCACACATACTTAAAACCGCGTATGTAGTTGCGAAATTACGACGAGCTGTGTATTGGTAGTTTGCGGGAGTTACAATTTTCACCGAGCAGACAACAACTAAAGAAATACTACTACAACAAGTGGTGCCACAGTAAACAAACTGTCATCCACCATGAGTAGTCCTACATGTATTACTACTACTAGTAGTGCAAGTAGTAGTACATGTATTACTACTACTAGTAGTGCAACTGCAAGTGCACTTAGTAGTAGTAGTACGCCTAGCTACAGTATCATCACTGACAGTATAGTAGTGGAAGTATCAGACTCAGTAACAGTACTACTACTACTACTAGTACTAGTGCTACGTACCATTTAGGTATGTTACCATCTGGGTATGGCGTATTAATATATACAATGATATAGGTAAGGCGGAAATAAGGCGGTGATCAGGGCTATGGTAGGCGGAGCCTAGAGTGTTTTTGCTCTATAAAAAAGTGTTTACAGATACACAGCAAGAATGGCATGTATTATATGGCCATCCCATATGTAATGCAGGTTTATTATTTATTTTATTCATTTATTCGGAAAACGCTTTCAAAACAGTAGCACCCAAAGACCATACTAACTAAAGTAAATGGTCTCAGTCCAAACGATAAAGTAAGATACACTCAACATAAAGGAAAATTACAGTATTAATACAAACAAAAGAGAGAAAAGAAATCATACACTCATGAATATCCCGACAAATTATATAAATTATTTACACCGAGATGGGCTCAAGTCATGACGCGTGGAGCGTGATATTATTGATTAAAGGTAGATGTTCCGATTTTCAACTTGAAGTTTTCTATTCTACATGAAAGGTCATCTTTAAAAAAGTTGTGTTCCAAAGTTTGAGTTGCATATTATAGCTCTAATGGTTCTTATTTTAGACGCACAAGATGCTGTGAACTGTACCCATTGAGTAGTACACATCATAATATTATTTAATAACGGTATATAACTTAACTTAAGTCCATGGTAACACTGTTCTACAACATGACCATGCTAGTTTTAAATGTAATAAATGATTTACAAAAGGCATCAAAATGTCTATCGATTAAGGCATTTTATGAGTAGTTATAAAGGGGTGACAGACAAACAAATAAACTACCTAAAATTATACATAGGTTTTGTTAGCGTAAAAATTGAACGCCGGCGGTAATGTGCATAAACCCGGAACAATTATTTTCTAATTCGCTAGCTCAACCGCAAATAAGAATTTTCCTATCCCGCTATTCGTCCTCCTGAAAGAAACACTTAATCAAATACACTATTTGGGGCGCACGGCTCTTAGACGACGGCACATAGCCGTCCGCTAACCCTAATCAGATATCAGATAAAGCATGTCTTGCAGTGCCGCATCCAAAGCCATCAGTGGAGGCGTCACGCACTGTTCACCTTCCTTCATACTTCCCGCTGACCTCTTCATTAACATAACAATACCGCATTCAGAGTACTCCTGCTAATGATAGGAAATACAATACATTTTACTCTATTGAACGCGGCGGGAGATGCGGGGATTGATGAACACTGATCCACTTTTACCGAGATTATGTGTGTAGCTGTTTTTACCAGTCGTTTTGATTTACACTACACATTATACTGCCAGTGGGTGATGGGTCGGGGATAGGTCATCATATTAATGGAGCATCCATCTAGGTCGATCGAATGAAGAAGCTTGTTGGGAAGGTAGGTAGTGTGCGGGGAGGGGGGGGGGGGGGTTAAAGACAATACATTAATTTTGATAACATACATTTCGATATATTAACCGATCACTTTACCACTATCATGATAAATGGACTAAGCATCCAATCAATCTAGGTCGTTTGAATGAGAAGCTTGTTAGGGAGGGGGGGGGGGGGGGGGGGAGGGGGGGGGGGGGTAACACAATGCATTTCAATAACATAAACACAATAGAATAGCTGCACGTGACATGTTCACTTTTATTACATGTATAATTAATGTGGTTCCGCGGTGTCATTCAAGTCTTACGTTGCAAGCGCAAGTCTGCAAATAATCATTGCGTGCAGTCGTAGTATAGTAATTTGTATTCAATGACAAATCGGCTATTTGAGGACGGTAGTGATGGAAACAACCCGCCAGTAATGACGACAGTGTTATTTTCCTTGATTTAGCCAACTGCTGACTAAATTGGAGTCTATTATGTACAAATGTTACGACTACTTTTACTATAGTTTTTTCTGTCACTGGATGGGCAACTGCCCGACAGTACCAATCTCGACCGACAGTGTCGAGTCTCAACCCGACACGACTCTAAGGGCGTGTTCACACTACAGCTAGTTTTCTCCACGACCGGGTCGACCCGGGTCGAACCCGGGTGAAGCCTAGTGTGAACAGAAAAATATGCTCAAAAAACCGACCCGGGGTCGAAAATTACAACCCTGCGAAAGTGGAGGGTAGAACCCGGTTCAACCCGGGTCGACTGTAGTGTGAACAGAAATCGCTGTTTCGACCCGGGTTGCCGGAAAGATAACCTGACTGCTGACCTAACCTCTGACCGTGGTTTTGCATGGTAGTTGTTTACGTCAGTTTTCTAGCTTTGCCTCGCACGTTTCTCTCTGTCTCTTCTGAAATCTTTATCAAAATGACAAATAAATGGAGTCAAATTTGAAACGGAAGCCATCCACAATAAGATATTTACGCCTATATATCACGCCAGATGGAGGCAATGGGGTTTTCACCGTAACATTAAGCAATGTCAAAATATAATCAAAGCACTATAAAGAAAAAATCCCAGATACTGAAACACATAAACAGCAAGTCTCGGGTGGAACCCAAATCTTTCTTTGGATTTGCCAGTGTTTTAGAATATAGATTGCACTGTTATGTGTCTGCACCAGATATTTTGTTTTCCAGACCGGCGTACAGAATCCTACAATACGTATTTCTTTAACTTAGCTTAAAACAGTTTGAGATAAAGCTTAAATATCCAGTTAAAAAAACAAACAAGAAACCCCGCGACCAACACTTGCAACAAATAGACTTTGACATACATAGCGCTAGTGTGAACAGAAAAATGAATTATCGATCAATCCGGGTTCGACCCGGGTCCGACCCGGGTTGAGGAAAAAGCTATAGTGTGAACACGCCCTAATATTGCATCCCCTGGCTACGTCCACTGATTTATTTAACCGTATTGACATCTCACATTCAACTGTCGAGCGAAAATTTTGAAAGTAAAGCATTCTGGAAGATGCCACCTTCATGACGGCGGTTTTTTGTCTTCGGTTATCGGATATTATAGAAGTTAGAAACCAGCCCGGAGGCGGGCCCAGTCTTGATTACGATAGCAAACACTATCATCCAAATGTTGGTAGATTGAAATTCGGATTTGGAAGGAATTAACAAGATGCGTCGATCACTGTTGCATCGGGACAAAATGGTCATAATTGTGATGTAATGCCTAAATTTGAACAACCAATAATGACAATGCTGTCTACTGACGATAGCACACATGGTATTCCAAAATGGGTTGATTTAAACTCGGATTTCGAGGCAATTATTCATACACTCTATGTAGTGTTGAACCAATCAGGAAGCAGGAATTACAAATACGCGGAGTGCATTGAAAGTTGTCCACTGCACTGCGCGTAGTGCGCCGTTCAAATCACGCAGTGCGCGGTTTTGTTTTGATTCGTTGTTCAAAATTCGGCGGGTTCGCCGATTTTCACTGCGGGTGTTAGAAACTTGTTAAAGTGTTTTTAGTCGTTTTACATAGATCAAATTTATGCTTAAATTGTGAATTTTTATTTGTATAGTGTCGTGTATGAATTAGTTCAATGCATGCGTATGGTTTTGTTTCTCCGAAGAATTAGAAAAATCAATGCACTTGCGCAAATGTTGATATGCTCACAATAGCACTCCCCTTCGGGGTCGTGCCATTATTCACACATCAACATCAGCGGCGTCGTGCATTGATTGTCTAATTTCTCTCGAATACAACACATACGCATTTATTGACCTATAAACAATGTATGTGTAAATAATGAAGAAATTGTTTATAACAAGGATTTGGCATCATTTACCGTACTCTTTTTTTTTTTTACTCTTAAAGTGCTAGAAAGCTATCCTACTTCCAAATGAAAGCTACGTTTTTTAGCTACATAACCCCCATAGTGTCAGCACTCTAGAACTGTTAGTAGCCTAAGTGCAGGAGTAAGGAAAATAACCAACAGGGCGGACTTACCCCACACTCACGCCGGGGCAGATTCGCCCTCATAGTGATAGGCAAGCTCCTCCGGCTTCATAGGCAAGTTAAATATTGCAGAAACTATCAGTTATTCCATGTAAAGAATGATTAAAAGTCAACTAGACACAACTATGACAAATTAGGCCATGTGGCCCCAACATATGAAATGGACACATCATGTGTCCATAGCGTGTAATTGGGCATGGGCGGACTCGCCCCGGCGAAATTGGGCGAACTCGCCCCAGGGCTCATTTTTTGTAAATCTCATGGTATACCTATTAAACACGGAATGGGAAGTTTTTAACTGCATAATATGTCAGGCAAAAACCTTACCTTTTGAATGACTATAAAAGTTAGTACCATCGCTGCGATGTCTTTAGATTAATGCAATATTTTTAATGACAAATAATTTTACTTATTTAAAAACAATTATTCAAGATAAATCCGTATGGGAGATGTATCCGGGTCTGAAGTTTTTAAAATTAAAATAGCTACTTTGCTATGACCGGTCGGTACAACCGAATTACACCAGTCTGATACTTGTTCAGCAGTCACGTGATGAGAAACACGTGGTGGGCGGACTCGCCCCGCCGGGCGGACTAGCCCGCTCTCCCCTACTTTCGTGACATCATTCCCCAATTAAATCCTAGTGATATCTTGTAGTAGGTCGGCAACATTTACAAAAGAAGAAAATGTTACAACAAGGACTTGGCATCATACATGTAGTATAACAGCTATAAGTCGTGCGTGACATCATTCACTTAGTAGGTTTAATAGTTAGGGTATGTTATATACGGGTGTCATTCTCCAATTGACCCTACTAATACCCTGGAGGATGGCATCATTTACAAATGAAGAAAATTACAACAAGGACTTAGGATCATTATAGTGTATCTTCGCTACTAACGTGGCTGACATCATTCCCCAATTGACCGTTCTGATATCCTGGATGGAGGTCGTCATCATTCACAAATGAAGAAAATGTTACAATAAGGAGTTGGCATCATTTACCCTAGAAGATATAACAGCTATACGGGTGTGACATCATTCCCCAATTGACGGTACTGACATCCTGGAGGTAGGCGTCGGCATCATTCACAAATAAATAAATGTTACAACAAGCATTGTTATTGGCATCATTTACCTTAGTAGTAGGTATAGCAGCTATATTTTCCTGACATCATTCCCTAATTGACCCTACTAATACCCTGAGGTCGGCATCATTCACAAAGGAAGAAAATGTAACAACAAGGACTAGCATCATTTACAATAGTAGGTTAATAGCTATACGTGCGTGACATCATTCCCCAATTGATCCTACTGATATCATGGAGGTCGGCATAATTCACAAATGAAGAAAATGTTCCAACACGGACTTGGCATCATTTAGCTTAGTTGGTTTAAAAGCTACTATACGTGCGTGACATAATTCCCCAATTGACCCTACTGACATCCTGGTAGTCGGCATCATTCACAAATGAAGAAAATGTTGCAACAACAAACACTTGGCATCATTTAACTTATAATAGCTACACGGGTGTGACATAATTCCCCAATTGACCCTACTGACATCTTAGAAGTCGGCATCATGTCGTAACAAGGGTTTGGCAATAATTTGTATTATTATCTCCCAACAGCTAACCGGGAGAGACATTATCTCCAATTGATAATACCGACATCATAGAAGACAAATGAAGGAAATGTTACAACAAGCATTGGGCATCATTTACCTTGGTTGGTTTAGTAGCTATAGGTGCGTGACATCATTCCCCAATTGACCCTACTGATATCCTGGATGTCGGCATCATTCACAAATGAAGAAAATGTTGCAACATGGGTTTGGCATCATTTATATTAGTACCTATAACAGCTATACGGGCGAGACATCATTCTCCAATTGATAACACCGACATCATAGAAGTCGGCATCATTTACAAATGAAGGAAATGTTACAACAGCCATTTGGCCCCACATAACTTAGTAGGTTTAATAGCTTTACGTGGGTGACATAATTCCCCAATTGACCCTACTGTTATCCTGGATGTCGGCATCATTCACAAGCGACGAAAATGTCATGGCATGTCATATCGTGTCATGTCATGTCGTGTAATGTCATGTCGTGTCAGGTCATGATGTGGCGTGTCGTGTCGTGTCGTATCGTGTCATGTCGTGTCGTGTCAGGTCATGTCGTGTCAGGTCATGATGTGGCGTGTCGTGTCGTGTCATGTCTTGTTATGTAGTGCCACGCCGTGCCATGTCGTGTTGTATTGTGTCGGGTCATGTCCCGTCATGTATTGTCTTGTTTTTGTCTTATACTTGTTTGATTTTCTCTGATTAAATGTACATTGTCTTCTGTGTCAATATAAATTTGTAATATATCATTACACAGGTACCAGGCAGACCCATCATCTCTGGCAACGGCTCCCCAACTGAGCATATATCCCTCTTTGTCGATAACTTCATCAAGCCTCTTGTTTCACAGGTTCCCTCCTATATTCATGACACCCCCGACTTTCTCAGGAAACTCGAAGCCATCAAGAACCAAGTTCCAAGCACCGCAATTATTGGCACATTTGATGTTAAGTCCCTCTATACCAACATTCCCCATCAGGAAGGCATAGAAGCAAGCCGTGCAGCTTTGGCTAAGATTGGTCATTCCAGTCCTCCCATACCTGATATTGAATGCCTCATGAATCATGTCCTAACCAAGAACAATTTCACTTTCATGGACAGGACCTACTTGCAGGTACATGGCACAGCTATGGGTACTAGGATGGCTCCGTCATGGGCCTGTCTTTTCATGTCTAGGCTGGAGGAACAATTGCTAGCTGAAGCACCTTGTCGACCTTGGATTTGGTTGCGGTACATCGACGACATATTCTTTATCTGGACCAGTGATGAAAGCAGTCTCCTCACATTCATTGATCACATGAACTCATTTCACAGGACCATTAAGTTCACTTCTGACTACTCCCACCAACAGGCACACTTTCTTGATGTAACCATACAGAAAGCTGAGAATGGTATACTATCTACAGATCTCTTCACCAAGCCTACAGATACGCACCAGTATCTCCATGCTTCAAGCTGCCACCCTCGCCATTGTAAGACTGGCATAGCATATAGTCAGGCTCTCCGTCTCCGACGCATTTGTTCTAACGAATCTAGATTCTCATATCATGCACAGAATTTGAAGAAGCATCTGGTTACCAGGGGTCACAGCTCCACCAAAGTCCAGCAAGCCATCAAGAAAGTCCACTCTCTCCCAAGAGCCACAGTCCTTCAGGAGAAGCCCAGAAACCAAGACCCCATCCCTAAGATTCCCCTTGTTACCACATTTCATCCTAACCTTCCTCCTCTACGTCACATCACCAACACTAACCACCACATTCTCCACACATCAGACCGTCTTCGTCGTGCAGTTCCTGACAAACCCATCCTGGCCTACAGACGCCCTCGCAACCTACGAGATATGATAGTACGGGCTACCATCCCCCCGTTAACTGATGATTCTCTCCCCACGCAGCATGGTACTTCTAAGTGCGAGTCGACCAGCAGGTGCGTCGTTTGCCGGGAACACATCAAGGAAGGCGATTCCTTCACCAGTCACACCACCCATGCCACCTACAAGATGAAGGGTCACATCACTTGCACCACATCTAATGTCATTTACCTCTTATCATGTAGAGTGTGTGGAGTCCAGTATGTTGGTGAGACTAGAAACTCACTGAAGAAGCGCTTCTATGGACACAGATCGACGGTCAACACCAACAAGCCACCTGTCGGACACCACTTTAACCTTCCCAACCACACTATGTCTGATATGATCTTACAGGGCATTGAATCTTTAGGTAGCCGTTCAGAAGTGGTACGTCTCAGTAGAGAGAAGTTATGGATGAAGCGTCTTCTCACTATTCAGCCCCATGGCCTAAACATCCAGGAAGGGAACGATTAGACTCAACCCCCCGCCCCCCCACCTCCTCCATTTGTATCTGATAAACCTATCATTTGTATTTTTTACCCATTTGTTTTTCTCCACTTTTTTCTTCACTCCATTTTTCATTTTTTACTTCTTGATATATGTGATACTTTGTTTTCATTTTCAACATTGTCTACTATGCACAGTAATTTTCATTACTCGTTCCAGTGCATTTCCATTATTTGTTTACATAGGCCCAGTCCTACTCCCACTTTGTTTTTTCTTGTTTTCTCATTTTATTTTTTATTTGTAGTCATCAATCACCATTATTGATTTCACTCACCAATATTTTTTATATCCCATTTGCCTTTTACTTTTTAATCTCCCCTTTGTCTATGTCATCCTTTTGTTATATTATCCACTTCATCAATCAGCTGTCAAGTTTGATATCTTCCCCTATTCATCCATCTGTCACTTTGACTTCCTGCCTATTGTTCCTCTGTCTATATATATGTTGTGTTATGTTGTATTCTGTCATTTTACCTTCGATAAAGATTCTGTTAGAATCGAAACGTCAGGTCCTCTTATATTTATTACATTTACTTACACAGGCTATTTTTGTGGATAAGCAGTTTGCATTCAGCTTTTACATTATAGGTATCATTTGAGTTACCTTAATATGTTTTTTTTATATTATGTTGCAAACTAAAAGAAAAAAGAAAGAAAAACAGTCGGCATCATTCATAAAATGAAGAAAATGTTACAACAAGGATTTGGCATCATTAACCTTAGAGGGTATAACAGCTATACGGGTGTGACATCATTCCTCAATTGACCCTACTGACATCCTGGAGGTCGGCATCATTTACAAATGAAGGAAATGTTACAACAACGACTTGGCATCATTTAGCTTAGTAAGTTTAATAGCTTTACGTGCGTGGCATCATTCCCTAATTGAGCCTCTACTGATATCCTGGAGGTCGGCATCATTCACAAATGAAGAAAATGTTACAACAAAGACTTGGCATCATTTACCTTAGTAAGTTTAATAGCTATACGTGCGTGACATCATTCCCCAATTGACTCTACTGATATCCTGGGGGTCGGCATCATTCACAAATGAAGAAAATATTACTACAACAAGGACTTGGCATAATTTACATTAGTAGATTTAAGAGCTATACGTGCGTGGCATCATTGCCCAATTTACCCTACTGACATCCTTGTTGTCGGCATCATTCACAAAATAATAAAATGTTGCAACAAAGACTTGGCATCATTTACCTTAGTAAGTTTAATAGCTATACGTGCGTGACGTCAATCCCCAATTGACCCTACTGACATCTTGGAGGTTGGCATCATTTACAAATAAAGAAAATGTTGCAACATGGGTTTGGCATCATTTATATTAGTAGCTATAACAGCTATACGGGCGAGACATCATTCTCCAATTGATAACACCGACATCATAAAAGTCGGCATCATTTACAAATGAAGGAAATGTTACAACAAGCATTTGGCATCACTTACCTTAGTAGGTTTAATAGCTTTACGTGCGTGACGTAATTCCTCAATTGACCCTACTGATATCCCGTGATGTCGGCATCATTCACAAACGACGAAAAATGTTACAACATGGATTTGGCATCCTTCGTAGGTTTAATAGTAATACGGGCGTGACATCATTCTCCAATTGACCCTACTGACAACCTGGAGGTCGGCATCATTCACAAACAACAAAAAATGTTACAACATGGATTTGACATCAGTTTCATTAGTACGTTTAATAGTTATACGGGCGTGACATCATTCTCCAATTGACCCTACTGACAACCCGGAGGTCGGCATCATTCACAAACGACAAAAAATGTTACAACATGGCCCTTTGACATCAGTTTCATTAGTACGTTTAATAGTGTATACGGACGTGACATCATTCTCCAATTGACCCAACTGACAACCTCGATATCCTGGTGGGCGGCATCATTCACAAATGAAAGAAATTTTTCAACAATGACTTGGAACCATTAACCTTAGTAGGCCAACTATACGGGTGACATCATTCCCCAATTGACCCTACTGACATCCTGGAGGTCGGCATCATTTACAAAGGAAGGAAATGTTACAACAAGCATTTGGCATCATGTAACTAGTATGTATAACAGCTATATTCGCGTGACATCATTCCCCAATTGACACTACTAACAGCCCTGAGTTCGGAATCATTCACAATGGAAGAAAAGATTACAACAAGGACATGGAATCATGTACCTTAGTAGGTTTAATAGCTCTACATGCGTGACATCATTCCCAAATTAACCCTACTGATATCCGGAGGTCGGCATCATTCACAAATGAAGAAAATGTTCCATAAGGACGTGTCATCATTTACCTTAGCAGGTTTAATAATAATAATGTATACGGGCGTGACATCATTCCCCAATTGACCCTACTGACATCTTGGAGGTTGGCATCATTTACAAATAAAGAAAATGTTGTAACATGGGTTTGGCATCATTTATATTAGTAGCTATAACAGCTATACGGGCGAGACATCATTCTCCAATTGATAACACCGACATCATAGAAGTCGGCATCATTTACAAATGAAGGAAATGTTACAACAAGCATTTGGCATCACTTACCTTAGTAGGTTTAATAGCTTTACGTGCGTGACGTAATTCCCCAATTGACCCTACTGATATCCCGTGATGTCGGCATCATTCACAAACGACGAAAAATGTTACAACATGGATTTGGCATCCTTAGTAGGTTTAATAGTAATACGGGCGTGACATCATTCTCCAATTGACCCTACTGACAACCTGGAGATCGGCATCATTCACAAACGACAAAAAATGTTACAACATGGATTTGACATCAGTTTCATTAGTACGTTTAATAGTTATACGGGCGTGACATCATTCTCCAATTGACCCTACTGACAACCCGGAGGTCGGCATCATTCACAAACGACAAAAAATGTTACAACATGGATTTGACATCAGTTTCATTAGTACGTTTAATAGTATATACGGACGTGACATCATTCTCCAATTGACCCAACTGACAACCTCGATATCCTGGTGGGCGGCATCATTCACAAATGAAAGAAATGTTTCAACAATGACTTGGAACCATTAACCTTAGTAGGCCAACTATACGGGTGACATCATTCCCCAATTGACCCTACTGACATCCTGGAGGTCGGCATCATTTACAAAGGAAGGAAATGTTACAACAAGCATTTGGCATCATTTAACTAGTATGTATAACAGCTATATTCGCGTGACATCATTCCCCAATTGACACTTCTAACAGCCCTGAGTTCGGAATCGTTCACAATGGAAGAAAAGATTACAACAAGGACATGGAATCATGTACCTTAGTAGGTTTAATAGCTCTACATGCGTGACATCATTCCCAAATTAACCCTACTGATATCCGGAGGTCGGCATCATTCACAAATGAAGAAAATGTTCCATAAGGACGTGCCATCATTTACCTTAGCAGGTTTAATAATAATAATGTATACGGGCGTGACATCATTCCCCAATTGACCCTACTGACATCTTGGAGGTTGGCATCATTTACAAATAAAGAAAATGTTGTAACATGGGTTTGGCATCATTTATATTAGTAGCTATAACAGCTATACGGGCGAGACATCATTCTCCAATTGATAACACCGACATCATAGAAGTCGGCATCATTTACAAATGAAGGAAATGTTACAACAAGCATTTGGCATCACTTACCTTAGTAGGTTTAATAGCTTTACGTGCGTGACGTAATTCCCCAATTGACCCTACTGATATCCCGTGATGTCGGCATCATTCACAAACGACGAAAAATGTTACAACATGGATTTGGCATCCTTAGTAGGTTTAATAGTAATACGAGCGTGACATCATTCTCCAATTGACGCTACTGACAACCTGGAGGTCGGCATCATTCACAAACGACAAAAAATGTTACAACATGGATTTGACATCAGTTTCATTAGTACGTTTAATAGTTATACGGGCGTGACATCATTCTCCAATTGACCCTACTGACAACCCGGAGGTCGGCATCATTCACAAACGACAAAAAATGTTACAACATGGATTTGACATCAGTTTCATTAGTACGTTTAATAGTGTATACGGACGTGACATCATTCTCCAATTGACCCAACTGACAACCTCGATATCCTGGTGGGCGGCATCATTCACAAATGAAAGAAATGTTTCAACAATGACTTGGAACCATTAACCTTAGTAGGCCAACTATACGGGTGACATCATTCCCCAATTGACCCTACTGACATCCTGGAGGTCGGCATCATTTACAAAGGAAGGAAATGTTACAACAAGCATTTGGCATCATTTAACTAGTATGTATAACAGCTATATTCGCGTGACATCATTCCCCAATTGACACTACTAACAGCCCTGAGTTCGGAATCATTCACAATGGAAGAAAAGATTACAACAAGGACATGGAATCATGTACCTTAGTAGGTTTAATAGCTCTACATGCGTGACATCATTCCCAAATTAACCCTACTGATATCCGGAGGTCGGCATCATTCACAAATGAAGAAAATGTTCCATAAGGACGTGTCATCATTTACCTTAGCAGGTTTAATAATAATAATGTATACGGGCGTGACATCATTCCCAATTGACCCTACTGACATCTTGGAGGTTGGCATCATTTACAAATAAAGAAAATGTTGTAACATGGGTTTGGCATCATTTATATTAGTAGCTATAACAGCTATACGGGCGAGACATCATTCTCCAATTGATAACACCGACATCATAGAAGTCGGCATCATTTACAAATGAAGGAAATGTTACAACAAGCATTGGCATCATTTACATTAGTAAGTTTAATAGCTTTACGTGCGTGACTCAATTCCCCAATTGACCCTACTGATATCCTGGATGTCGGCATCATTCACAAACGAAAATGTTACAACATATGGATTTGGCATCCTTAGTAGGTTTATTAGTAATACGGGCGTGACATCATTCTCCAATGACCCTACTGACAACCCGGAGGTAGGTCGGCATCATTCACAAACGACAAAAATGTTACAACATGGATTTGGCATCAATTTCATTAGTACGTTTACATGGTTTAATAGTGTATACGGGCGTGACATCATTCTCCAATTGACTCTACTGACAACCTGGAGGTCGGCATCATTCAGAAACGAAGAAAGTGTTACAACAAGGATTTGGCATCATTTACCTTAGTAGGTTTAGTTGCTTTCCGTGCCGGACATCATTCCCCATTTGACCTGACCCTGGAAGTCGGCATCATTCACAATTACAAATGAAGAAATGTTACAACAAGGATATGGCATCATTTGCCTTAGTATATACATGATATAGGTATAACAGCTATACGGTTGTGACATGATTCACATAGGAAGAAAATACAACAAGGATTTGGCATCATTTACTTATACGGGTGTGACATCGTTCCCCAATTGACTCTACTGACATTCTGGAGGTCGGCATCATTCACAAATGAATGAGATGTTACAACAAGCATTTGGCATCATTAATCTTAGTAGGAAGTTTAGCTATACGTGCGTGGTATCGTTCCCCAATTGACCCTAGTGATATCCTGGTGGGCGGCATCATTCACAAATGAAGGAAATGTTCCAACAATGACTTGGAACCATTAACCTTAGTAGGCCAACTATACGGGTGACATCATTCCCCCATTGACCCTACTAACAACCTGGAGGTCGGCATCATTCACAAAGGAAGAAAATGTTACAACAAGGACTTGGCATCATTTACCTTAGGTTTAATAGCCATATGCGTGACATCATTCCCCAATTGACCCTACTGATATCCTGGATCCATTACTCATTCACAATCGACGATAATGTTACAATATGGATTTGGCATCAATTTCCTTAGTAAGTTTAATAGTTATAAGGGTGTAACATCATTCCCCAATTTACCCTACTGACATCCTGGACTCGGTCGGCATCATTTACAAATGAAGAAAATGTTACAACAAGGACTTGGGATCACAGTATAACAGCTATACGTGACTGACATCATTCCCCAATTGAACCTTCTGATATCCTGGATGTCGGCATCATAATCCCAAATGAAGGAATGTCTACAAAACAAGCATTTGGCATCATTTACCAATACCGTAAACAGCTATTATTTACGTGGAATCATTCCCCAATTGACCCTACCAACAGCCTAGCTTTACGTGCGTGGCATCATTCCCTAATTGAGCCTCTACTGATATCCTGGAGGTCGGCATCATTCACAAATGAAGAAAATGTTACAACAAGGACATAATTAGATTTAAGAGCTATACGTGCGTGCCATCATTCCCCAATTTACCCTACTGACATCCTGGTAGTCGGCATCACATGCCCGTACCACTTCACCATTGGGGAAGTCATTGATTCTCATATTAACGGCCGTTTATATGACAGGACTTCAAAAAACTACTCCGCCCATTTTCTTTGTAAGGATTTATGTCAATAAAACCAACGAGCGAAAAGTAAATACACCGAAATGACGCGGAATATGGTGAAGTGGTTTAGCCATGGGTGAGGGATGTGCGTGTGTGTGTTGATTATAAAAGTTCTCATTAATGGGAAAGATTGGTTGTAACCAAAACAGGCAATATGTTCATTGTAGACTAACCAAATAAAGTCATTATCTAGTTTTTTTATCCTTTTTTTTAATTTATTTTTTTTTAAAGAAGAAAACCGCATATTCCCTGCCCAAAAAAGTTAATTTGAAAAAATATCATTTTGATTAATGATTTTTTGTCCGAGATATCGACGATAATGTAAATTTTATTCCATAGAGCTGTGTATAAAAGCACATCTTCTCCACCCCACTGTCTTTTAATACAAGATTGTGCGACATTGGCACTTCTCGGACACGTGCCATAGACATAAATGATTGCTTTAAACGATTTAAAGTTTATCATGTATATTTATCGAAATGACCAAAATATGAGGGTCTAATTTTCGCTAGTAGGAACAAAATTCGGAGATTTGTTTATTTTTATAAATATCAAAAATATAATTTTAAACGTATTACGCTCTAATGAGAACAAAAAAAGATTTTGAATGTAAGTTTTGCATACTTCCGTAAACCCCGCTCTTCGAACGGCGCGGGGTCTAACATGATCTAAATAGTATTTAAAAAGATATTTTTGATTCTAAGACACGCGGAGTTGACACTAATGAACTTGCCCGAACCTTTAAGGTTGAATTTAAGTTTTGCATACTTCCGTAATCCCCGCTCTCCGAACGGCGCGAGGTCTAACATGATCTAAATAGTATTTAAAAAGATATTTTTGATTCTAAGACACGCGGAGTTGACACTAATGAACTTGCCCGAACCTTTAAGGTTGAATTTAAGTTTTGCATACTTCCGTAATCCCCGCTCTCCGAACGGCGCGAGGTCTAACATGATCTAAATAGTATTTAAAAAGATATTTTTGATTCTAAGACACGCGGAGTTGACACTAATGAACTTGCCCGAACCTTTAAGGTTGAATTTAAGTTTTGCATACTTTCGTAATCCCCGCTCCGAACGGCGCGGGGTCTAACATGATCTAAATAGTATTTAAAAAGACATTTTTGATTCTAAGACAAGTGGAGTTGACACTAATGATCTTACCAAATCGTTAAGGTTGAATTTAAGTTTTGTAATCTTCCGTAACCCCCCCCCCCCCCTCTTGATTCTAAGACACGTGGAGTTGATAGACACAATTTTTTTAAGAGATTTTGAATTCAAGTTATGTATACTTCAGCAAGCCCGCACCCTCTCCGTTCACCGTCGCGTGGAATTTACTGAAATAATCTTTTTAAAAGATTTTGAATTTAAGTTCTGCTAACTTCTGTACCATGCCCGTACCACTTCACCATTGGGGAAGTCATTGATTCTCATATTAACGGCCGTTTATATGACAGGACTTCAAAAAACTACTCCGCCCATTTTCTTTGTAAGGATTTATGTCAATAAAACCAACGAGCGAAAAGTAAATACACCGAAATGACGCGGAATATGGTGAAGTGGTTTAGCCATGCATTTACAAAAGAAGAAAATGTTACAACAAAGACTTGGCATCATTTACATTAGTAAGTTTAATAGCTTTACGTGCGTGGCATCATTCCCCAATTGACTCGACTGATATCCTGGAGGTCGGCATCATGCACAAAGGAAGAAAATTTTACAACAAGGACTTGGGATCACAGTATAACGGCTATACGTGACTGACATCATTCTCCAATTGACCCTTCTGATATCCTGGAGGTCGGCATCATTCACAAATGAAGGAAATGTCTACACTAAGCATTTGGCATCATACCATTACCGTAGTAGGTATAACAGCTATTATTTACGTGGAATCATTCCCCAATTGACACTACTAACAGCCTGAAGGTCGGCATCATTCACAAAGGAAGAAAACATTACAACAAGGACTTGGCATAATTTACATTAGTAGGTATAACAGCTATATACCGTGGGTGTGACATCATTCCCCAACTGACCGTGATGACATCCTGGAGGTTGGCATCATTCACAAATGAAGGAAATGTTACAACAAGTATTTGGCATCATTTACCTTAGTATGTTTAAGAGCTTTTACTATACATGCGTGGCATTACTTCCCCAATTGACCCTACTGATATCCTTGAGGTCGGCATCATTCACAAACGAAGAAAATGTTACAACAATGTTTAGCATAATTTAAATTAGTAGGTTTAAGAGCTATACGTGTCATTCCCCAATTGACCCTACTGACATCTCGGGTAGTCGGCATCATTCACAAAAGAAGAACATATGTTACGACAAAGACTTGGCATCATTTACCTTAGTAGGTCTAACAGCTGTACGTGCGTGGCATCAACCACAATTGACCCTTACTGATATCCTAGCGGTCGGCATCATTCACAAACGACGAAAATGTTACACCATGGATTTGGCATGAATTCCCTTAGTAGGTTTAATATAGTTATAATACGGGTGTAACATCATTCCCCAATTGACCCTTCTGATATCCTGGAGGTCAGCATAATTCATAAATGAAGAACATGATACAACAAGCATTTGGCATCATTTAACTTGTATGTATAACAGCTATATTTGCGTGACATCATTCCCCAATTGACCCTACTAACAATCTCGAGGTCGGCATCATTCAAAAAGGAAGAAAATGGTACAACAAGGACTTGGCATCATTTAACTTGTATGTAAGTAACAGCTATATTTGCGTGACATCGTTCCCCAATTGACCCTACTAACAATCTCGAGGTCGGCATCATTCAAAAAGGAAGAAAATGTTACAACAAGGACTTGGCATCATTTACCTTAGTAGGTTTAATAATAATAGCTCTACATGCGTGATATCATTCCCCAATTGACCTTATATCCTAGAGGTCGGCATCATTTACAAGAAGAAAATGTTACAACAAAGACTTGGTATAATTTACATTAGTAGGTTTAAGAGCTATACGTGCCTGGCATCATTACACAATTGACCCTACTGATATCCTAGAGGTCGGCATCATTCACAAATGAAGAAAATGTTACAGTAAGGATTTGACATCATTTACCTTTAGTAGGTATAACAGCTATACAGGTGTGACATTATTCCCCAATTGACCCTACTGACATCCTGGTTGTCGGCATCATTCACAAAAGGAAATGTTACAACAAGGACTTGGCATCATTTACCTTAGTATGTTTAATAGCTTTACGTGCGTGACATCATTCCCAATAAACCCTACTAATATCCTTGAGGTCGGCATCATTCAAAAGTGAAGAAAATGTTACAAGGGTTTGGCATCATTTATAGAGTAGCTATTACAGCTATACGGGCGAGACATCATTCTCCATTGATAATACCGACATCAAAGAGGTCGGCATCATTCAAAAATGAAGGAAATGTTACAACAAGCATTTGACATCATTTACCTTAGTAGGTTTAATAGTAATACGAGCGTGACATCATTCTCCAATTGACCCTACTGACAACCCGGAGGTCGGCATCATTCACAAACGACAAAAATGTTACAACATGGATTTGGCACCAATTTCATTAGTACGTTTAATAGTTATACGGTCGTGACATCATTCTCCAATTGACCCTACTGACAACCTGGAGGTTGGCATCATTCACATTAGTAGGTTTAATAGCTATATGGGTCTGTCATCATTTCCCAATTAACCATTCTGATATCATGGAGGTCGGCATCATTCACAAATGAAGAAAATGTTACAACAAGGATTTGGCATCATTTACTTAGAGGGTATAACAGCTATACCCTGTAACAGCTATACCATGTCACATCATACATGCGTGACATCATTCCCCAATTGACCCTACTGATATCCTGGAGGTCGGCATCATTTAAAGGAAGAAAATAATCCAACAATGACTTGGCATCATTTACCTTAGTAGGTAGCAATACGTGTGTGGCATCATACCCGAATTGACCCAACTAACAACCTGGAGGTCGGCATCATTCACAAAGGAAGAAAATGTTGACAAGGACTTGGCATCATTTACCTTAGTAGGTCTAATATTCATACATGCGTGACATCATTCCCCAATTGACCCTACTGATATCCTGGAGGTCGGCATCATTTAAATGAAGAAAATGTTCCAACAAGGACTTGGAATCATTTACCTTAGTAGGTTTATCTATACGTGCGTGACATCATTCCCCAATTGACCCTAGTGATATCCTGGTGGGCGGCATCATTCACAAATGAAGGAAATGTTCCAACAAGGACTTGGAACCATTTACCTTAGTAGGCCAACTATACGGGTGACATCATTCCCGAATTGACCCAACTAACAACCTGGAGGTCGGCATCATTCACAAAGGAAGAAAATGTTACAAGGACTTGGCATCATTTACCTTAGTAGGTTTAATAGCCATACATGCGCGACATCATTCCCTACCGATTGACGCTACTGATATCCTGGAGGTCGGCATCATTTAAATGAAGAAAATGTTCCAACAAGGACTTGACATCATTTACCTTATTAGTAGGTTTAGCAATACGTGTGTGGCATCATTCCCCAATTGACCCTAGTGATATCCTGATGGGCGGCATCATTCACAAATGAAGGAAATGTTCCAACAAGGACTTGGAACCATTTACCTTAGTAGGTATGAAAGCGATACTTGCGTGACATCATTCCCTAATCGACCCTACTAACAGCCTGGAGGTCGGCATCATTCACAAATGAAGAAAATGTTGCAATTTGGAGATAGATTAAAAAAAAAATTAGGGCCCCAGTTTTAGCTATTTGGAGCACCATTTTGCAGCCTACCACTTGTAGACAACTGCCATTTTGTGGCATTATCTAGGTGTCAACTTGTTTTGTCCATAAATCAGTCGTCTATATGTTACTATTATTTTCATTCACACATTTTGTCTACTCATTCGGTATACACTCATAATATAAGAGGACAAAACTACAAATGCTTTTAATAAATGCAAGTACACGAGTTGGAGAATAAACGTTCTGTTTAAGATATGGCCATGTCTTACAGACGATACCATTACGTAAACATGATGGGTCTCCTATGTTACATGAGGAGTAAACACAATGCCCGGTCTAAAACAAAACATTTATTCACATTAGCATCACTAAATCTGTCACATAATTTAATTTTCGAACAATTCATTACAATGCAATTATTTGTTTCCTTCACCTGCCACATTTCAAACAACTCAGGATAATTAACCAAAATATCAGTCTTCTCAAGTTCTCACCACAATTAAAATATAGTGATTTACGGTGAATGCAATTATTTCTGTAAACAACATTAAACACGACTTTTCAATTGTTATTAGCATCATTATTTTATTTTAATGCAGGCTAAATAATTGATTCATAAAAGAATTACCCGGTGAAAACGTTGAACTCTAGATGGAACATTTGTTATTAACTACATCCCTAGTATATTATTTTGAAGATGCTCTCCCAGCAACCAGAGCGTCGCTTTACCATCGCAGGTACGTGGCCCTACATCCCATCCCAACTGTTATATTGTCTCATATAATATGTAGCAATCAATCTGATGAAACTGCAAAATCATCACAGCTGTTTACAAAATTAATAACACACACATTTAGGCGGGTTTACCATTAAAACAATTTATTATTTCTTTTTTATCCAGTAAACATAACCATATAAAACAAGGCAAATTACAAACAATCAGAAATGCTGCTAATGTACGAGGGTCATTCAATAAGTTCTACCTCCTACCTGATAACTTTGTTATTATATAAGCCAGTCTTATGAAATATTACACAATTGCAGCTTGGAATCTCAGCTACAAATCCATAGTACAATAATCTGAGTAATGGTTTACTTTTCTGTATATGCAGAACCTATCGGTCAATTATATCCGTCCTAAATGTCAGATATCTCTTGAACAGACTATTAATAATAAAGGTGACCGATTTTTCAGAAAAAATATGCCCTTTGATTAGCCAGAACCAAATCCGGACAACCATTAATTTTACCCTCCCTTAGAGAACCCTGCAAAAGTCATATTTGAATTTCATAAGAAGTAAGAGATCTTCAATATACAGGACTAAAGGAGGGATTATAAGTCTCTCAAAGAGATAATTTTATATCATTGCCTACCTGATTGTCCATTCTGAAGGTTGTACATAAGGAAAACGCAAAAGGTACCTATTATGTCAAAGATTTCACATACGAGGCATCACCATGACTTAACTGGTAACAATGAAAATTTGCCCAATTAGCAGTATTCCAATATGCCAAAGGCATATAATCAATACATTCGAGTTGATATTACACAATTTGCAAGCCAGCAGGTGTTAATATTGCTTACAATCTCATGTATACATGATAATACTGTAATATATTCAGATACCATTTATGGATTTCCATTTCAAATATTTAAACCATGCTTTTATATCTAACCACACACTACCACCCCCCCCCCCCCCCCCCCCCCCCCCAACAAAAAAACAACCACCCATGTATTTATTTTTAAGGTAATTTTCCATTTCCGTTGTCCAAAATCTCTCTCTGGCTTTTACCCCATTGTAACAAAAGTGAGACAGGTATCAATTATGATTTACCATAAATGAGTAGAAGATGATTACGAGCTATAATCATGCAGTGTCATAAGGCTGACATTCATATAGCGATGTTATGAGTAAGGAGGTAGAACTTATTGAATGACCCTCGTATATAAACTGCTCAAAATTTGTATTCAATCGCCATTTTTAAAAATATTTTGTGATATATTCATATTGTGAATCATATCAATGTAAAGCTGATAATGTTCTTCTTTCTAATGATATATTCTTTTGTAGCAATCACCTGTTTCAGTGCTTAGCCATATGCTTGAGAATGGGGGGAAGGTCGCATTCAAAATGTGCCAAATTCCCCACTATTCTGCGCTCTTTGCCGTCTGATAAATGAAGTGTTACATTGACCACACAGTGTAAAGTGATGCTCTATTGAATTTTAAGCATAAATAGTGCTGATTTTGGCACATTCAGATTGAGACCTTTGTATGTTCTCAAGCAAGTGGCAGAGCACTGGAACAAGGCATTGCTATTGGGTATCATCGTAAAGATGAACACACTCAGCTTTTCATTGATATATGCAACACAGTATGGAAATATCCCGAGATATTTGAACATTTTGTGATTGAAAACAAATTCCGAACTTTTTTTGGGCAGGTTAATTTGCTTAAAAACATTCACGGTTCTAAATTATACAGAGTTTTGGCAAAACCCTTACTTTTGGACAGGTTTCAATAAAGTATTTGATCGGTCAGCAAATGAGAATGTTATATTTACAATACATTACTGCAAGAATGGAAAGCACTGTTATTTGTTTTGTATTTCATGCAAATCGATCTTTGTCATTTAGAGGATATGAAAAATCACATATTTTGACATTTACTCTTTTCTGACTTGTCAAACAAATCCAATGTTAATTCAGCGTAGGTCTTCTTACTTACGTTGCACCTAGCGTGTCCATAAAAATTATGTACAAATGTTATCAATATATTATGAATATGCATGTGAACTCAATGTTCATAAAGCGATGACATGGCATAACACAATGTGAAGACCAAACCAAAATTGCACTTTGTAGACTTATAATGCAAATAGCACCTCACCTCTGATAGTGCATGGGCATTTAAGTATATTATATAACCTTCATGCCAAAGAGTAGCAATCATGCAATCAAAGACAAAGATCTATACTTATATCGTCACTATTCTTTCAAAACCTTGTATCTCCATCCAGTCTTTCAGCATGTATAAAGTAATACTTCCTAATGACATTTAGGCGGTCTGCTCTAAACATTTTTAAGTGACAAAATCTCATCTATCAAAACCTTGTAAGTTCTCTTGTCCCCGAACATGTATAAAGCAACTCTTCCTATGCATAAACGTTGGCAGTTCTACTTTATACATGCTGAAGGGCCGGAAAAACAGACAAGGTTTTGAAAGAATAGCGATGATATGTTACATTTAGGGATTCAATCATGTTCCACCATTGTTCATCAGAAATTAACAATGATGCGCAGACGTATCGTACCGGCGGACGCAAAATTTCTGATGAACAAAGGCTTATTAAATGTGTTTATAGTTCAGTCGGTTCCAAATTGGCGAAACCTGTTTACAGCAGCGAATGTATTCAGAAGAGCGTCGCGCGCAAATCAATGGCATGGCGAAATATGGCGCGCAATGACGCGCTGATACGCTTGGATTTCTTTTGGGCGTGTATAGATACAAACCAAAATTTCTCGCCAATTTGGAACTGATTGAACTATTATTGTATTGGATTATTCTCACTATATTCCTATAATGCTATTCAACACAAATCTTAATGTTAATTTTGTCAGGAAAAGCCAAACAAAAGCAGAACAATAGTTTTGACATGTGTGATGCAAAATTGCACTTTGTAGTTTGCACCTGATGGCCATAGTTTTGACATGTTTGATGCAAATTTGCACTTTGTAGTTTGCAACTGCATGATGGCCTTGAGCGTATTCAATGTGTGAACACCTTGGCCTTGATGCACTATTTTGCATAACAACTGTGGATTGATAACAAATCAACAACGGTGCGCTCCTGTACAATGAGTTGTTGAAAAGATTATTCATGTCAAAATATCACTCAGTGTTGGATGCTTGCTACTTCTTCCTCTGTTTTTTCGCATTCATCCAACAAAATGTTTTGCATCTATAGGTATTCACCACAGGCAATGGGGCTTTAAACGATTTTTTAATGAGGCGTAGGCCTGTTAATGATCGGATGAATGCAGTCATCAAACCGTACAAATCGAGTATCGATTATATCCAGCGGAGGGTCATGTTTTTTATACTGGGTACAATTTGTGTTACATGTCCCTTTTTCCATAAATTAGGTTCCTTTTTCAGTTAATGCATTATATCTGAAAAGGTTTACATTTTAAGTTGGTAAAAGTATACATATTCTGAAAGCATATACTGTAACGGATGCAAATAGCATACAATCAAGTTGATTATACAGGGTGGCCCGAAATTGTACAGGGTGTAACAAGCAAAATCTTCTAAAAAGAAGGGTTTCAATAATTACTTCCACTATGTATATGAAGTGATGAGAGAAAAGTTCAGTACAGATTTAAAGTAGTTTAATAAAATACCCATCCAGACATATGCAAATTAAATTTCATTATGAATCTGAAATTCTACATACAGGGTGTCTAAAAATTTGTTTATTTAGTTCCGGAAAAATGCTTCTATTACTACATACATACAAAGACTAGTATTTTAACCAAATTCAAGTAGATTTCAAATAAAAATGCATCAATTACATGTACATGAACATTGATTGATTTTAAAAGTCACCCTTTTCTTATGTAAAGGTGTTAATTTTAAACATATAGGGTGTTTAAAACATTAATTTAGGAATTTAGGTATACGTGATTATCCACAAATCATTAAATTGAATGAATTTAAATTTGCATCTGAAACATGATTTTACATTCCAATTTGAAGTGGCAAATGCTTAAAGTGGTATGAGTTTCAAATAATGTTAAATAAAAGGGGGCCCTTTAACTACAGGGTGACTCAAAATTTCCCAATGGCACATGTTTAGTGGCATACAATTAATTGCGTTCATCCTTCTTGCACCTTCATGGTGCGCAAAGCACATTCAAATGAACAAATTAGGTTAGTTTCCATAATGTTTGAACCCAGTATTCAAATTTCAAGAGTCTGATTTAAGATTGAATTAAAAAATGTTATCGTTTTAAGTTGTATTCAACATATAGGGTGATCCAATGTTGATTGGCAAACTATAAGTAGTCACTAGTATCGTATCAACTTACTTTTCAAACTCAAGTTTGCACACTACTTGAAGACTTATTTACAAAGAAATGTTGCACAATATTTCAGCATGATCTTCATTGGCGAGAAGATACTGGTTATTGTTCCCTGGACGTAGGTCTACAGCACAGTATATCAGACTTGCATAGGGTACGATGGCAGATTGCGAGTCTAGAGTAAAGATCAGGTCCTTCCTCGAGGACTTCTTAATTAAATAGTTAAATTTATTTATTCAAAAGGGTACCTCAACCTTTCTATACTTTTAAAATGGACAGTTTGGTGCAGGCAAATGTTTGCACTATATATTCGCAAACTGCGACCAACTTATGTTTCTTAACAGTTTTTTGAGCTTCTTAAAATAATGCTAATTAATGATTCCTTAATTAACTAATTATATTTTTAATTCAAATATGCTTCAATAATGTTATGTTTTCAATATAGAATTGTACCAAGAGTGAAACCAGTGCATTTTATGTTTGCCCAATGTATATTGCACCATACTTGTTCAACTATGCACTCCTCCTCCTCCACATACTCCTCCTCCACATACTCCTCCACCCCTGACTAATTAGGTTTAACGAACTATTGTAATTAACAGAACCAAGGTAGTTTGTATTTTTTTAATTTAAATAAAGGCCAAATACTTTCTCTTCAAAATAAGACCAAATTTGAGTATGTGTGATAAAGAATAGCCAAAATATATGCATGCAAAGTAATAATATGTAGTACAAATGTAACAGATCCACCTTTTTTGGGTACCCAGTATAAAAAACATGACCGGAGCGGTGTATTGAAGTAATCAGTTGGTTCACTTCACATCTTAATGCTCGCTCAGTTTACTGGTAAATTTCAGCAAAGTATTTTTACTGAAAATTTAGTTTTACAGAAGAACATCTAAGTTGGGGTACTGATTACCTTTTAAAGTATTTTGAATAAGCGATGATGTACACTACCAGAACTTAGCGAGAATAAAGCAAGTTACTGTGTGGATGAAGTTCCCAATTCTCATGTATGACTTTTCTTTGCCACAACATGATAGAGGTCTCTTAAAAGTCCTTCTACAGCAATCCTATTTCCTGGTGTCTTGGTGATGTGGGACCTTATTGCGGTGACGAGGCACTGAAAAAGATTTAAAAGAAGTTTGAATTTACAGCAATTTCAATTTATCTTAAAAGATCGCATTGTTCATCATGGCCTTCACCCTATTCGCAACACAGTGCACTTGCCCTGATTCATTGGTTTTATATAAATGACAATAACAAAAAAGTATTCAACCTATAATAGCAAAAAATATACAATTTTGGAAAGCTCTAAAATATGCAGATTAAAAAAATGCAGTATACATCAGGGTAGGGTGCGTGCATAGGCAAACAAATATTTGTAAACTAAAAAAACCCACCCACAACTTAAGTTTAACATTCTGGCTTATTGAGGAATTCAAATATGTACAGTAAATTATGATTGGGATAGGGATGAAAATATTGTTGAGCTGATCAAAATATGAAAGAATTTTGATATATGTTTAACATTGTCGATCATAACATGCTAGCATTAGGTCAAGTCTAAATGTCAATGGCATATTTCACAAACCTAGAATGTTTACCCTTTGAAATAGCACATCACTAAATGATACTGATAGCACAATGAACAGCTGGCAGCAGTGTGGAAAAGCTGCCAGTTTACCTGATCTAACAGACGAAAAAGAAACATAAAATACAATTGTATTTTGAAGTGAAATTTGACTGAAACCTAAATCTTGTTGTCAGGTTTATGAACTATTTTAGTGCACATATACAAAAAAAATGAATTTCTGAAAATTAGAATCTAGCAATGATTCAGGGATATTATCACAACATAATGGTGCCTGTTTATAAATATTTTATAGTACAATTAAAACCTCATGTTTGCATCTTCACTTCAATATTAGAAGATAGGGATGTTTTAATGAGGTAGTTACAAACATGTTTTGGCAGAACAGCTACGATTTGTAGAAATACTAACCTGAGTCGCTTGATCTGAAGGAACCCATTTATATGTTCTTCTACGACTACTGTAGCCACTAGATCTTCCTCTGTTACACGTTCAGGCCTTTCTCCTTTATAGAATTGTGCCGACCAAAACGTACACAGCAGAGTATCAGGACAAAGTTTCTTCTTGAGCTGTAAGTAGAGAAATAAAATAAAATTTTGATATTTACAAGGGGATCATCACACATGTCTTCTTGGGGCGGTTTGTGGAATGTGTAAGAGGTGGACAAAATGGGTGGATATAGCAGTCACTGAGCTACCTATCACATTAATCACATACAAGGCAGTGCTCGAAAGGCACACCTCGTCTGTTCATCAACAGTGTCTTGTAAAAAATTATGAATATATATTCCTCAAATTAAAATAACATGTTTAGCATCCCCTCCCGCTTGCTTTTTTTTTTGGGGGGGGGGGGTCCACTTCATGTTTTCATTATTGCAATTTGCAGTCATAACCTTTTGTTCAGGTATTTTAGTTCGAGCTGTTTGTAAAACAGAGCATCGGTTCTTTGTTATGCATTTTAAATAAGACGAAAATAGAAATAAATAAACAGTTTCACCAGTAGAAACAATGGGGTTGCAGTCCAGGCGCGTAGCCAGCATTGTCATTCCGGGGGGGGGGGGGGGGGGGGGCAAACATCAATATCGTCCCTATTTTCTTTTTAGCAAGATTTCTATAAAATTTTCGTAAGAGGTTGCCCCAATTTTTTTCTAGTCACTAACCTCGTGAATTTCATGTAAGTGGGGGGGGGGGGGGGGGGGGGGGGTGAGGTCAAAAAATTTCGCACAGTTCAAAAAAAAATCGCACAGTCAAAAAATATCGCACAGTAAATGTACTACATGAACAATTTCTCGTCCCCATTGTTCAGCTTCTCCGTCCCCATTTTAGCAAAAAAATTTGCACGGTCCAAAAAAAAACGCAGTCAAAAAAAAACAACGCACAGTAAATGTACTACATGAACAATTTCTTGTCCCAATTTTAGCAAAAAATTTCGCACAGTCCAAACAAAATTGCACAGTCAACGAAAATCGCACAATAAATGTACTACATGCAACAATTTCTCTGCCCCATTTTTCAGCTTCTCCGTCCCCATTGTAGGTGTCCGGGGGACTGCCCCCCCCCCCCCCGGCCCCCCACTGGCTACGCTACTGTTGCAGTCATTACTTTTTGTTCAGGTGTTTCAGAGTTTCTAACAGCATCCCCTCTCACTTCCTTTTGTAGAGTGCACTCAGCACTTCAATTTTATTTCATTTTCTTTATTGCAGTCATAAACATACAAAGATCACGAACATACCTTGTATTGTAACAGCTTTATTATTACTATTTATTTATGCATTTTAACCCCTGAGAACCCTGAAATAAAAACAATTGATCACAAGTTACCACCCGGGTGAATCATGGTTTTCTTTTGACAATTAGACTATGATGGGAGAAAAACAGGCTAGAAAATTGGAAGGAATCCAAGAATTTAAGATTTGCGAAAATCCAATTGGATTCTCACAAATTTTAAAAATTGCACACAAACTCAATTGCCAAGAATCTTGGATTCTTGTAACATGTGGTTGTAGGTGAAACAAAATTCTAGTCCTGAAAAACGAACACACAAGACGTTTGTGATATAAGAAATTCGCGCGTAACGCGCAAAATTTTTCGACTTTACACCTATTTTTGGCACGATCGAGGTACATTTTGGCTCTAAATAAGCTTATAGCAAAGGATGTTGCATTTTGGGGACACATGCGTGTGTACTTTTGACCATCATAATTCCATGATTCCTGTGGTCAAATGAACCGACAGAGTCAATGACGTCAATATTGGGGGGGGGGGGGGGCGATCGCCCCCTCACCCCCCTCTGGCGACGCGCCACTGTTTCCTATACTTTTTACAACCTTGAATTTTGTAGCAACAGTGCATTTAATAATAATATACGACTATATTAACCTACCCATTTCCATATTCTGCTAGATGTTTGCAAACAGTATTGGTCCTGCCTGGTTCTGTTGGTAGCGATGGTATTTTGTCACAGCAATACTCTGCCCCGTCTCTTACGTGAGCCCATGTACATGTATATGTAGATCGCAAAACGACTCGAATACATGTTTACACCGGTGTTCTGAAAAGAAGAAAAAAATGTAAGCAAATATCATTTTGGACAATTCTGTATTATAGGTAACCCCACAGGCCAAATCACATTATTGGCTCTCATTCACTGGAAATTGGTTTAATTTAACCTGATTTTTGTTTATGGCAAACTTCAGAGTCACTACATGACTATATATCGGATAAATACTTTTGCGGAAATTGTGCAATATTTTGTCGCAGCGAGTAAAAGTAAAAAAACTGATTTTTGGGTAAAAGAGTGGGGTCGTACTAAAGAGTGGGGTCGTACTTACATAAATGAATTATGCAAATTGTCAAGAGGTTGTTCACTGTGTTTGGTGAATGAATGAGCCATCAAACTTATATGGAAGTACAGGATCAACACTTATAAGCTGATACCATAACAGAATACTGTGACTTGTACTATGAAAGAGGGAGGGAGTACATCAAAAGGGGTCGAGCGTACGCTGTGTGAATTATTTGCAAAAAGGATGTCCGACCCCTCCAAAATATACGTCCGACTCCCACCTATTTTTATGTGTATTTATTTATTTGGAGATGAATGTTTTTTTTTTTTTTTTTTCTGTATTAGGGCAATTCCATGAAAATGTGACGGAGCAGAAAAACTGAAAATTGCTCCAAAAGATTTATTTTTACCTCTATGTTGTTCAAAGCTCATGCAAAGTTTCAGGAAAAAATTGTTACAACATTTGGCTAATGTTTACTATGAAAAAATTCTACTTTTCTTACCCTAAAAATGGTAACACGTGTTACCGGAGCAACACTTTTTTGAAAATATTTACTTTATTGATTTGGTTTTAATTTACGCCACTTATAATTTTAATTCTACTAGTTAGGCCCTATTTAAAAATAGTAAACAATTAGATAAATTCATAACCACCACTCTATACAATAGGCCATCAAAATGTCGTAACGCGTGTTACCAAACTCATATTCAGGAAAACGTGCTAAAACCTCAATTTTTCAAGTGTTATTTATCACTATTTATGGTTAATATGTTAGTTCAATTGCCAAAGTCAAAATTAATTTTAATTTAGAAATAAAATAAAGAATCTAAGGCTAGTAAATTATGGCTGGGCAAAGTGTAACGCGTGTTACCGTAACACGTGTTACCGACTATTTTGCATTTTACACAAAAGTGAGAACTTTAATTCTTGTTATTATTCTAGTTTTATAAACCTTATATAAAGGTACTTGCTTACAGTAGTGACCAATTGATTGTAGGTTGGTTAGTTGAAATACACAAGCAAAACAAAGTTTTTTAGTGCGTCTTTTTTCGTAACGCGTGTTACCGATATTCGGAGCGGTCTTATATTAACATGAGCTAATATTTCATATTGGTGTTAGCATGAGGATCTAGCCTTAAGTCTTGGGTATTACAATACAAAAGATGAAAACTTCATTCAAATTACTTTTAATTGTGACTCCCTGTTCGCGAAATAGTATGCGGATTTTATCACCAAGCGCCAGTTCTTTACTTAGCATTTTTTCGTATGTGTGTTTTATTGCTTCAATTTGAGTCTTAATTTCCGGTACAAAGCCTGTTATAATATTTTTTTGAAATTCGATTTTGGAATCTAACTCTGCAATGCGTTCTTTTCTTGTGGCTTTTTGTTCTTCAGTTATATCAACAATAGAATCAGCTACTTCTTGCTCTCGTTGCCCATCATATTCATTAATTTTAATCATCGCTGCTTCAATTTGCCCCTTAACAGTATTTAACTGTTGGTTAAATCGTCCCACATCACGAACTAATTGCGCATCAAAATTGTTTTGTTGTTGTGTTGATTCATTTTGTGGGTTGTAATCATTTAAAGTTTTTAGAAAAATATCTGTGTTTTCTTGAGTGGAATCTATGACTTGTTGTAAATTTGATGAAGTACCGGATTCAGGTAAACTGGATAATGCCTCATCTACGGCGACTCTTACTGATGGCGAAACATTCCTGGGAGTTTGATTTTGTCTGTAATTACTCAATAGTAGTCCATTTCTCATAAAATTAGTGCCACCTTGCCCCATGGGAAGAAGTCGCCCATAATCATTTGCTATAGTACTTGCTGACTTAAATATTTTTTTTATCTCTTACTGTAGTTAGTTCTATCTCAAGACCTTGCCATTTTGCATATATAGCACCATCACTTCCTACTCTTAATTCCGCAGATGGTACAAGAGCATCGCTTGTTGCTATTATATAATTGCGAGGAGGGCTAGTAAATACTCTATTAAAAGCAGCACCGGCTATTTTATTTTTTTGCATATTTAGAGCATTACTAGCATTAATTTGTGTGTTGTCTACGGACATACCATCATTACTTCTTAAGTTTGCCAATCTTTGTTCTAAGGCATCAAAACTATTTCTTTCGGTTTGATATATTTCATCTGTGAATGATGTTTCTTGAGTGTCTCCTGTTGTATCTTCGTCTCTACCTCCTCTCGCAAAATCATCTAAGTTAACGTCATCCATAATTAATTTTTATTTATATATATATTAGATATATATAATAAATAATAAAATGAGTATGGAGTATGGTAATAAACTTAATCCTATGAGAAAGTTACGTAAAGCGAAGGGAATTAAAGGCGAGCGCATGACAGTATACAACACACACAATCCAGACACAATTGATCCAAACGGCATTCTAACAGTACGATTTCCAGATTTAGGCCCTCATGATGTAATTATACCCGGGACAGCAAAACTATCGTTTAAAATAGCCATCAATGCACCTGCAGATGCAAACCGCACAATCGTCAATAACTTAGGTCACGCAATCGTGAGCAAAATTGAAGTTAAGCTAGAAGGTCAAAGCGTTTACACCCTTAATGACAGTGATATTTTTCACTGTTATCAAGATCTGTGGATGACGCAACAAGAACGTGAAAACGCAGTATATCAAGGAATTCAATCCGAGGCCCTGCGAAAGATTAGAATTAATGCCGGCGATAAGGGTGCCAATGCCTCTGATGTTGCCCTGGGAGATGCCTACAGCAACTTGTTTAGCATTCCGCTTGATTTTGAGTTGCTCGAGGCTAATATGCCATTTCATCAATACGACCTTAAGGACAGACTATCTTACGAGCTAACTTTCAATAATTATGGCAACGTGATTGTGTCCAGTGATAATACTGCAACTTATACAATTACTGGGATTAGTATGGAATTTGAAGTGCTACACTCTAAAGCCTTAGCAATGGACATTAAGCAAAAGCAAAAAGGCCGCCATATTGTGCTTTATGATCGTGTTATAAGACATACTAAACTACCCCTAAACAAAAGCGAATCAACTTGGAACATTACTCTAGCACCTCAAGCATTCTCAATGAAAGGAATTCTAATTATATTCAAGGAGCCGCAAACCGCATTTGAAGGAGACAGTGAAGATTTCTACAACCCCAAAATTACTAAAGTTTCAACTACAATCGATGGTAAGCCCAATCAGATCTATTCTAGCGGTATGCGGGCTCATCAACAGTTCCACGAGATCAGGAAGCATTTCTCAGACGGCAAGAACCGCGATACTATAAATGTTGCAAAAGAATTTGACTTGGCTGATGTAACAGCGGCAGAATACTTTACTAATAAATATGCTCTTTGGCTTGATTTCCGTAGTAACGATGATTTGACATTACACGGTAGTGGCAGGAAAATTGAGGGTGCTAGCCAATCTATACAAATTGAGATTGAGAAGACAGCCCAGGCAGCAGGAGCTCTAAACGCCTACATTTATTACATCGCTGATGCCCAACTTAACTTTGAGAATGGCCGTCTTGTGAATGTTGCCTACTAGCTGGGGGTTGCAACCCCACACCCCCGCGTTAAATGAGTTAGTGTTGTTGGGGGTATTGTTGGGAAAAAAATAAAAAAAATAAAGATATAATATAATGAGTTTAGTGAAGACACCGCATTCAGCGATTATTTGTGGAGCAACAGCTTGTGGAAAGACTGAGTTTTTATTGAATTTGCTAGAGACCGAGAGAGGTCCTAATGTTTATGCTGGTATATGGAACAAAATGGCCTATTCGCCGAGATATAGATGGATTTTTATTTTTTGTCCAACTCTTGAGATAAATCGCACATATCATGCACATAAATGGCTATTTACGGATGACAGAGAAATGTTGATTAATCCTAAAAAGGAGGGTGGTTTGAATCTTGCCCTAAAAAAATATTATTATTTGAATGCGCGACAAGAAGATGGGGAGAGTCTATTTATAATTGATGATTGCAGCGCACTGAAAGACCTCAAAACTAAGAATCAAATGCTGTCAGAAATTGCATTTAGTGGGCGTCATGCTGGTTGATTCTTACCCAAAAATATAACTCTATTCTTACCGACTTCCGCGAGCAAATTAAGTGGCTATGTTTGTTCTATTGTAAAGATCGTGACAGTTTTGCTGATGCTTTGCACGAAAATGATGTTATTCCGTCAAAAGACGAACGAGATAGAATGCGAGACTTACTTGCACAACATAAACACTCAAAGTTAATATTAGTTACTGAACAACCAACTTCTTATAATTTCTTAAAATAGATGGAACAAATCTTAGCGATTACGACAGTGTGTGCAAATGTATGCATAATAACAATTTCAACATGGTTAATATTAAATTATTTTGTTTAAAAAAAATAATTTCTTAAATATAAAATGGACGACGCTAGTATTGATGCATTAATGAATAGTATTCAAAAACTTGAAAACGAAGGTGAACCTTCAAATCTACCTCCTGTAATTCCACAACTTGATCTATCACCGATGCGAGAACGCTTAATTGGGGTTGTTGCGGGAGGAAATAGCAAAGAATATTTAGGCAAAAACATTACAGTAGCTGAGATTGAGAGCATGGAAGAAAAAGGACTGTTAAAATTATACTCGCGATATGATGCATACATCGGCAATGTAATGGCAAAGTCAGTAAAATTAGCATTATGCTCAGCTTATGCAAATGCAGTGGGATTGCTGGCTCGTACACTTTCAAATAACAAACTAGTACTACGAGATGGTGAAGAATTAACAGAAACGCTAATAAACAATCCAGTAATTAATATTGCTTTGAGTACATACAGTTGCACGCTTTACCATTCTATTCTATTCTATTCTATACAAACATTTATTAAGCGCTCTACAGAGAACACAGCGCTTTACAATGATAAAACAAATATATATATATATAACAAAGCATAGAAAAACAAAAATCAACATGGGAATAAATATGTTTTCAAGATACGCTTGAAACCAGACACAGACTCTGCTTCACGGATCTCCATGGGTATGTTGTTCCAAATACGTGGAGCACCGACAGCAAAGGAGGAATCACCAGCCTTTTTGTGAGATCTCAGAGTGGACAGGCGGGTGCAGTCGGAGTGAGAGCGGAGTCGGCGTCTAGCATCAAGTGGATCATTACTTCTTTGTAAACAGATAAGCTGTTCCAGATAAGAAGGAGCTTCGCCATGGAGACATTTGTAAATATACAGCAGGAGCTTGTACTGAATTCGCTCATTAACAGGGAGCCAATGCAATTCCTGCAACAAGCCGGCAGAGGGCTGTTCTCGACCACAACTAAAAACTAACCGTGCGGCCTTGTTTTGAAGGCGCTGTAAACGCTTACGATCTACTGCACGTGCGCCCAGCAACAGAGAGTTTGCATAATCAAGGCGCGAGATTGAATCAACAGGCTATATACACTGCGCATGACCAAAAAGACACTGCCGGTGTCCCTTTATCGTAGATTGAATCAACAGGCTATACACTAACTTATCCAAGCAAATTTGACTTTGAAATTGTGCTGATGCTAAAATTTCAGATAATACAGAACAATAGCAATGTCCGTGTAGTCATAACAACTATTTAAAAAATAATTAAATTAACATACAATTTTTAGTTCTTACCTGTTTTCATTGGACTTCTTGCTTGAGATTTATTTATAACATTGGCAATTTAGCGAGACCCCCTTTTTATAGCCAATCTATTAGCTAAACAGTTTGCCAGTAACTTTTAACCTCGGGATCTCCAGCAAACATAAGTCGAATATGTTCTTTTCGTTTTGAAAATTCTTTGAAAGAAATACCTAAGCGATAATCGGGAGTATCAACATCAATTGGTATTGGTTCGCCTGTACACTCTTAAAATATTTTACTCTAGTTAGGGTAAAATCTTACTCTTTGGAATGGTAAAAAGGGAACAACGCTTCTAGTTGAGTAAAGTTTACTCAACTTGATTGAGTAACACGTTTACTCCGATATTGTGCAAAATTTTACTCCACAGCTGAGCAAAATCTTTACTCAACCCTTGTTGAGTAAAACTTACTCTTCTTTACTCAACTAGAAGCGTTGTTCCCTTTTTTACTCAACCGCGGGGTAAAACTTACTCAATTCATGGCGAGTAAAAATTTACTCGGATATTGAGTAAAATTGTACTCAATAACAGAGTAAAATCTTTACTCAACCACTTACTCAACCAGTGTTGAGTAAAGTTTACCCCACGTACAGGGTTCGTTTTTACTCAACCAGGTGGTAAAACTTAATTATGATTTAGCAGCCTGTATTGAGTAAAACATACTCAACATGGGAAAAAACCTTAAAATCAAGGGCCGCTTGTCTCTTGAATTTAAAATAACAGCAACATCAACACATCTTACACTAAAATATTAAAACGAACCCAAAACCAAAACAAAGTAACCTTGCATTCAGCGAATATCCTATTCTACCGTGACGACTGGTAAACATGGTAAAGGCCCTGTTGTGTTGTACTCGGTTTGCTATGGAACAACGAACATTGCGTGATAGCCAGTGAAATATAGATCACGCACTGTCCGTTACACCGTTGCTCACCGCTACATCTGGTTTTTCAGATTCCTAGCGTTATACTAGCTGTCCGACAGCAATTTCTGGTTCTTAACCACTGCCAATGCCATATCATGATCCTGAAAGCACTCATATTCAGCTTGATGAGGTCTTTCATTCCCACAACGTTAACAACTTCTGCCGTTCCATCATCAGCCATCTTGCTTTTGCCGGGCTTTTATTCACGTGACTTGCGCAAGGTTTTACTCCTTTTACGCATAAAGTTTGCTCATATAGCAGGTCAGAGTCTGCCAAATGTATGTCAAAGATCAAAAGTTGAGTAAATTTTACTCGGCCGCTGCGATTTTTTGTAATTCACCTTTTATTTTTAACCCATCCAGTACATGACAGTTTTAATCAACCGTTAAGTATAAGTTTTACTCCTTCGAGGGTAAAAAGGTACTCAACTTTCTACTCAACTATTTTTACACGGCAACTTTTTACTCCTTATATTTGCAGTGTAGTTTGACTTCTAACCTCAAATGAAATATCACTACTTACCTCACTTTCAACTGTTAATGGCCCAGTGCTTTTTTCGTCTAGAAATTCACTAGTATTTAGTGTATTTGCTTTCTGAACGGAAAAATTCATAATCTGATAATGAGGTTGATATGCCTATGTAGTAATATATATAGGTGGTCTTTGGAACAAGATAGAACAGGTTTAAACCGACACTGGGCTGTATCTATCCGTTTTGTATTTTTGTTAGGTTTAATTGCACAATTCTCAGATTGTTATCTATGTATGAGCTCGTGCATTATCAATTCGGTCTATGCTCCAATCTTTATCTAGCGGACTACACCAATAAGTTAAATTATTTTCTGCGGTCTTATTTAATTCAAGGGTACATGTAGTGTTAATTGCAATAAATTATTTTGTATGCACTTAATATATCGTGGCTTTAAAAACAGAAGTAAACCCCCGTACCTCCACTAAGCTATCTAAAATTTATTATAGCCCAAAAGGATATTGGCGTGGAATTGCTGCCATCAAAAAGTTGTCATCCACCGCGAGTGTGTCAGAAGAAATTGCAAAAAATTGGCTAAAAAAGCAAGCAATTTGGCAAATATATCTTCCTGCCCCAAAATATATTCCAAGACCTAAATTTGATATAATTACACCAAATGAAGCTCATCAAGCCGATCTATTATTTTTACCACATGTTCAACAACTCCCCCATACCTTAAGTACAGTAACAAAGCGTTGTTGATTTGAGATAAACCCACACTTCATATGCAAATTGTTAGGATGGCGAACCTTATTTGGAAACCATGCATCGATGCAAAATTGTAAACAAACAACAAATGTTCGCAAAATGTGTTCATTCTTTCGCCCGTTTTTTCGGCGTATAAATGCATTTCGCCATGCGATCCTTAAAGTTAGCAAACAGCTTTAAATACCAAAATGTAGCTATATCCCTGAGGAAAATATTTTTGGCGAGGGCCATAATGTCACGGACCATTCCTAAAGCCACAATTTTAGCCGAAACGGTCGCTACCCAGCACAAGAGAATTGCCATTTTGTATCATCGCGCGGTGAAATGACAACCCTCAGATCTATTTGGACCGTACCACTATTGAAATGGAGGGGTGTGTCTAATTTGATACAAATATTCTGTAAACATATATCAAAATGTGTTATGTAAATTAAACGCATTCTTGATTTAATTTTTCTCTGAATGTTAAAGGTGGTGTGTGAATAAAATGCTATTTACAAAATATTTTAAATTCCACAATTACTTGCGCAATAATTTGTCTTCTCTAATGTTTACCTTTTGTAACCCATCCCATTCAGAAGTTCCCTCGCCCATTTACAGGGAACGGACGATGTCCAAATAAGGGCCTAATTGTAATAAAACGTAAACATTTTGTTCCGTTTTTTAAAGAGCAGCTATTTTTTATGTCAAATTAAGCCTATTAAACCACGTTTTTTTACTTGTTTTCATCAATTTTCCAAAACGCTATTCACATATGAATGATGTAAATATGTTTGGTCGTTGTTGAACGGGGTTCAACAAGGTCTTCGTCGTTGTTTATCTTGAATCGACAACGGTAAGACGGGTTAAATAAACCCGTCTTACCGTTGTCGATTCAAGATAAACAACTCCGAAACCTTATTGAACCCCTAAATAAATTACCCCGCGGACGCAAACTATATAAGTATGCTTTAACAGTTGTCGACATTGCCTCGCGCTATAAGGAAGCCCACCCGCTTTCATCGAACAATGCTGATGAAGTTGCAAAAGCATTTTCTAATATTTATAAACGCGGCCCACTAACATGGCCTAAATTGCTACAAGTTGATTCAGGACGTGAATTCATGGGCACCGTTAGTAACTTAATGGCATTAAATAATGTTGCAATTAGACGTGGTGAAAGGGGTTTGCATAGAGCTCAGGGAATAGTTGAGAGATTTAACAGAACACTTGCTGAGAGGCTATTTGGGCATCAGTATGCGCAAGAATTACTGTTGGAAGCACATGGCAAAGATGCACGATCGAGAGAATGGGTCGCTAGACTTCCAGCCGTTGTTAAGGCTTTAAATAATGAGGTAACTCGATTAATCGGTAAAAAACCTTCTGTGGCTATAACAAATAATCAAATTGAAATAAAATCTTCTGCACCACGGGGTTCCAAATCTGAACAGCGCATACCTACAAACATTGGAGTACGATACTTATACCAACCTGGTGAGTTAGAAGGTGGTGAACAAAGAAGAGGAACTGATCCAATTTGGTCGTTAAGCATAAATCGAATAGGTAATACCATCGTAAAACCTGGAGACCCAATTTTGTATTATTTAGACCAAAAAATAAACCCTCACACACCAAAACGCGGTTTTGTACGTCAAGAATTATTAGTAGTACCTCCTGATACTCAATTACCACCTGGTGGTATTCTGTAATGCCCATATGCTAAAGTGCTAATTCCATCATCTGCAATCCATCGCTTTATGTCTAAAGGTGAAAGTGATATTTTATTAACATGTATGCCGTATATTTGATGCTCTTTACTCCGTAGCATATTCATGCCATGCCTAATAACTTTTTGATCTTTAAGTACATTTTTATATTGTTCATGCGTGATGTGCTTTTTAACCACGTATTTTTTTACGCCTTTTGCTTTGCGGATATTACCATCCGATTTAACTATTGAATACATTTTAGGTCTTAAGCCAACATATTCCTCAACCGCTGCTCCACCGCATTCATCTTTCATTTTGCCAAGAACTTTTTTATTTTTTTCACTGTAAAGAGGGTGTTCTTTAGGATAATTGCTAGTATCGTAAAAATCTCGGTGTAAAGCAATTTGCAAGCGCTTCCGTACTGTTTTTTAAGATGGTTGTAATAAAAGTCATACATCAGCAATTTACTTAAATCCAAAATACACATTCCTACATATGCGGGCCGATTAAGACATAGCTTACTTTTATACATATGCAATGCAGCTAATTCATTACTAAATATTTTCTCTCTTGCAAATGTTGGCTTCGCAATTAGCTTTCTTATTTTATTATGCTCATCAGCACGAACCAAATGAACATCAACACGCTTTCTCAAATTCTCCATTGTTTTGCCAAACACTGCATTATTCATTAGCTTATACAAGTCCTTCTCGAAATCACTAGTTGCTTGTTTTCGAAGTTCTGTGTTCATTTGAATATATGGCTCCATCCAACGTGAATGATTAAAACGTAATACTCTATGTATTTTTGTTAATTTCATACCTAAATCAATGCACTGTTGTAAATTTCTTAATAACACCTTCAGTTTCACTAATAGCTTGCATAATTAGATGAGAATCATAACCTCGTAAATTATGAAATACTACAGGGATAAAGAACTCTCTATTCGAAGGTTTAATTCGCAGTTTTAAATTACAATCTGAGTGGGCGGCCCCTCTAAATTCCCCTGTAATATGACAATGATCACGTAATTTATATCTTTGAGAAAACTTTTTACAACAAATTGCACATTCTTTCACCTCAAAATAGCTATTATTTATTTCGTAATTTACATCTTCAAACTTACCTTCAGGACGTCAGCGCTTATGGACAGGAAGAGAAATAGTATGGTAGGCCTATTCTACAGGCCCGACAAAACATGTCACTAAATAGCACGCCCTCAAATCAAACGTGCTCCTGTTTCTGAGCAAACTGTTTACCCTAACCACCAAACTAGGTTTTTTAACTGGGCAGCATCACTAATTAATATTTTGGAAGAGAAATCGATAAATGAAATGCAGCGACCCACCCAGGGATCGAACAGGGGACCTTCCTGACCATAAAACCCACCCCTACCATAGGCAAGCCACGGCCCTCAGCTACCCGATCATGCAGTATACTCTTCATGTCCACTCATTATAATTAAAGTAATCAGACCTTGGCCCATATTAACCCTAACTCTAGTACACCACACGGCAACAGATTTGTTTTCCGACCCCAATAATTCACCAGAATGGTCACCCGAACCCCTGGGATTTGAACCACGGACCTCCAGCACCAGAGCCCAGATCTTAGCCACTAAACCACGGCTGTCAGTCACACTCGGCAAAGTATATTCGCCTCGTTATATACACTCTTAGAAGGTCAGGATCAAATACATGAGTAGATTTCCGGCTCACTTTGTTTTGATCCTTTAAGGATCATTTTCGGATCGTTTTGATCCGTTTCCAGATAGATATCAACAAACGGATCAAATTCACCTTGATCAACTTTGATCTGATTTCCGGATCAATTCGATGAAACAGTTCATTGGTCAATGAGTGACTGACGTCACTCTTTCGCAAACCGATAGACGACAAGCAGACGATCTTTTGAATTCGGTCGCCACATTGAAACAAGGGTGAAATACCGCGGTAAGTTATCCAGTCTAATCTGTAAAATGTTACATGATTTTGTCGGTAAAGTAGTTTTATTTTTTATGTTTGAACATGCTCTATTCTTGTGAACAAATTTCTTGTACCTGACCAGTGCCATCAGTACGATTTTCGGTCAAAATGCTCCTCACAAAATGTCACGATCACTGCGATGTATAGGCCTACACGATGTAGTAAGCTTACTGCACTCGATATATAGTCTGCAGTGTGCACCCGGGGGTGGGGGCACTCAATCAATATTAGGTTTCACACCAGGCTCCCTCAAAAATACCCCCCTTTTTTGGCCCGGTGTCACCGAAAGATCCTTGCATGCATGCTTGTTTTTACAATCTGTCACCCGATGACCCCCTATGTTTTCACTTTTTCTTTTATTCAGTTTGATCCTGGAGTAGGATCATAAGCTACAGGTACATCCGATTAGGGATCATTATTTTGATCCGTTTCAGTATCATTTGACAGAAATATTTGATCCCATTTCGGATCAAACTTTTTGATCCTGCTTGTCGGATCACTTTGATCCGGAAAGGGTAAGCTCATATGTGATACCGCTTCTGGATCAAAATTGATCCTTTTCGTCTCATATTTGATCCTGACCTTCTAAGAGTGTAGTTGTAGCAAGGTATGATCTCTGTACAATAGAGGCTTCTAAAATACATAGTAGTAACAATAGCTGTTGAAAATTTAGTCATGGAATATTTACTTAAATTCAAAAATTACCCCTTAAAATAAACAAACTAATAACTTGCAGTTAAAAAATGTGTGGTAAAAAAGATAAGCCTACTGTAAAATTCTGTGTGGTACAGGGTGAGTAAAAAACCCCTGCAATAGTGAAAAAAAGCCATCTTGTTTTCAAAACCATGTTGATGTTTGAATTTTGTTAAACGTTATTAGATTAACATATCTGTTACTAATTTCATGTGAAAAAATGAAGTCAATCGCATTTTCCGTTTGCCTTTGGTGAACCAAATGTCAATATTTTTACTAAATCGATGTTTTCTAGAAGTTCAAATTTCAGGAATTGTACGAATTTTCAGACAACATAACTAAAGAAATATCAAACTATCAGGTAAGCTTTTACTACCATTGTGTAGAGGACTTTCAGCGCTAGGAGGCGATTTTTTATTTTTTCGATTATGGATTTTAAACTCGAGATATGCATCAATTTCTAGCGAAATGTATGCAAAAAAACACAACTTTTACACTTTTCCGATGTTTTTAGCAATATTTCCAAAACTAAGCCTTATTTTGGAAAAAGAAAATATTGCTTCCTAGACAAAATTGTCTTGTTTACAAAAATGTATACTAGAACAAATTACCATTTTTTGTGTTATAGTTATGTTGTCTGAAAAATTTGGGGTAAACAAATTTGCTTTTTGGTTCATTTCTCAAAATGTAGTTTATTTGGTATCACATTTATATCGCCATCGGATTCCTTATCAAAATTCCTTTCTATAAATGTATACTTTTATGTACTTTTATTCAATATTCTCAAACTTAGAAGCAAAAGTTGATCATCAAAATAATAGGGTTGACACTTCCCTTAAGTTAGGAAAAAATATATCATTCTTGCAACGTTTAAAAAGTTGCAAACTTCAACTTGGTTTTGAAAACAAGATGGCTTCTTTCCACTATTGCAGTCTTTTTGACTCACCCTGTAATCTGGCCAGCAATCAGAACATCTACAATGGCAAATAACCCAGATTGCATGCACTACACAAAAACATCTGCAATGGCGATACTCAAACAGTGACATACACACACAGTGCCTACATTTATGGCTTATATTTACACACATGTGGGGTTACTCAAAGATTAGGGGGAAAACTATATAGAAATACTTATATTTTGAAAACAAAAAAAATCATGTGAGAGGCAAGTTACCAACAAAAGGTATTTTCCATGCAATGAATAAAAATAAAAAAATGTAAAAAAGTGGGTAAAAGTATCCCCATTCTATGGTACTTTATTGTTCTTTTAGTATACAGACTACGGCTACCACGCGTACGGTGATAGATTTATATTTTTAGTATGAAACTTGGATTGCATAAATATTATTTAGCTGAATTTGTTTCATTCATAGTTCTGTAAAATATTTAAATTCATGTGTTAACTTCTAGTAAGTTGTGAAATGCATTGCAATAAGTACAAACATGCCATGTATTGGTTCAGTAATCCTTTAGATAGACCTTGAAAGTTGGTTTCTGAAAGAAGAAAAAATTGTATATATGGTAAAACCAATAGCCGCGTGGACAGGGTTAAACATGTTATAGCACAGTGATTCGGACATCCTTTGGACAGGCGAGTGCATTGCATTTGGCTACACCTATCTATATACAGAACTGACTGACTGTTACACGGGAGTACAATAACACCGCTATCAAGTCTATAATATTTGTTAGTTAATACAGAATCAAGAATATTGTTTGATTGGTCATCCCAAATTGACCTAAGCAATTATGATTTACACCATAACGTTGGAGAGTTAACGCAGCTACCTAAACCGTATGAAGCCAGAGACAGAATGAATGATGCCAAGAAACCCAGCCTAGCTAATCCGAAGACAAAAACGCGTGAAAATGATACCGGTCAATGATTCGCTGATGTGCATGCCTTTATTTCAAATACAAATGACTCCACATCCGATGGCAAACTAGTCTTCTTTGCAGTCGCAACAGAAAACTTGAGTACATGGCTTTTAATTATAACATGTGATGGCATTCAATAATCCTAGGAGATAGAGGCGTAGAAATTACATCAAATAAGTTTTCAAACATCGTTGTAACTGACCAATTCAGCCAGTGGGTATTATGCCATTATTATATATAATTATATGTAAGTTAATCAATAATCCAATACTCCATTAAAAAATGGAAATGATGAAAATAAAACCAAGTGGTCATTGGTGATGTTCACCCTCAATACACATCATGTTTATATCACACCTCGGGGTTACCAGGGCTTATTTACAAAGGATCGTACATTCAGACCACGCTATGACCGTAGTAATGAAAAGAACACACGAGTGAGAGAGGTGTTTGAATAATATTACTGGATAATGTACATATTTATAACATTTTACACACCAGACAAGCTTATAACTACTTTTCCCACGTAAAATCAGAGTACTATAATATTGCAGTTTCGAAATCATTTCAGATATGAATCATATTATTCGTTTAAGTACCGCACAGCAGAGTGAAACACTGTTTGAAACTGCTCCTATAGACAAAATGATGAATGAGTTTACAACACTTTTAAAATTGATTAATTTTACAAGATTTCTTGTCCCCATTTCATCTTGATAGTAGCCCGACGAATCAAGCTTTACACAGTTTTAAGCCCTCGACTTGACCAAACTTGACTTTTCAAAGTTCTTCAAAAGGGCATTTGAGGATAGGGTGAACGCATTATTGATACTTTACGTGGTAATTGTAATAGAAGATGTATTTATGTCATTACCTCATAATAAATATCATGATCATACGTTTAGAACATTAAACCAGGGATTTAAATTGAACTTAGTTACAGTTTAACTCTTGGGATTTGTTGTCATTCATCCCCGTCTGCGGTCAACAACCCAGAAGGCAACCACACTTCGTCTAAGATGATAGCTTTTAAGGAGTCAAGATAGTTTTTGTACAGGTTGAGTCTGAAGGAATGGGCACTTTTTTCTCAAAGGCGCCATGAACACTTCAGGCATGCAATTGCGAAGGCAATGTATCTGTTAAAAAGATTAACAATTTGGCTTTCATTTAAAACAATCATTTTGAAAAAACCCATTGCGTTACCATGTTACACTAATCTTAGTAAAGCCCTTTGTTTAAAGCCAATCCATGGAATTGGCCAATTATCACACCATTCTTCAATGTATTTTAATGAAGCGCGATCTCTTTAATAAACTCAGATGGGTTGTATGTGGATGTTTTATTTCCTTTGTTATTGAGTTTGGGCTTTTAAGTTTCTCAAAATTCCACAGTTCTATTTATTTTAAGTTATTTTCATCAAATATTCATGCGCCTTTTTTAGATTTTCAACAGTTTCATTGATTATAAGTGGCATCTCTGAATCAGCCACATCCGTGGTTTCCCCCCTTGGGACTAGGTGTCACCATCTTAATCGAGGAACTACACATCTAACACGAGGCTTTTAAGGCGTCAATATCGATTTACAAGAATTTGCAAATTTCAAAAATATTGACTTTCGCTCGTGCGATTAGTTGTCCTTCATCTCAATCGCCGAATAACATCGAAAACAATCACACGTCATCATAAACATAGATTCATAAATATTGGCCGATTAGTTCCTGATTTGGACCTACAATCTCGGCCAATATTGTTGGAACACTTTTATACGTGTGTTTAAAAACTCCCCCTCTCCCCCTGGATCAATGTTGAAACATGATTTTTGGGTTACGGAATACTGGGAAGGGCCAACATTGCCCAGTGGGGAGGGGGAGTTATTAATGTTTAGGAAAGGCTTTTTAAAGCTTAAAAGCCTTAAAGCCTTCCGTCAAAGACAGCAATGTTTTGATAGTGTACATTTTGCGCAAACGGGAACGCACGAAAGGGTAATTATTACATGGATGTTCCAACTAATTATGGCCGCGATTGTAGTTCACCTTTAAAATATCAGAAGAACCAATCATGACGATTTCGGCATCACTAGATGCTATCAGATTCGCTGTGTTAACACTTTCCACACTTGCAAAGTCTATCACGAGATTTACTGAACCAATACTAGGCATGTTTATACTTATTGTAATGCAATTCTCATGGTAATTCCAAATATGGTAATGAAATTCAACACTTCTGACCTTTTTTGAAACAATTTATGAAATGTTGGAATATCGTCTGCAGACGCCTGCCTCGTGGAAAGTGTTAAGATCGACTCCAAAGGTTTCTTCTTACCTAAGAGGACGTGTCCAGTCAATCAACATTAAAGGGTTTTTTTCTAATGATATTTTTCTGACAGAGGGAGTCCCACGGGGTTCTGTATTGGGATCACAGCTCTTCACCATGTAGGATTCACACCTCTAAATAAATAAGTGAACAGTCCACGAAAGGCCTGTTGAATTGGTTGGGATGACACTCTTCTAAGTGAAATATATAAAAATGCTTCAAAAATAGTGTTGTTGGCCAAACTTTTGATCGGATGATTATTAAATGAACATTATCAAACAATATCAGTGCAAATTTTCTTCTTTGACCAATTTTTTATGATTTCATAGTCATTTTAGAGACTTCAAATAATTGATTAGAAATGCTTAGACCTAGGCTAGGCCTGGGCAATCTACAAACATGCGTATCTTCGACGGTGCATATCTCGAAAATGTTGCCTTGACCTTATATATATATATATATATATATTTACAGGAAAGCCAAGACTATGATCTTCACACAGAATGCAAAGTTGAAGCAACCAGTTGCTTTATAAGCGAAAAAATGGCGTATAATTATGGTCTATTTTACACAGTAAGCATAGGGGATTTTATTAGTGGTGTGGTACATGTACACTGCCCCTTTGGGTGACATCATTGAAGCTCATGGTATAAATTATATGACTTACGCTGATGATACCCAGCTCTATTTAATACTTAATCGCTCTGAAAGATCAACAGCTATTCGTAAACTGGAGCAATGTGTTCATGATGTCAAAGCCTGGTCGATACACAATAAACAAATGCTGAATGACTCTAAGACAGAAGTTATTTTTTGTAAGTTCCAAATTTGTGAACACTCTGACCTTCCCTAAAATGACAATCGGTGAATCTGACATAGAAATCGCCAGTGCAGCTAGAAATATTGGTGTTATTATTGACAAGTCCCTGGAAATGAAAGGACATGTCTCGAACATTGTTCCCGCGGCTTCTTTTGCCATTTACAAGATTGAAAAGCTCTTCAAATATCTTGAGTCAACTGAGCGACTGAATACCAAATTGCAAAGTTACAACGAGTGCAACATTCTGCTGCCCGACTCGTGTCACGGTGCTCAAGGCGTGACCATATGAAGCCGATTCTTTGTGAGTTGTTCAGCAACGCTTACAATAAAAAATAGCTCTGCTCACATTTAAGGCATTAAGCAACATGCCTAACTAAATACACTTCCGGGAGAACCCTTCGCTCTTCTACTCAAAATCTTCTTTGCATCCTGGCTACAGGAAACACAAAATGTTACAGTATCAGAACCTTTGCAGAACCTTTGCGATCATAGCATTAAAGATTTGGAACAGTTTACCATCATATATGATACTAATGTATGCGGTATAATTTGCACCAAATTTATTGTACCTTTCATTCCTGTCTGAGTAAGCTATTGATTAATTCACCGTCTAGAAAAAAACATCCTGTTGTGCGGGCCTGACAGACTCGTGTTTTTTTTAATTCTGTCCACAAAAAAAGCTGATGAAAAAAAGGGGGAACAAAATGTGGAACAAAAAGAAGAAGAAACAGTTTGTTTGAAAATATAATTAGCTTTTTTGTTTTAACTTTTTTGTTTTAATTTGTCTTGATTTTTTTTTATTTTAAATATTTTTTGGTTAATATTTTTTTCATATTTATTTTTCAATTTTCATTTTTTTTCTTCGTGTGTGTTTGGTATGTGTAAAATTGTTGCAAAATTGTGAAATAAACGGGTCAGTCGGGCCCTAATAACATTTTTTTCTTTCATTCAAGACATATTCTACTACTTCCCAATTTGCTCTTTCTCTATATTCGTATCATATGAAATAATCACCGCGTTGACTGCGCCAACTTGGTGAATATCTCTCATATAATATTCGTTTTCGACATTGTCTCCTATGCACAGTAATTTTCATTACTCGTTCCAGTGCATTTCCATTATTTGTTACCATAGACCTTCTCCCACTTTGTTTTATCTTGTTTTCTCATGCATCCCTCAGTCATTTTAAGGCCCTGTCACACCATAACGTATCGCCTCAACGTATGCCAACGTATGCGAAATATCGGAAAATACGTTGGTGTACGTTGGTGTACGCAGATATAAGTTAGGGGTACGTTGGGGATACGTCCTTTACGTTAAGAGCACGCTGTGAAAAAAAAAATTGAGCATGCTCAAAATTTCTCGACGTACTCAACGTGTGCTTAATACGTTCTGCGTAAGTTCCCGGTAAGTTTGTGGTACGTTAAATATACGTTGACATACGCTGACATACGTTAGTGGTACGTTACTCGTACGTTACTCGTAAGTTGGTATACGTTGATGAACGTAGGCTGACGGGGAAACGTACAGCCAACGTAGTGATAACGAGTTGATAACGTATATGTGCCGTATGGTTGACGTATTTCCAACGAGTTTCGACGTATTCTCACGTATTCACCTTATGCCGGGCGATCGTGTAAGCCCCTGTCACGTATCCATAGCGTATCCATAGCGTATTGAACGTATACATAGCGTATGACTAACGTATTGATAGCGTATCACTAACTTATAACATACTTATGACAGTGTATCACCGCGTATGCGAGCGTATGCGAGTGTATGACTAACGTATGCTTAACGTATACGTAACGTAGCGTATTCGTAGAGTATGATGATGGGTTGATGTGTTCAGCACGACAGACCATGAAGAAGTGAGGATGAGATACTCAACCCATTTATATACTCAAACCCTCCAAGTTCCCAAAACGCCGAATGCTCGCAAGCTGTACGGTACATACGCTAGCTGTAAGGTAGCCCTGTCACACCATGGCGTATCGCCTGAACGTATGACAACGTATGCGAAATATCGAAAAAATACGTTGGCGTACGTTGGTGTACGCTGACACAAGTTAGGGGTAAGTTGGGGATACGTCGTTTACGTTAAGAGCACGCTGTGATACGTTGTGAAAATTTGGAACACGTCGAGCCCGCGAAAAATTATTGAACATGTTCACAATTTCTCGACGTACGTTCTGCATAGGTTCCCGATAGGTTCGTGGTACGTTAGACATACGTTTACAAACGCTGACATACGTTAGACATACGTTGACATACGCTGACATACGTTAGAGGTACGTTACTCGTCGTAAGTTATAGGTTGGACCTATAGATTTACCCTTCTAGATATTTTAATAGTTATCATCTAGGCTGCGTTTAGTTGAACTGGCAACACTTGTCCCGCCGTGTTCGAAACTCAATTTCTGCAGCGGCATAAGTCACGTGTTCGTTGTACGCCGAGGATACGCCGAGGATACGTCGAACACGGCATACATACGCTTCGAATACGTTAAGCATACGTTGGTATACGCTCGCCGATCGCATACGCTGTGATACGCTGTCATAACTTTGTTATAAGTTAGTGATACGCCATCAATACGTTAGTCATACGCTATGTATACGTTTAATAAGCTATGGATACACTATGGATACGTCCATTCCATCACCGATGTCGACTTTTCCTACGCAATTCGTTGGGAAGTTGGACGTTCTTGGACGGTCTTGGACTCTGACAATTTTCGAGCAATTATTTTTGAATACGTCGGCATACGTTCAGGCCACGTTCAGGCCATACGCTATGGTGTGACAGGGCCTTTACATTTCCATCTATTTTTATTATTCATTAGTAGTCATCCATCACCATTATGGATTTTACTCTCCAATTTTTTTATATCCCATTTGCCTTTTACTTTTTAATCTCCCCTTTGTCTATGTCATCCTTTTGTTACATTATACACTTCATCAATCAGCTGTCAAGTCAGCTGTCAAGTCATATCCCTATTCATCCATCTGTCACTTTGACCCCCACTGTGCTACATTATCTCTGTGATTTTCTGCCCTTTGTTCCCCTGTCTATATATGTATGTTGTGCATGTTGTATTCTGCCATTTTACCTTCGATAAAGATTCCGTTAGAATCGAAACGTCAGGTCCTCTTATATATATTTATTTCATATAATATTCGCTCAATGTCATCCCTTGGCCAATTTAAAGTGTCTCAAGACTCATATCTTTAAGTCCATACATAGTGTATGATTGCTTAGTGTATTGTCAACTATTGTGCAGGCTCTCTGTATTTTCGATACCCAGTTCCTGTATGTCTCTCATATTTTGTTGTTGTTGTTGTTGTTGTTGTTGTTGTTGTTGTTGTTGTTGTTGTTGTTGTTGTTGTTGTTGTTGTTGTTGTTGTTGTTGTTGTTGTTGTTGTTGTTGTTGTTGTTGTTGTTGTTGTTGTTGTTGTTGTTGTTGTTGTTGTTGTTGTTGTTGTTGTTGTTGTTGTTGTTGTATGTATTATACTCTTCTCTTTGTATTTAAGCGCTTTGTGAACTTGTTGTAAGCGCTATATAAGTATTTTGTATTATTATTATTATTATTATTATTATGCAACTCATCGTCTTAAAATTCACGTCCATGTACGATGCGTTAACTACCAGGGCAAATCGGGCGTTATACAATCATAACATAATAACAAGTAACATATTGCTCATCATGTTTTATTGCTGGGTCGAACAGACACAGTATAGTTTCAGTACGGCTCATTTTGACAAGAATTTTGCCAAGAATCCGCCCGGCGTTTTAGTATTACAATGCCCACGAATGCAATGACTCAGGGCTAAACATACACCTATGAACTTTGAATCCGGTTAATTCGAGATTGGATCAATGCAGTCAGATCAGGGGTGTGCCACTGAGCTTGCCGATCAGAGGCCACTTTTAAATTAAAATTTGGTCGGCATAGAACTGGTGGCGCTATACCGATCAGGCGTGATTGTAGCAGACGACACGACGCTGGCCACGCGTCTCTCAGACGACCCAATAATGGCAACGGAAGTGCACTATTTTGAATTATTTTTAACAGTTATCGCTCGGTTAACGATGAAAATTCTTCTAATTATGATGAATTTGTCAAAATGATAAGATTAACATTCGCGATTACGTGTTATTCACTACGAATTCAAAATTTACATTTCGCGTGGCCACCGTCGTCTGTGTAAATCCACAGCGCCCCCAAACATATCCCGACCAAATATTACGTTAAACCTGGTTAAACATTGTTAAACGGGTTAAACGCCGGTCACCGACACATTCCGATGATTACCATAATGTATGTAATTTATTCAAACGGAACCGTTTTCGCTACGTGCGTTACAGCGTAGGACTTTCCTATCCCAAAATTAATAGTATCCCTGGTCAGATGCCTGCCAACAAAATAACGTGTTTGTTTGTGCACTGTTGGCCCACACGTCGTATACCGACATTTTAAGAAAATAAATAAAAATAGAGTAATTTGCAATTCGCCATTGTGGTTGATTGCCTGCACCAATCTTAATAAACTTAGGCTCATTTTGAAGGGGAGGTCCTATTCCTCCAGGATAACTTGGACGAGTTCAAAGTTCGTGTTGAGTGGCAGGCATCGCGCTATCATGTTCATGAATGTCGACGCTATTTCGAACATAGAGTGCATAGGTATGTTCATAAAATTTTGAAAATAAAACATCGTTAGTTCAGAGTTTGTGTTGAGTGGCAGGCATCCGCGCTATCATGTTCATGAATGTCGACGCTATTTCGAACATACATGTAGAGTGCATATGAATGTTCATAACATTTTGAAAATAAAATTATCTCTTTGAAAATGGAATACATGGAAACAAAGTACTTTACAATAAAACAAATGATGGTTCAACCATATGTCTACAGGCTGAATTAATAAACAAGTTTATATATAATATGTTTGTTTTAATAATGCCATAACCATGCAAAAAATCTTAAATCTCAGTGAAAGCAGTGTGTGATAAATACAAGGGTGACGATCGAACGGCAAACCGGGAGGCAAACCCTCAGACCATGATAGCTGTCATGTTTTTGCTAGAATATTGAAACGGCACCTCCTTGGAGTTTAAAGGGAGGTACAGGGCCGTCAGCAGCTTTTGCCCAAGGGGGGTGCGTTTTCACGATTTTTTACCGGAAGCAGTGGCGTAGCTAGTTGTTTTTTTGCGTAAAAGGTTGCCCCAACATTTTTCCAAGTCAGTCACCTCGTGAATTTCACGTAAGTGGTGGGGGGGGGGGGGGGGGTGAAGTCAAAAAAATTCGCACGTCAAAAATTTTCGCACGGACACAACATTTCGCAGTCCAAAAAGCACTGTAGTCAATGTTTTATGAGTAGTTTTACTATCATTGAAATTTGAAACTAAGAAAAACGCAATTTTTACCTAAAAAAGAAAAAAAAGAAAAAAAAGGGGGGTGCGTCCGCACCCAACGCACCCCCCCTTCTGACGGCCCTGGAGGATATGGGTATAAATAAAGTCTAGGACAGTTTGTTTATCTATTTGGCAACTTAAGATAAAAATATAATTTCAAACATACTTTTTTTACCATATAAAAAACATTCAAAATATAAGAGGTTTTTTTTTGAGGGGGCGGGGGGCCTTACTTGCTTTCCTGTATATATTCTTACTGTGGGGATTTTAAATAAGATAATTTGTAGGGACATGTGGCCCCTTGTCAATTATAGGCCTAATAATTTAATTGGTTTTAGTTTGACCACTGCCAACTTGTTTGTTTGTTTAAACGGTCGGTCCGTACGGACACACGCTGGGGTCCTGAAGGGACCAGACTTGAGCAAATAAGACTTAATTAAGCTACGTAGGCCTATAGTCTTATAGATTATAAGGAAAAAAACCAGCGTAAAACTGGATGAAAAATGCCAAATATAGGGCTGAAAATAAAATAAAAAGCTGGAATTTTGGCATAAGAAAAAATATTAAAATGAGGAAATCAGCTATAAAGAGGAACGCTCACACCCCTGACTAGGCAACGATAGGGTATAGTTGCCTCTGGGTCAATTAATTAGTTAGCCTACACCGACTACAGAGGTGGTATCGGATGTTTCCAGGCTACTATCTCTTATTCTTTTCACTCTATTCACATTGACATAGTTGTGCCTGAATATTAAAAGTATGCTGTGGCGACATTGACAATATAACTTCACTTCAGCTTCAACATGTTGTAAATGTTAGTGGTTCGGAAAAAAGGGGAATGTTCTTATCAGAATTGTTAAGTTTTGGAATGGAGGATTTTAATTTGCCATGCTTTTTATACATTTATTGCTTCCTGCTCTTTCAGTCAGGCCTATTTGTATATTTTAAGTCCGAGAAGTATATCGTAAAAGAGTTGTAAAACAAAACAGGATGTGTGCGCAAACTGCCGGGCAAAAAACAATGGCAACTATCCATGTTTTTTCCAGTGTGACGTAACCTGTCACCCCATCTATAGCGCCAAAATCAACATCATGGAAAAAGGCAAACATCATGGATATATATGAGTGAAAATAAACTGTCGGATCCATGTCCGACAACTTATTTTACTTTAGTCTAAATTGAAGTAAATTCACTCTAAAACCATGATTTTGAGGTAATTAGAAATCATATCACTCGACTTGGTAAGTATGTACGATTTATGATCAGAAATGTAAATCTGCAAGAAAATCTACTTTCTACAAAAAAATCATGAATAGAGGGCAGTCCCTGGAAAACATCACATAATATGTCTTTAATGAGCGTGCGGGGACATTCATGACCCAAACATGTAGATACGATTGCGGCCAATTGCGGCCAATCGGATTACAGATACCGCAACGCGTCGAACTGCTCAAAGATAACGCTGTTGTGACGCTGTTCTACAACGCACTTCCGTGTTTACGCTTTAAGCAGTTAGTTTGTCACAGACAAAAGCCGGACTTCTCTGACGCCGACTCGCGACTATAATAGTAGTAATTCTTGTGCACTAACAATGGACATGGTGGTCAAATTATTAATTTGTGAACAGACAATTGTATTGTGGAATCAGCATACTGCGCACGTAAAGAAATACAATGACTATTGGACCACTGTCACTCACTGCTGTCACTGTACATGTTGCAGCATGCTGTAGTGTATGTATGTAGTGTATGTACACTTACACTACACGACACGGTAGTTCACAACTGTCTATATGTGGTGTACTGTAGGCATACGAGGGGGTATCAACAAGTTTTAGAAAACACCCAGAAGTGAAGGAGCCAGAAACTTAATTTTGATATGTGATCCTTCAGACATCTTTACTAAGTCCCTGTGCAAAGTTACACATTTTTCCTACTATTTATTACTTGTCCACATACCGCCATTGTAGAGATCCTCAGATTGACTGCCATTGATAGATTCTCAGATTGCCTCAGATTGTGTTATTCCCAACACAGCAATAAATAGTTTAAAGTTTTGACAGAAAGGGGTCAAAGGTCATTACAAACAAGCTTGGTGACAATAAACTTATGGGTAATATGGGGTGTACACATATTGACCTCTAATGACCTCTACATGACCTTTGACCCTTTCTGTCAACACTTTAAACTATTTATTGCTGTTTTGGGAATAACACAATCTGAGGCAATCTGAGAATCTATCAATGGCGATAAATCTGAGGATCTCTACAATGGCGGTCTGTGGACAGGTAATGAATAGTAGGAAAAATGTGTAACTTTGCACAGGGACTTAGTAAAGATATCTGAAGGATCACATAACAAAATGAAGTTTCTGGCTCCTTCACTTCTGGGTGTTTTCTAAAACTTTTTGATACCCCCTCGTAGATCAGGCTGTAATTGATGATTGTTTTATTTTCAATCCTAAAGCATATCGAGCGAGGTTTTTACATACTTTCCCAAGTATCCACACAGAGATTATTACTGCCGCATAGACGAAAGTTCTTGATCGCAGTGAGTTTGTGTTTACCACGGGCGCTGTCGTAAATATAGGCAGCTTGTCTCATAACTCATCTTGAATCCGTGGTTAAACTGTTCCGAATAAGGAAAGTCGTTTACTGAACTGCGCATACGAGAGATGATGTTCTTATGTAAGATAGGAACAAATATGTATTACGGAAAATAAAGACGCCTCCCGGACGATGGCCGTTTTTGCCAAGAACAAGCACCGAGAAGAATAAAAAACTTGTACTATTTAATAGCATTTGGTCTGACGTACTGTCCCTTGTAACCTACAATCTTGGAAAAAAGTCCTTGGAACGCGAACGCTGAGCTGAGCACACGTGCTGGGTATTGTGTGCATGTATTGATACTTACATGTAGTGTCTTCTGTTATAAACGGAAATTGTTCAAATGGGATTTTTACTTCCCCACCCCCCATCGATCAATGTTGGGACACTCTGGCAAGCTGCAGGAGCCACTGGCCTTGGTCAACATTGTACGGGGGAGTGGGGGTGACACTTGTCCGTTAATCACACGCAAGTGTTCCAAGACTTTTTCCCAGGATTGTATAAGAGGAATGCAAAATATTTGATCTAAATTTGGTTTTTCTGTCATAAATCAAAAACCGAATGTCGTATGAATCTCATATTACACACGATTTGAGTAAACAATAGGGGCATCACAAATATAATAAAAATGATGACAGGGAATTAATTTTATTTAGGGAGTGGTCACTGAAAACAATTATGTATGTCATATTTAACTACAATTTGACCCGTTTCTTGATCCCGCGCGTAATAATCTGATGTTTATAAATCAATAAATCAAAAGTATAAAGTTCTTGCTGAGAAATTAACATGTTTATACTTTTAATAATGTTATCACATTGCCTATTTGTTTGTTATTTGAAATATGAAACTATACATTTACACTTTCCACGCGACAGGTGTCTGCAGACGACAATCCAAAATTGCACAAAATGTTTCAAAAACGTCAACATTATTGAATGTCATTTTACCAATATTTGGAATCACCTTATGAAATGCATTCAAATAAGTACAAACGTGCCTATTATTAGTTCAGTTATCCTTGAGATAAACATAAAAGTTAGACAAATCTGTTTTGTACCGTGGTTAAACCAATAGCCGCGTTGAAAGTGTTAGTATTTGCCGAGCAGTAAACGTTTATTTGCAATACTATTCCTATCTATTGAAGATAGCTCATAACAGAAAAAAGGAAAAAAGCCACGCCATGAAAGCGACTCGAACCAACGCCAAGCAGGCTATGAACAGATAAAGGGTGCCAACGAACGCTCCTATCCACTCGGCCAAGCGGTCAGTGCTTACACAAGCGTGGATTTGTTTTATTATACATGTTATAGTAATGCATTATTGCAAAGTGTCACACACTTTACAACAGTTTACCATCAGTTTACCATTGGGACATTTTGCTTAAAATAGGCAATTAAACGTTTTTTCATACTGCCTTTGAGTTATCAAGATATGCATATGTGTTAGCTATACCAATCATGCATGTTGTAACTCCGAAATATAAGCCGCATTGGTCAGATCTACGCATTTTGATAACAGTTTACCATTTAAAATGAAAACAAAATATGTATACTAATATTATACTATAGAAACGACGGTAAAGTGTTCAATGAACACGCGTTTCAAGGCAACACTTTACCATGCACTTTACCATACACTTTACCATTACGGTCCCAACTCGTCTGATGATTTCTTTGTGAATAAAGCTAAATTCATTTATCGCAGCGCTATTTTAATCAATAAATACAATAAAATATACTACTTAAATGGTTTATTTATGTATTCACGTATATTATATATTACTTAAATGGTTTATGTATTCACTTATTTAGTTGTTTGGGTTGTTTTTGAGGATGAGATTGAACTGAAGGCCTATAGATAATATTATCGTCGTGCTTACTCATCTGACTCATTAGCTCAGTTGACTAGAGCGCTGGTTTATAACCATCCAGAGGTCCCACTCAGGTTCAAATCCTGGATGTGCAATTTCTTTTACTGACTATCATTTATAATTTGTGGAGTAAGAAGAAACATTTACTCATCATCCAACCATGTCCAACTATTGTTTTTCCAATTATTTTCAAATATTTCCAAAAAATAAATGCCGACAGTTTTGAAAAAAAATGTGTAAGAAAAAAGTAATATTTGAAAAATCCATAAAATAAGGGTTTGTGAATAACGTGTCGGGAAAAAATACCAGCAATTTCAAAATGTTCAAAATAAATTCCAAAAACTGTAGGCAAAAACACCCTTTGACAATTTGAGCCAAAAAATGTTGGTTAATATTAATATGTGGAAATGTAGAACTAAATCCAAATGTAGTTTTTCAAAAATTCTTTTGAATAAAAACAGCCCAAAAAGTGTACGTATAGGCCTATGAACATTCGAGCAGAAAAAAAAGTGTTTTGAAAAAAGGTGTTTCAAGGCTTGCATTTTTTCTTGGTGATTATTGGGCCGGGGGATTCATCGTCCCTTTGCAACACAAGTGATGCAAAACAACGACCGCAAATAAAAAAAATACATAATAACAGATGGGCATATGAATAATGAGCATCTATTATTATATTACAACCCGTTAATGCAATACGAAAGATAGCTGTCGAATCTGTCAAACAGAAGTTACTGCTATCTACTGAAGATAGTTATTTACAAGTAGGCCTAAGTTGTTTTACAATTATTTGTGTTACTTTCAACCCTATATATAGATTCCGTTACTTTTAGATACTCTTTTGCATATCTGACAATACATGAATAACTCTCGTAGGAGTATCTGAAAACGCCACATTGTGCATTGCAATAATGGCCAATTATTATACATCTTCGAAATGCATTAGTTAGTATAGGGAATTGGTTTCACTGAACGTTCCCGTATTAAATGAATGTCTTTATTAAAAAAAATACTGGAGATGCCAAGCCTATGGTCCCCTGCCAAATACTGTGCAATTTGAGATACATGTGACATTTAGTTTTTGAGATGTGATAGAAAAACCAAATTTAGATGATTTTTTTTGCAATCTGCGTATGTATAAGAGGAATGCAAAATATTTGATCTAAATTTGGTTTTTCTGTCATAAATCAAAAACCGAATGTCGTATGAATCTCATATTACACACGATTTGAGTAAACAATAGGGGCATCACAAATATAATAAAAATGATGACAGGGAATTAATTTTATTTAGGGAGTGGTCACTGAAAACAATTATGTATGTCATATTTAACTACAATTTGACCCGTTTCTTGATCCCGCGCGTAATAATCTGATGTTTATAAATCAATAAATCAAAAGTATAAAGTTCTTGCTGAGAAATTAACATGTTTATACTTTTAATAATGTTATCACATTGCCTATTTGTTTGTTATTTGAAATATGAAACTATACATTTACACTTTCCACGCGACAGGTGTCTGCAGACGACAATCCAAAATTGCACAAAATGTTTCAAAAACGTCAACATTATTGAATGTCATTTTACCAATATTTGGAATCACCTTATGAAATGCATTCAAATAAGTACAAACGTGCCTATTATTAGTTCAGTTATCCTTGAGATAGACATAAAAGTTAGACAAATCTGTTTTGTACCGTGGTTAAACCAATAGCCGCGTTGAAAGTGTTAGTATTTGCCGAGCAGTAAACGTTTATTTGCAATACTATTCCTATCTATTGAAGATAGCTCATAACAGAAAAAAGGAAAAAAGCCACGCCATGAAAGCGACTCGAACCAACGCCAAGCAGGCTATGAACAGATAAAGGGTGCCAACGAACGCTCCTATCCACTCGGCCAAGCGGTCAGTGCTTACACAAGCGTGGATTTGTTTTATTATACATGTTATAGTAATGCATTATTGCAAAGTGTCACACACTTTACAACAGTTTACCATCAGTTTACCATTGGGACATTTTGCTTAAAATAGGCAATTAAACGTTTTTTCATACTGCCTTTGAGTTATCAAGATATGCATATGTGTTAGCTATACCAATCATGCATGTTGTAACTCCGAAATATAAGCCGCATTGGTCAGATCTACGCATTTTGATAACAGTTTACCATTTAAAATGAAAACAAAATATGTATACTAATATTATACTATAGAAACGACGGTAAAGTGTTCAATGAACACGCGTTTCAAGGCAACACTTTACCATGCACTTTACCATACACTTTACCATTACGGTCCCAACTCGTCTGATGATTTCTTTGTGAATAAAGCTAAATTCATTTATCGCAGCGCTATTTTAATCAATAAATACAATAAAATATACTACTTAAATGGTTTATTTATGTATTCACGTATATTATATATTACTTAAATGGTTTATGTATTCACTTATTTAGTTGTTTGGGTTGTTTTTGAGGATGAGATTGAACTGAAGGCCTATAGATAATATTATCGTCGTGCTTACTCATCTGACTCATTAGCTCAGTTGACTAGAGCGCTGGTTTATAACCATCCAGAGGTCCCACTCAGGTTCAAATCCTGGATGTGCAATTTCTTTTACTGACTATCATTTATAATTTGTGGAGTAAGAAGAAACATTTACTCATCATCCAACCATGTCCAACTATTGTTTTTCCAATTATTTTCAAATATTTCCAAAAAATAAATGCCGACAGTTTTGAAAAAAAATGTGTAAGAAAAAAGTAATATTTGAAAAATCCATAAAATAAGGGTTTGTGAATAACGTGTCGGGAAAAAATACTAGCAATTTCAAAATGTTCAAAATAAATTCCAAAAACTGTAGGCAAAAACACCCTTTGACAATTTGAGCCAAAAAATGTTGGTTAATATTAATATGTGGAAATGTAGAACTAAATCCAAATGTAGTTTTTCAAAAATTCTTTTGAATAAAAACAGCCCAAAAAGTGTACGTATAGGCCTATGAACATTCGAGCAGAAAAAAAAGTGTTTTGAAAAAAGGTGTTTCAAGGCTTGCATTTTTTCTTGGTGATTATTGGGCCGGGGGATTCATCGTCCCTTTGCAACACAAGTGATGCAAAACAACGACCGCAAATAAAAAAAATACATAATAACAGATGGGCATATGAATAATGAGCATCTATTATTATATTACAACCCGTTAATGCAATACGAAAGATAGCTGTCGAATCTGTCAAACAGAAGTTACTGCTATCTACTGAAGATAGTTATTTACAAGTAGGCCTAAGTTGTTTTACAATTATTTGTGTTACTTTCAACCCTATATATAGATTCCGTTACTTTTAGATACTCTTTTGCATATCTGACAATACATGAATAACTCTCGTAGGAGTATCTGAAAACGCCACATTGTGCATTGCAATAATGGCCAATTATTATACATCTTCGAAATGCATTAGTTAGTATAGGGAATTGGTTTCACTGAACGTTCCCGTATTAAATGAATGTCTTTATTAAAAAAAATACTGGAGATGCCAAGCCTATGGTCCCCTGCCAAATACTGTGCAATTTGAGATACATGTGACATTTAGTTTTTGAGATGTGATAGAAAAACCAAATTTAGATGATTTTTTTTGCAATCTGCGTATACATGTATAAGAGGAATGCAAAATATTTGATCTAAATTTGGTTTTTCTGTCATAAATCAAAAACCGAATGTCGTATGAATCTCATATTACACACGATTTGAGTAAACAATAGGGGCATCACAAATATAATAAAAATGATGACAGGGAATTAATTTTATTTAGGGAGTGGTCACTGAAAACAATTATGTATGTCATATTTAACTACAATTTGACCCGTTTCTTGATCCCGCGCGTAATAATCTGATGTTTATAAATCAATAAATCAAAAGTATAAAGTTCTTGCTGAGAAATTAACATGTTTATACTTTTAATAATGTTATCACATTGCCTATTTGTTTGTTATTTGAAATATGAAACTATACATTTACACTTTCCACGCGACAGGTGTCTGCAGACGACAATCCAAAATTGCACAAAATGTTTCAAAAACGTCAACATTATTGAATGTCATTTTACCAATATTTGGAATCACCTTATGAAATGCATTCAAATAAGTACAAACGTGCCTATTATTAGTTCAGTTATCCTTGAGATAGACATAAAAGTTAGACAAATCTGTTTTGTACCGTGGTTAAACCAATAGCCGCGTTGAAAGTGTTAGTATTTGCCGAGCAGTAAACGTTTATTTGCAATACTATTCCTATCTATTGAAGATAGCTCATAACAGAAAAAAGGAAAAAAGCCACGCCATGAAAGCGACTCGAACCAACGCCAAGCAGGCTATGAACAGATAAAGGGTGCCAACGAACGCTCCTATCCACTCGGCCAAGCGGTCAGTGCTTACACAAGCGTGGATTTGTTTTATTATACATGTTATAGTAATGCATTATTGCAAAGTGTCACACACTTTACAACAGTTTACCATCAGTTTACCATTGGGACATTTTGCTTAAAATAGGCAATTAAACGTTTTTTCATACTGCCTTTGAGTTATCAAGATATGCATATGTGTTAGCTATACCAATCATGCATGTTGTAACTCCGAAATATAAGCCGCATTGGTCAGATCTACGCATTTTGATAACAGTTTACCATTTAAAATGAAAACAAAATATGTATACTAATATTATACTATAGAAACGACGGTAAAGTGTTCAATGAACACGCGTTTCAAGGCAACACTTTACCATGCACTTTACCATACACTTTACCATTACGGTCCCAACTCGTCTGATGATTTCTTTGTGAATAAAGCTAAATTCATTTATCGCAGCGCTATTTTAATCAATAAATACAATAAAATATACTACTTAAATGGTTTATTTATGTATTCACGTATATTATATATTACTTAAATGGTTTATGTATTCACTTATTTAGTTGTTTGGGTTGTTTTTGAGGATGAGATTGAACTGAAGGCCTATAGATAATATTATCGTCGTGCTTACTCATCTGACTCATTAGCTCAGTTGACTAGAGCGCTGGTTTATAACCATCCAGAGGTCCCACTCAGGTTCAAATCCTGGATGTGCAATTTCTTTTACTGACTATCATTTATAATTTGTGGAGTAAGAAGAAACATTTACTCATCATCCAACCATGTCCAACTATTGTTTTTCCAATTATTTTCAAATATTTCCAAAATATAAATGCCGACAGTTTTGAAAAAAAATGTGTAAGAAAAAAGTAATATTTGAAAAATCCATAAAATAAGGGTTTGTGAATAACGTGTCGGGAAAAAATACTAGCAATTTCAAAATGTTCAAAATAAATTCCAAAAACTGTAGGCAAAAACACCCTTTGACAATTTGAGCCAAAAAATGTTGGTTAATATTAATATGTGGAAATGTAGAACTAAATCCAAATGTAGTTTTTCAAAAATTCTTTTGAATAAAAACAGCCCAAAAAGTGTACGTATAGGCCTATGAACATTCGAGCAGAAAAAAAAGTGTTTTGAAAAAAGGTGTTTCAAGGCTTGCATTTTTTCTTGGTGATTATTGGGCCGGGGGATTCATCGTCCCTTTGCAACACAAGTGATGCAAAACAACGACCGCAAATAAAAAAAATACATAATAACAGATGGGCATATGAATAATGAGCATCTATTATTATATTACAACCCGTTAATGCAATACGAAAGATAGCTGTCGAATCTGTCAAACAGAAGTTACTGCTATCTACTGAAGATAGTTATTTACAAGTAGGCCTAAGTTGTTTTACAATTATTTGTGTTACTTTCAACCCTATATATAGATTCCGTTACTTTTAGATACTCTTTTGCATATCTGACAATACATGAATAACTCTCGTAGGAGTATCTGAAAACGCCACATTGTGCATTGCAATAATGGCCAATTATTATACATCTTCGAAATGCATTAGTTAGTATAGGGAATTGGTTTCACTGAACGTTCCCGTATTAAATGAATGTCTTTATTAAAAAAAATACTGGAGATGCCAAGCCTATGGTCCCCTGCCAAATACTGTGCAATTTGAGATACATGTGACATTTAGTTTTTGAGATGTGATAGAAAAACCAAATTTAGATGATTTTTTTTGCAATCTGCGTATACATGTATAAGAGGAATGCAAAATATTTGATCTAAATTTGGTTTTTCTGTCATAAATCAAAAACCGAATGTCGTATGAATCTCATATTACACACGATTTGAGTAAACAATAGGGGCATCACAAATATAATAAAAATGATGACAGGGAATTAATTTTATTTAGGGAGTGGTCACTGAAAACAATTATGTATGTCATATTTAACTACAATTTGACCCGTTTCTTGATCCCGCGCGTAATAATCTGATGTTTATAAATCAATAAATCAAAAGTATAAAGTTCTTGCTGAGAAATTAACATGTTTATACTTTTAATAATGTTATCACATTGCCTATTTGTTTGTTATTTGAAATATGAAACTATACATTTACACTTTCCACGCGACAGGTGTCTGCAGACGACAATCCAAAATTGCACAAAATGTTTCAAAAACGTCAACATTATTGAATGTCATTTTACCAATATTTGGAATCACCTTATGAAATGCATTCAAATAAGTACAAACGTGCCTATTATTAGTTCAGTTATCCTTGAGATAGACATAAAAGTTAGACAAATCTGTTTTGTACCGTGGTTAAACCAATAGCCGCGTTGAAAGTGTTAGTATTTGCCGAGCAGTAAACGTTTATTTGCAATACTATTCCTATCTATTGAAGATAGCTCATAACAGAAAAAAGGAAAAAAGCCACGCCATGAAAGCGACTCGAACCAACGCCAAGCAGGCTATGAACAGATAAAGGGTGCCAACGAACGCTCCTATCCACTCGGCCAAGCGGTCAGTGCTTACACAAGCGTGGATTTGTTTTATTATACATGTTATAGTAATGCATTATTGCAAAGTGTCACACACTTTACAACAGTTTACCATCAGTTTACCATTGGGACATTTTGCTTAAAATAGGCAATTAAACGTTTTTTCATACTGCCTTTGAGTTATCAAGATATGCATATGTGTTAGCTATACCAATCATGCATGTTGTAACTCCGAAATATAAGCCGCATTGGTCAGATCTACGCATTTTGATAACAGTTTACCATTTAAAATGAAAACAAAATATGTATACTAATATTATACTATAGAAACGACGGTAAAGTGTTCAATGAACACGCGTTTCAAGGCAACACTTTACCATGCACTTTACCATACACTTTACCATTACGGTCCCAACTCGTCTGATGATTTCTTTGTGAATAAAGCTAAATTCATTTATCGCAGCGCTATTTTAATCAATAAATACAATAAAATATACTACTTAAATGGTTTATTTATGTATTCACGTATATTATATATTACTTAAATGGTTTATGTATTCACTTATTTAGTTGTTTGGGTTGTTTTTGAGGATGAGATTGAACTGAAGGCCTATAGATAATATTATCGTCGTGCTTACTCATCTGACTCATTAGCTCAGTTGACTAGAGCGCTGGTTTATAACCATCCAGAGGTCCCACTCAGGTTCAAATCCTGGATGTGCAATTTCTTTTACTGACTATCATTTATAATTTGTGGAGTAAGAAGAAACATTTACTCATCATCCAACCATGTCCAACTATTGTTTTTCCAATTATTTTCAAATATTTCCAAAAAATAAATGCCGACAGTTTTGAAAAAAAATGTGTAAGAAAAAAGTAATATTTGAAAAATCCATAAAATAAGGGTTTGTGAATAACGTGTCGGGAAAAAATACTAGCAATTTCAAAATGTTCAAAATAAATTCCAAAAACTGTAGGCAAAAACACCCTTTGACAATTTGAGCCAAAAAATGTTGGTTAATATTAATATGTGGAAATGTAGAACTAAATCCAAATGTAGTTTTTCAAAAATTCTTTTGAATAAAAACAGCCCAAAAAGTGTACGTATAGGCCTATGAACATTCGAGCAGAAAAAAAAGTGTTTTGAAAAAAGGTGTTTCAAGGCTTGCATTTTTTCTTGGTGATTATTGGGCCGGGGGATTCATCGTCCCTTTGCAACACAAGTGATGCAAAACAACGACCGCAAATAAAAAAAATACATAATAACAGATGGGCATATGAATAATGAGCATCTATTATTATATTACAACCCGTTAATGCAATACGAAAGATAGCTGTCGAATCTGTCAAACAGAAGTTACTGCTATCTACTGAAGATAGTTATTTACAAGTAGGCCTAAGTTGTTTTACAATTATTTGTGTTACTTTCAACCCTATATATAGATTCCGTTACTTTTAGATACTCTTTTGCATATCTGACAATACATGAATAACTCTCGTAGGAGTATCTGAAAACGCCACATTGTGCATTGCAATAATGGCCAATTATTATACATCTTCGAAATGCATTAGTTAGTATAGGGAATTGGTTTCACTGAACGTTCCCGTATTAAATGAATGTCTTTATTTAAAAAAATACTGGAGATGCCAAGCCTATGGTCCCCTGCCAAATACTGTGCAATTTGAGATACATGTGACATTTAGTTTTTGAGATGTGATAGAAAAACCAAATTTAGATGATTTTTTTTGCAATCTGCGTATACATTGTATAAGAGGAATGCAAAATATTTGATCTAAATTTGGTTTTTCTGTCATAAATCAAAAACCGAATGTCGTATGAATCTCATATTACACACGATTTGAGTAAACAATAGGGGCATCACAAATATAATAAAAATGATGACAGGGAATTAATTTTATTTAGGGAGTGGTCACTGAAAACAATTATGTATGTCATATTTAACTACAATTTGACCCGTTTCTTGATCCCGCGCGTAATAATCTGATGTTTATAAATCAATAAATCAAAAGTATAAAGTTCTTGCTGAGAAATTAACATGTTTATACTTTTAATAATGTTATCACATTGCCTATTTGTTTGTTATTTGAAATATGAAACTATACATTTACACTTTCCACGCGACAGGTGTCTGCAGACGACAATCCAAAATTGCACAAAATGTTTCAAAAACGTCAACATTATTGAATGTCATTTTACCAATATTTGGAATCACCTTATGAAATGCATTCAAATAAGTACAAACGTGCCTATTATTAGTTCAGTTATCCTTGAGATAGACATAAAAGTTAGACAAATCTGTTTTGTACCGTGGTTAAACCAATAGCCGCGTTGAAAGTGTTAGTATTTGCCGAGCAGTAAACGTTTATTTGCAATACTATTCCTATCTATTGAAGATAGCTCATAACAGAAAAAAGGAAAAAAGCCACGCCATGAAAGCGACTCGAACCAACGCCAAGCAGGCTATGAACAGATAAAGGGTGCCAACGAACGCTCCTATCCACTCGGCCAAGCGGTCAGTGCTTACACAAGCGTGGATTTGTTTTATTATACATGTTATAGTAATGCATTATTGCAAAGTGTCACACACTTTACAACAGTTTACCATCAGTTTACCATTGGGACATTTTGCTTAAAATAGGCAATTAAACGTTTTTTCATACTGCCTTTGAGTTATCAAGATATGCATATGTGTTAGCTATACCAATCATGCATGTTGTAACTCCGAAATATAAGCCGCATTGGTCAGATCTACGCATTTTGATAACAGTTTACCATTTAAAATGAAAACAAAATATGTATACTAATATTATACTATAGAAACGACGGTAAAGTGTTCAATGAACACGCGTTTCAAGGCAACACTTTACCATGCACTTTACCATACACTTTACCATTACGGTCCCAACTCGTCTGATGATTTCTTTGTGAATAAAGCTAAATTCATTTATCGCAGCGCTATTTTAATCAATAAATACAATAAAATATACTACTTAAATGGTTTATTTATGTATTCACGTATATTATATATTACTTAAATGGTTTATGTATCCACTTATTTAGTTGTTTGGGTTGTTTTTGAGGATGAGATTGAACTGAAGGCCTATAGATAATATTATCGTCGTGCTTACTCATCTGACTCATTAGCTCAGTTGACTAGAGCGCTGGTTTATAACCATCCAGAGGTCCCACTCAGGTTCAAATCCTGGATGTGCAATTTCTTTTACTGACTATCATTTATAATTTGTGGAGTAAGAAGAAACATTTACTCATCATCCAACCATGTCCAACTATTGTTTTTCCAATTATTTTCAAATATTTCCAAAAAATAAATGCCGACAGTTTTGAAAAAAAATGTGTAAGAAAAAAGTAATATTTGAAAAATCCATAAAATAAGGGTTTGTGAATAACGTGTCGGGAAAAAATACTAGCAATTTCAAAATGTTCAAAATAAATTCCAAAAACTGTAGGCAAAAACACCCTTTGACAATTTGAGCCAAAAAATGTTGGTTAATATTAATATGTGGAAATGTAGAACTAAATCCAAATGTAGTTTTTCAAAAATTCTTTTGAATAAAAACAGCCCAAAAAGTGTACGTATAGGCCTATGAACATTCGAGCAGAAAAAAAAGTGTTTTGAAAAAAGGTGTTTCAAGGCTTGCATTTTTTCTTGGTGATTATTGGGCCGGGGGATTCATCGTCCCTTTGCAACACAAGTGATGCAAAACAACGACCGCAAATAAAAAAAATACATAATAACAGATGGGCATATGAATAATGAGCATCTATTATTATATTACAACCCGTTAATGCAATACGAAAGATAGCTGTCGAATCTGTCAAACAGAAGTTACTGCTATCTACTGAAGATAGTTATTTACAAGTAGGCCTAAGTTGTTTTACAATTATTTGTGTTACTTTCAACCCTATATATAGATTCCGTTACTTTTAGATACTCTTTTGCATATCTGACAATACATGAATAACTCTCGTAGGAGTATCTGAAAACGCCACATTGTGCATTGCAATAATGGCCAATTATTATACATCTTCGAAATGCATTAGTTAGTATAGGGAATTGGTTTCACTGAACGTTCCCGTATTAAATGAATGTCTTTATTAAAAAAAATACTAGAGATGCCAAGCCTATGGTCCCCTGCCAAATACTGTGCAATTTGAGATACATGTGACATTTAGTTTTTGAGATGTGATAGAAAAACCAAATTTAGATGATTTTTTTTGCAATCTGCGTATACATTGTATAAGAGGAATGCAAAATATTTGATCTAAATTTGGTTTTTCTGTCATAAATCAAAAACCGAATGTCGTATGAATCTCATATTACACACGATTTGAGTAAACAATAGGGGCATCACAAATATAATAAAAATGATGACAGGGAATTAATTTTATTTAGGGAGTGGTCACTGAAAACAATTATGTATGTCATATTTAACTACAATTTGACCCGTTTCTTGATCCCGCGCGTAATAATCTGATGTTTATAAATCAATAAATCAAAAGTATAAAGTTCTTGCTGAGAAATTAACATGTTTATACTTTTAATAATGTTATCACATTGCCTATTTGTTTGTTATTTGAAATATGAAACTATACATTTACACTTTCCACGCGACAGGTGTCTGCAGACGACAATCCAAAATTGCACAAAATGTTTCAAAAACGTCAACATTATTGAATGTCATTTTACCAATATTTGGAATCACCTTATGAAATGCATTCAAATAAGTACAAACGTGCCTATTATTAGTTCAGTTATCCTTGAGATAGACATAAAAGTTAGACAAATCTGTTTTGTACCGTGGTTAAACCAATAGCCGCGTTGAAAGTGTTAGTATTTGCCGAGCAGTAAACGTTTATTTGCAATACTATTCCTATCTATTGAAGATAGCTCATAACAGAAAAAAGGAAAAAAGCCACGCCATGAAAGCGACTCGAACCAACGCCAAGCAGGCTATGAACAGATAAAGGGTGCCAACGAACGCTCCTATCCACTCGGCCAAGCGGTCAGTGCTTACACAAGCGTGGATTTGTTTTATTATACATGTTATAGTAATGCATTATTGCAAAGTGTCACACACTTTACAACAGTTTACCATCAGTTTACCATTGGGACATTTTGCTTAAAATAGGCAATTAAACGTTTTTTCATACTGCCTTTGAGTTATCAAGATATGCATATGTGTTAGCTATACCAATCATGCATGTTGTAACTCCGAAATATAAGCCGCATTGGTCAGATCTACGCATTTTGATAACAGTTTACCATTTAAAATGAAAACAAAATATGTATACTAATATTATACTATAGAAACGACGGTAAAGTGTTCAATGAACACGCGTTTCAAGGCAACACTTTACCATGCACTTTACCATACACTTTACCATTACGGTCCCAACTCGTCTGATGATTTCTTTGTGAATAAAGCTAAATTCATTTATCGCAGCGCTATTTTAATCAATAAATACAATAAAATATACTACTTAAATGGTTTATTTATGTATTCACGTATATTATATATTACTTAAATGGTTTATGTATTCACTTATTTAGTTGTTTGGGTTGTTTTTGAGGATGAGATTGAACTGAAGGCCTATAGATAATATTATCGTCGTGCTTACTCATCTGACTCATTAGCTCAGTTGACTAGAGCGCTGGTTTATAACCATCCAGAGGTCCCACTCAGGTTCAAATCCTGGATGTGCAATTTCTTTTACTGACTATCATTTATAATTTGTGGAGTAAGAAGAAACATTTACTCATCATCCAACCATGTCCAACTATTGTTTTTCCAATTATTTTCAAATATTTCCAAAAAATAAATGCCGACAGTTTTGAAAAAAAATGTGTAAGAAAAAAGTAATATTTGAAAAATCCATAAAATAAGGGTTTGTGAATAACGTGTCGGGAAAAAATACTAGCAATTTCAAAATGTTCAAAATAAATTCCAAAAACTGTAGGCAAAAACACCCTTTGACAATTTGAGCCAAAAAATGTTGGTTAATATTAATATGTGGAAATGTAGAACTAAATCCAAATGTAGTTTTTCAAAAATTCTTTTGAATAAAAACAGCCCAAAAAGTGTACGTATAGGCCTATGAACATTCGAGCAGAAAAAAAAGTGTTTTGAAAAAAGGTGTTTCAAGGCTTGCATTTTTTCTTGGTGATTATTGGGCCGGGGGATTCATCGTCCCTTTGCAACACAAGTGATGCAAAACAACGACCGCAAATAAAAAAAATACATAATAACAGATGGGCATATGAATAATGAGCATCTATTATTATATTACAACCCGTTAATGCAATACGAAAGATAGCTGTCGAATCTGTCAAACAGAAGTTACTGCTATCTACTGAAGATAGTTATTTACAAGTAGGCCTAAGTTGTTTTACAATTATTTGTGTTACTTTCAACCCTATATATAGATTCCGTTACTTTTAGATACTCTTTTGCATATCTGACAATACATGAATAACTCTCGTAGGAGTATCTGAAAACGCCACATTGTGCATTGCAATAATGGCCAATTATTATACATCTTCGAAATGCATTAGTTAGTATAGGGAATTGGTTTCACTGAACGTTCCCGTATTAAATGAATGTCTTTATTAAAAAAAATACTGGAGATGCCAAGCCTATGGTCCCCTGCCAAATACTGTGCAATTTGAGATACATGTGACATTTAGTTTTTGAGATGTGATAGAAAAACCAAATTTAGATGATTTTTTTTGCAATCTGCGTATACATTGTATAAGAGGAATGCAAAATATTTGATCTAAATTTGGTTTTTCTGTCATAAATCAAAAACCGAATGTCGTATGAATCTCATATTACACACGATTTGAGTAAACAATAGGGGCATCACAAATATAATAAAAATGATGACAGGGAATTAATTTTATTTAGGGAGTGGTCACTGAAAACAATTATGTATGTCATATTTAACTACAATTTGACCCGTTTCTTGATCCCGCGCGTAATAATCTGATGTTTATAAATCAATAAATCAAAAGTATAAAGTTCTTGCTGAGAAATTAACATGTTTATACTTTTAATAATGTTATCACATTGCCTATTTGTTTGTTATTTGAAATATGAAACTATACATTTACACTTTCCACGCGACAGGTGTCTGCAGACGACAATCCAAAATTGCACAAAATGTTTCAAAAACGTCAACATTATTGAATGTCATTTTACCAATATTTGGAATCACCTTATGAAATGCATTCAAATAAGTACAAACGTGCCTATTATTACTTCAGTTATCCTTGAGATAGACATAAAAGTTAGACAAATCTGTTTTGTACCGTGGTTAAACCAATAGCCGCGTTGAAAGTGTTAGTATTTGCCGAGCAGTAAACGTTTATTTGCAATACTATTCCTATCTATTGAAGATAGCTCATAACAGAAAAAAGGAAAAAAGCCACGCCATGAAAGCGACTCGAACCAACGCCAAGCAGGCTATGAACAGATAAAGGGTGCCAACGAACGCTCCTATCCACTCGGCCAAGCGGTCAGTGCTTACACAAGCGTGGATTTGTTTTATTATACATGTTATAGTAATGCATTATTGCAAAGTGTCACACACTTTACAACAGTTTACCATCAGTTTACCATTGGGACATTTTGCTTAAAATAGGCAATTAAACGTTTTTTCATACTGCCTTTGAGTTATCAAGATATGCATATGTGTTAGCTATACCAATCATGCATGTTGTAACTCCGAAATATAAGCCGCATTGGTCAGATCTACGCATTTTGATAACAGTTTACCATTTAAAATGAAAACAAAATATGTATACTAATATTATACTATAGAAACGACGGTAAAGTGTTCAATGAACACGCGTTTCAAGGCAACACTTTACCATGCACTTTACCATACACTTTACCATTACGGTCCCAACTCGTCTGATGATTTCTTTGTGAATAAAGCTAAATTCATTTATCGCAGCGCTATTTTAATCAATAAATACAATAAAATATACTACTTAAATGGTTTATTTATGTATTCACGTATATTATATATTACTTAAATGGTTTATGTATTCACTTATTTAGTTGTTTGGGTTGTTTTTGAGGATGAGATTGAACTGAAGGCCTATAGATAATATTATCGTCGTGCTTACTCATCTGACTCATTAGCTCAGTTGACTAGAGCGCTGGTTTATAACCATCCAGAGGTCCCACTCAGGTTCAAATCCTGGATGTGCAATTTCTTTTACTGACTATCATTTATAATTTGTGGAGTAAGAAGAAACATTTACTCATCATCCAACCATGTCCAACTATTGTTTTTCCAATTATTTTCAAATATTTCCAAAAAATAAATGCCGACAGTTTTGAAAAAAAATGTGTAAGAAAAAAGTAATATTTGAAAAATCCATAAAATAAGGGTTTGTGAATAACGTGTCGGGAAAAAATACTAGCAATTTCAAAATGTTCAAAATAAATTCCAAAAACTGTAGGCAAAAACACCCTTTGACAATTTGAGCCAAAAAATGTTGGTTAATATTAATATGTGGAAATGTAGAACTAAATCCAAATGTAGTTTTTCAAAAATTCTTTTGAATAAAAACAGCCCAAAAAGTGTACGTATAGGCCTATGAACATTCGAGCAGAAAAAAAAGTGTTTTGAAAAAAGGTGTTTCAAGGCTTGCATTTTTTCTTGGTGATTATTGGGCCGGGGGATTCATCGTCCCTTTGCAACACAAGTGATGCAAAACAACGACCGCAAATAAAAAAAATACATAATAACAGATGGGCATATGAATAATGAGCATCTATTATTATATTACAACCCGTTAATGCAATACGAAAGATAGCTGTCGAATCTGTCAAACAGAAGTTACTGCTATCTACTGAAGATAGTTATTTACAAGTAGGCCTAAGTTGTTTTACAATTATTTGTGTTACTTTCAACCCTATATATAGATTCCGTTACTTTTAGATACTCTTTTGCATATCTGACAATACATGAATAACTCTCGTAGGAGTATCTGAAAACGCCACATTGTGCATTGCAATAATGGCCAATTATTATACATCTTCGAAATGCATTAGTTAGTATAGGGAATTGGTTTCACTGAACGTTCCCGTATTAAATGAATGTCTTTATTAAAAAAAATACTGGAGATGCCAAGCCTATGGTCCCCTGCCAAATACTGTGCAATTTGAGATACATGTGACATTTAGTTTTTGAGATGTGATAGAAAAACCAAATTTAGATGATTTTTTTTGCAATCTGCGTATACATTGTATAAGAGGAATGCAAAATATTTGATCTAAATTTGGTTTTTCTGTCATAAATCAAAAACCGAATGTCGTATGAATCTCATATTACACACGATTTGAGTAAACAATAGGGGCATCACAAATATAATAAAAATGATGACAGGGAATTAATTTTATTTAGGGAGTGGTCACTGAAAACAATTATGTATGTCATATTTAACTACAATTTGACCCGTTTCTTGATCCCGCGCGTAATAATCTGATGTTTATAAATCAATAAATCAAAAGTATAAAGTTCTTGCTGAGAAATTAACATGTTTATACTTTTAATAATGTTATCACATTGCCTATTTGTTTGTTATTTGAAATATGAAACTATACATTTACACTTTCCACGCGACAGGTGTCTGCAGACGACAATCCAAAATTGCACAAAATGTTTCAAAAACGTCAACATTATTGAATGTCATTTTACCAATATTTGGAATCACCTTATGAAATGCATTCAAATAAGTACAAACGTGCCTATTATTACTTCAGTTATCCTTGAGATAGACATAAAAGTTAGACAAATCTGTTTTGTACCGTGGTTAAACCAATAGCCGCGTTGAAAGTGTTAGTATTTGCCGAGCAGTAAACGTTTATTTGCAATACTATTCCTATCTATTGAAGATAGCTCATAACAGAAAAAAGGAAAAAAGCCACGCCATGAAAGCGACTCGAACCAACGCCAAGCAGGCTATGAACAGATAAAGGGTGCCAACGAACGCTCCTATCCACTCGGCCAAGCGGTCAGTGCTTACACAAGCGTGGATTTGTTTTATTATACATGTTATAGTAATGCATTATTGCAAAGTGTCACACACTTTACAACAGTTTACCATCAGTTTACCATTGGGACATTTTGCTTAAAATAGGCAATTAAACGTTTTTTCATACTGCCTTTGAGTTATCAAGATATGCATATGTGTTAGCTATACCAATCATGCATGTTGTAACTCCGAAATATAAGCCGCATTGGTCAGATCTACGCATTTTGATAACAGTTTACCATTTAAAATGAAAACAAAATATGTATACTAATATTATACTATAGAAACGACGGTAAAGTGTTCAATGAACACGCGTTTCAAGGCAACACTTTACCATGCACTTTACCATACACTTTACCATTACGGTCCCAACTCGTCTGATGATTTCTTTGTGAATAAAGCTAAATTCATTTATCGCAGCGCTATTTTAATCAATAAATACAATAAAATATACTACTTAAATGGTTTATTTATGTATTCACGTATATTATATATTACTTAAATGGTTTATGTATTCACTTATTTAGTTGTTTGGGTTGTTTTTGAGGATGAGATTGAACTGAAGGCCTATAGATAATATTATCGTCGTGCTTACTCATCTGACTCATTAGCTCAGTTGACTAGAGCGCTGGTTTATAACCATCCAGAGGTCCCACTCAGGTTCAAATCCTGGATGTGCAATTTCTTTTACTGACTATCATTTATAATTTGTGGAGTAAGAAGAAACATTTACTCATCATCCAACCATGTCCAACTATTGTTTTTCCAATTATTTTCAAATATTTCCAAAAAATAAATGCCGACAGTTTTGAAAAAAAATGTGTAAGAAAAAAGTAATATTTGAAAAATCCATAAAATAAGGGTTTGTGAATAACGTGTCGGGAAAAAATACTAGCAATTTCAAAATGTTCAAAATAAATTCCAAAAACTGTAGGCAAAAACACCCTTTGACAATTTGAGCCAAAAAATGTTGGTTAATATTAATATGTGGAAATGTAGAACTAAATCCAAATGTAGTTTTTCAAAAATTCTTTTGAATAAAAACAGCCCAAAAAGTGTACGTATAGGCCTATGAACATTCGAGCAGAAAAAAAAGTGTTTTGAAAAAAGGTGTTTCAAGGCTTGCATTTTTTCTTGGTGATTATTGGGCCGGGGGATTCATCGTCCCTTTGCAACACAAGTGATGCAAAACAACGACCGCAAATAAAAAAAATACATAATAACAGATGGGCATATGAATAATGAGCATCTATTATTATATTACAACCCGTTAATGCAATACGAAAGATAGCTGTCGAATCTGTCAAACAGAAGTTACTGCTATCTACTGAAGATAGTTATTTACAAGTAGGCCTAAGTTGTTTTACAATTATTTGTGTTACTTTCAACCCTATATATAGATTCCGTTACTTTTAGATACTCTTTTGCATATCTGACAATACATGAATAACTCTCGTAGGAGTATCTGAAAACGCCACATTGTGCATTGCAATAATGGCCAATTATTATACATCTTCGAAATGCATTAGTTAGTATAGGGAATTGGTTTCACTGAACGTTCCCGTATTAAATGAATGTCTTTATTAAAAAAAATACTGGAGATGCCAAGCCTATGGTCCCCTGCCAAATACTGTGCAATTTGAGATACATGTGACATTTAGTTTTTGAGATGTGATAGAAAAACCAAATTTAGATGATTTTTTTTGCAATCTGCGTATACATTGTATAAGAGGAATGCAAAATATTTGATCTAAATTTGGTTTTTCTGTCATAAATCAAAAACCGAATGTCGTATGAATCTCATATTACACACGATTTGAGTAAACAATAGGGGCATCACAAATATAATAAAAATGATGACAGGGAATTAATTTTATTTAGGGAGTGGTCACTGAAAACAATTATGTATGTCATATTTAACTACAATTTGACCCGTTTCTTGATCCCGCGCGTAATAATCTGATGTTTATAAATCAATAAATCAAAAGTATAAAGTTCTTGCTGAGAAATTAACATGTTTATACTTTTAATAATGTTATCACATTGCCTATTTGTTTGTTATTTGAAATATGAAACTATACATTTACACTTTCCACGCGACAGGTGTCTGCAGACGACAATCCAAAATTGCACAAAATGTTTCAAAAACGTCAACATTATTGAATGTCATTTTACCAATATTTGGAATCACCTTATGAAATGCATTCAAATAAGTACAAACGTGCCTATTATTAGTTCAGTTATCCTTGAGATAGACATAAAAGTTAGACAAATCTGTTTTGTACCGTGGTTAAACCAATAGCCGCGTTGAAAGTGTTAGTATTTGCCGAGCAGTAAACGTTTATTTGCAATACTATTCCTATCTATTGAAGATAGCTCATAACAGAAAAAAGGAAAAAAGCCACGCCATGAAAGCGACTCGAACCAACGCCAAGCAGGCTATGAACAGATAAAGGGTGCCAACGAACGCTCTTATCCACTCGGCCAAGCGGTCAGTGCTTACACAAGCGTGGATTTGTTTTATTATACATGTTATAGTAATGCATTATTGCAAAGTGTCACACACTTTACAACAGTTTACCATCAGTTTACCATTGGGACATTTTGCTTAAAATAGGCAATTAAACGTTTTTTCATACTGCCTTTGAGTTATCAAGATATGCATATGTGTTAGCTATACCAATCATGCATGTTGTAACTCCGAAATATAAGCCGCATTGGTCAGATCTACGCATTTTGATAACAGTTTACCATTTAAAATGAAAACAAAATATGTATACTAATATTATACTATAGAAACGACGGTAAAGTGTTCAATGAACACGCGTTTCAAGGCAACACTTTACCATGCACTTTACCATACACTTTACCATTACGGTCCCAACTCGTCTGATGATTTCTTTGTGAATAAAGCTAAATTCATTTATCGCAGCGCTATTTTAATCAATAAATACAATAAAATATACTACTTAAATGGTTTATTTATGTATTCACGTATATTATATATTACTTAAATGGTTTATGTATTCACTTATTTAGTTGTTTGGGTTGTTTTTGAGGATGAGATTGAACTGAAGGCCTATAGATAATATTATCGTCGTGCTTACTCATCTGACTCATTAGCTCAGTTGACTAGAGCGCTGGTTTATAACCATCCAGAGGTCCCACTCAGGTTCAAATCCTGGATGTGCAATTTCTTTTACTGACTATCATTTATAATTTGTGGAGTAAGAAGAAACATTTACTCATCATCCAACCATGTCCAACTATTGTTTTTCCAATTATTTTCAAATATTTCCAAAAAATAAATGCCGACAGTTTTGAAAAAAAATGTGTAAGAAAAAAGTAATATTTGAAAAATCCATAAAATAAGGGTTTGTGAATAACGTGTCGGGAAAAAATACCAGCAATTTCAAAATGTTCAAAATAAATTCCAAAAACTGTAGGCAAAAACACCCTTTGACAATTTGAGCCAAAAAATGTTGGTTAATATTAATATGTGGAAATGTAGAACTAAATCCAAATGTAGTTTTTCAAAAATTCTTTTGAATAAAAACAGCCCAAAAAGTGTACGTATAGGCCTATGAACATTCGAGCAGAAAAAAAAGTGTTTTGAAAAAAGGTGTTTCAAGGCTTGCATTTTTTCTTGGTGATTATTGGGCCGGGGGATTCATCGTCCCTTTGCAACACAAGTGATGCAAAACAACGACCGCAAATAAAAAAAATACATAATAACAGATGGGCATATGAATAATGAGCATCTATTATTATATTACAACCCGTTAATGCAATACGAAAGATAGCTGTCGAATCTGTCAAACAGAAGTTACTGCTATCTACTGAAGATAGTTATTTACAAGTAGGCCTAAGTTGTTTTACAATTATTTGTGTTACTTTCAACCCTATATATAGATTCCGTTACTTTTAGATACTCTTTTGCATATCTGACAATACATGAATAACTCTCGTAGGAGTATCTGAAAACGCCACATTGTGCATTGCAATAATGGCCAATTATTATACATCTTCGAAATGCATTAGTTAGTATAGGGAATTGGTTTCACTGAACGTTCCCGTATTAAATGAATGTCTTTATTAAAAAAAATACTGGAGATGCCAAGCCTATGGTCCCCTGCCAAATACTGTGCAATTTGAGATACATGTGACATTTAGTTTTTGAGATGTGATAGAAAAACCAAATTTAGATGATTTTTTTTGCAATCTGCGTATACATGTATAAGAGGAATGCAAAATATTTGATCTAAATTTGGTTTTTCTGTCATAAATCAAAAACCGAATGTCGTATGAATCTCATATTACACACGATTTGAGTAAACAATAGGGGCATCACAAATATAATAAAAATGATGACAGGGAATTAATTTTATTTAGGGAGTGGTCACTGAAAACAATTATGTATGTCATATTTAACTACAATTTGACCCGTTTCTTGATCCCGCGCGTAATAATCTGATGTTTATAAATCAATAAATCAAAAGTATAAAGTTCTTGCTGAGAAATTAACATGTTTATACTTTTAATAATGTTATCACATTGCCTATTTGTTTGTTATTTGAAATATGAAACTATACATTTACACTTTCCACGCGACAGGTGTCTGCAGACGACAATCCAAAATTGCACAAAATGTTTCAAAAACGTCAACATTATTGAATGTCATTTTACCAATATTTGGAATCACCTTATGAAATGCATTCAAATAAGTACAAACGTGCCTATTATTAGTTCAGTTATCCTTGAGATAGACATAAAAGTTAGACAAATCTGTTTTGTACCGTGGTTAAACCAATAGCCGCGTTGAAAGTGTTAGTATTTGCCGAGCAGTAAACGTTTATTTGCAATACTATTCCTATCTATTGAAGATAGCTCATAACAGAAAAAAGGAAAAAAGCCACGCCATGAAAGCGACTCGAACCAACGCCAAGCAGGCTATGAACAGATAAAGGGTGCCAACGAACGCTCCTATCCACTCGGCCAAGCGGTCAGTGCTTACACAAGCGTGGATTTGTTTTATTATACATGTTATAGTAATGCATTATTGCAAAGTGTCACACACTTTACAACAGTTTACCATCAGTTTACCATTGGGACATTTTGCTTAAAATAGGCAATTAAACGTTTTTTCATACTGTCTTTGAGTTATCAAGATATGCATATGTGTTAGCTATACCAATCATGCATGTTGTAACTCCGAAATATAAGCCGCATTGGTCAGATCTACGCATTTTGATAACAGTTTACCATTTAAAATGAAAACAAAATATGTATACTAATATTATACTATAGAAACGACGGTAAAGTGTTCAATGAACACGCGTTTCAAGGCAACACTTTACCATGCACTTTACCATACACTTTACCATTACGGTCCCAACTCGTCTGATGATTTCTTTGTGAATAAAGCTAAATTCATTTATCGCAGCGCTATTTTAATCAATAAATACAATAAAATATACTACTTAAATGGTTTATTTATGTATTCACGTATATTATATATTACTTAAATGGTTTATGTATTCACTTATTTAGTTGTTTGGGTTGTTTTTGAGGATGAGATTGAACTGAAGGCCTATAGATAATATTATCGTCGTGCTTACTCATCTGACTCATTAGCTCAGTTGACTAGAGCGCTGGTTTATAACCATCCAGAGGTCCCACTCAGGTTCAAATCCTGGATGTGCAATTTCTTTTACTGACTATCATTTATAATTTGTGGAGTAAGAAGAAACATTTACTCATCATCCAACCATGTCCAACTATTGTTTTTCCAATTATTTTCAAATATTTCCAAAAAATAAATGCCGACAGTTTTGAAAAAAAATGTGTAAGAAAAAAGTAATATTTGAAAAATCCATAAAATAAGGGTTTGTGAATAACGTGTCGGGAAAAAATACCAGCAATTTCAAAATGTTCAAAATAAATTCCAAAAACTGTAGGCAAAAACACCCTTTGACAATTTGAGCCAAAAAATGTTGGTTAATATTAATATGTGGAAATGTAGAACTAAATCCAAATGTAGTTTTTCAAAAATTCTTTTGAATAAAAACAGCCCAAAAAGTGTACGTATAGGCCTATGAACATTCGAGCAGAAAAAAAAGTGTTTTGAAAAAAGGTGTTTCAAGGCTTGCATTTTTTCTTGGTGATTATTGGGCCGGGGGATTCATCGTCCCTTTGCAACACAAGTGATGCAAAACAACGACCGCAAATAAAAAAAATACATAATAACAGATGGGCATATGAATAATGAGCATCTATTATTATATTACAACCCGTTAATGCAATACGAAAGATAGCTGTCGAATCTGTCAAACAGAAGTTACTGCTATCTACTGAAGATAGTTATTTACAAGTAGGCCTAAGTTGTTTTACAATTATTTGTGTTACTTTCAACCCTATATATAGATTCCGTTACTTTTAGATACTCTTTTGCATATCTGACAATACATGAATAACTCTCGTAGGAGTATCTGAAAACGCCACATTGTGCATTGCAATAATGGCCAATTATTATACATCTTCGAAATGCATTAGTTAGTATAGGGAATTGGTTTCACTGAACGTTCCCGTATTAAATGAATGTCTTTATTAAAAAAAATACTGGAGATGCCAAGCCTATGGTCCCCTGCCAAATACTGTGCAATTTGAGATACATGTGACATTTAGTTTTTGAGATGTGATAGAAAAACCAAATTTAGATGATTTTTTTTGCAATCTGCGTATACATGTATAAGAGGAATGCAAAATATTTGATCTAAATTTGGTTTTTCTGTCATAAATCAAAAACCGAATGTCGTATGAATCTCATATTACACACGATTTGAGTAAACAATAGGGGCATCACAAATATAATAAAAATGATGACAGGGAATTAATTTTATTTAGGGAGTGGTCACTGAAAACAATTATGTATGTCATATTTAACTACAATTTGACCCGTTTCTTGATCCCGCGCGTAATAATCTGATGTTTATAAATCAATAAATCAAAAGTATAAAGTTCTTGCTGAGAAATTAACATGTTTATACTTTTAATAATGTTATCACATTGCCTATTTGTTTGTTATTTGAAATATGAAACTATACATTTACACTTTCCACGCGACAGGTGTCTGCAGACGACAATCCAAAATTGCACAAAATGTTTCAAAAACGTCAACATTATTGAATGTCATTTTACCAATATTTGGAATCACCTTATGAAATGCATTCAAATAAGTACAAACGTGCCTATTATTAGTTCAGTTATCCTTGAGATAGACATAAAAGTTAGACAAATCTGTTTTGTACCGTGGTTAAACCAATAGCCGCGTTGAAAGTGTTAGTATTTGCCGAGCAGTAAACGTTTATTTGCAATACTATTCCTATCTATTGAAGATAGCTCATAACAGAAAAAAGGAAAAAAGCCACGCCATGAAAGCGACTCGAACCAACGCCAAGCAGGCTATGAACAGATAAAGGGTGCCAACGAACGCTCCTATCCACTCGGCCAAGCGGTCAGTGCTTACACAAGCGTGGATTTGTTTTATTATACATGTTATAGTAATGCATTATTGCAAAGTGTCACACACTTTACAACAGTTTACCATCAGTTTACCATTGGGACATTTTGCTTAAAATAGGCAATTAAACGTTTTTTCATACTGTCTTTGAGTTATCAAGATATGCATATGTGTTAGCTATACCAATCATGCATGTTGTAACTCCGAAATATAAGCCGCATTGGTCAGATCTACGCATTTTGATAACAGTTTACCATTTAAAATGAAAACAAAATATGTATACTAATATTATACTATAGAAACGACGGTAAAGTGTTCAATGAACACGCGTTTCAAGGCAACACTTTACCATGCACTTTACCATACACTTTACCATTACGGTCCCAACTCGTCTGATGATTTCTTTGTGAATAAAGCTAAATTCATTTATCGCAGCGCTATTTTAATCAATAAATACAATAAAATATACTACTTAAATGGTTTATTTATGTATTCACGTATATTATATATTACTTAAATGGTTTATGTATTCACTTATTTAGTTGTTTGGGTTGTTTTTGAGGATGAGATTGAACTGAAGGCCTATAGATAATATTATCGTCGTGCTTACTCATCTGACTCATTAGCTCAGTTGACTAGAGCGCTGGTTTATAACCATCCAGAGGTCCCACTCAGGTTCAAATCCTGGATGTGCAATTTCTTTTACTGACTATCATTTATAATTTGTGGAGTAAGAAGAAACATTTACTCATCATCCAACCATGTCCAACTATTGTTTTTCCAATTATTTTCAAATATTTCCAAAAAATAAATGCCGACAGTTTTGAAAAAAAATGTGTAAGAAAAAAGTAATATTTGAAAAATCCATAAAATAAGGGTTTGTGAATAACGTGTCGGGAAAAAATACCAGCAATTTCAAAATGTTCAAAATAAATTCCAAAAACTGTAGGCAAAAACACCCTTTGACAATTTGAGCCAAAAAATGTTGGTTAATATTAATATGTGGAAATGTAGAACTAAATCCAAATGTAGTTTTTCAAAAATTCTTTTGAATAAAAACAGCCCAAAAAGTGTACGTATAGGCCTATGAACATTCGAGCAGAAAAAAAAGTGTTTTGAAAAAAGGTGTTTCAAGGCTTGCATTTTTTCTTGGTGATTATTGGGCCGGGGGATTCATCGTCCCTTTGCAACACAAGTGATGCAAAACAACGACCGCAAATAAAAAAAATACATAATAACAGATGGGCATATGAATAATGAGCATCTATTATTATATTACAACCCGTTAATGCAATACGAAAGATAGCTGTCGAATCTGTCAAACAGAAGTTACTGCTATCTACTGAAGATAGTTATTTACAAGTAGGCCTAAGTTGTTTTACAATTATTTGTGTTACTTTCAACCCTATATATAGATTCCGTTACTTTTAGATACTCTTTTGCATATCTGACAATACATGAATAACTCTCGTAGGAGTATCTGAAAACGCCACATTGTGCATTGCAATAATGGCCAATTATTATACATCTTCGAAATGCATTAGTTAGTATAGGGAATTGGTTTCACTGAACGTTCCCGTATTAAATGAATGTCTTTATTAAAAAAAATACTGGAGATGCCAAGCCTATGGTCCCCTGCCAAATACTGTGCAATTTGAGATACATGTGACATTTAGTTTTTGAGATGTGATAGAAAAACCAAATTTAGATGATTTTTTTTGCAATCTGCGTATACATGTATAAGAGGAATGCAAAATATTTGATCTAAATTTGGTTTTTCTGTCATAAATCAAAAACCGAATGTCGTATGAATCTCATATTACACACGATTTGAGTAAACAATAGGGGCATCACAAATATAATAAAAATGATGACAGGGAATTAATTTTATTTAGGGAGTGGTCACTGAAAACAATTATGTATGTCATATTTAACTACAATTTGACCCGTTTCTTGATCCCGCGCGTAATAATCTGATGTTTATAAATCAATAAATCAAAAGTATAAAGTTCTTGCTGAGAAATTAACATGTTTATACTTTTAATAATGTTATCACATTGCCTATTTGTTTGTTATTTGAAATATGAAACTATACATTTACACTTTCCACGCGACAGGTGTCTGCAGACGACAATCCAAAATTGCACAAAATGTTTCAAAAACGTCAACATTATTGAATGTCATTTTACCAATATTTGGAATCACCTTATGAAATGCATTCAAATAAGTACAAACGTGCCTATTATTAGTTCAGTTATCCTTGAGATAGACATAAAAGTTAGACAAATCTGTTTTGTACCGTGGTTAAACCAATAGCCGCGTTGAAAGTGTTAGTATTTGCCGAGCAGTAAACGTTTATTTGCAATACTATTCCTATCTATTGAAGATAGCTCATAACAGAAAAAAGGAAAAAAGCCACGCCATGAAAGCGACTCGAACCAACGCCAAGCAGGCTATGAACAGATAAAGGGTGCCAACGAACGCTCCTATCCACTCGGCCAAGCGGTCAGTGCTTACACAAGCGTGGATTTGTTTTATTATTCATGTTATAGTAATGCATTATTGCAAAGTGTCACACACTTTACAACAGTTTACCATCAGTTTACCATTGGGACATTTTGCTTAAAATAGGCAATTAAACGTTTTTTCATACTGCCTTTGAGTTATCAAGATATGCATATGTGTTAGCTATACCAATCATGCATGTTGTAACTCCGAAATATAAGCCGCATTGGTCAGATCTACGCATTTTGATAACAGTTTACCATTTAAAATGAAAACAAAATATGTATACTAATATTATACTATAGAAACGACGGTAAAGTGTTCAATGAACACGCGTTTCAAGGCAACACTTTACCATGCACTTTACCATACACTTTACCATTACGGTCCCAACTCGTCTGATGATTTCTTTGTGAATAAAGCTAAATTCATTTATCGCAGCGCTATTTTAATCAATAAATACAATAAAATATACTACTTAAATGGTTTATTTATGTATTCACGTATATTATATATTACTTAAATGGTTTATGTATTCACTTATTTAGTTGTTTGGGTTGTTTTTGAGGATGAGATTGAACTGAAGGCCTATAGATAATATTATCGTCGTGCTTACTCATCTGACTCATTAGCTCAGTTGACTAGAGCGCTGGTTTATAACCATCCAGAGGTCCCACTCAGGTTCAAATCCTGGATGTGCAATTTCTTTTACTGACTATCATTTATAATTTGTGGAGTAAGAAGAAACATTTACTCATCATCCAACCATGTCCAACTATTGTTTTTCCAATTATTTTCAAATATTTCCAAAAAATAAATGCCGACAGTTTTGAAAAAAAATGTGTAAGAAAAAAGTAATATTTGAAAAATCCATAAAATAAGGGTTTGTGAATAACGTGTCGGGAAAAAATACCAGCAATTTCAAAATGTTCAAAATAAATTCCAAAAACTGTAGGCAAAAACACCCTTTGACAATTTGAGCCAAAAAATGTTGGTTAATATTAATATGTGGAAATGTAGAACTAAATCCAAATGTAGTTTTTCAAAAATTCTTTTGAATAAAAACAGCCCAAAAAGTGTACGTATAGGCCTATGAACATTCGAGCAGAAAAAAAAGTGTTTTGAAAAAAGGTGTTTCAAGGCTTGCATTTTTTCTTGGTGATTATTGGGCCGGGGGATTCATCGTCCCTTTGCAACACAAGTGATGCAAAACAACGACCGCAAATAAAAAAAATACATAATAACAGATGGGCATATGAATAATGAGCATCTATTATTATATTACAACCCGTTAATGCAATACGAAAGATAGCTGTCGAATCTGTCAAACAGAAGTTACTGCTATCTACTGAAGATAGTTATTTACAAGTAGGCCTAAGTTGTTTTACAATTATTTGTGTTACTTTCAACCCTATATATAGATTCCGTTACTTTTAGATACTCTTTTGCATATCTGACAATACATGAATAACTCTCGTAGGAGTATCTGAAAACGCCACATTGTGCATTGCAATAATGGCCAATTATTATACATCTTCGAAATGCATTAGTTAGTATAGGGAATTGGTTTCACTGAACGTTCCCGTATTAAATGAATGTCTTTATTAAAAAAAATACTGGAGATGCCAAGCCTATGGTCCCCTGCCAAATACTGTGCAATTTGAGATACATGTGACATTTAGTTTTTGAGATGTGATAGAAAAACCAAATTTAGATGATTTTTTTTGCAATCTGCGTATACATGTATAAGAGGAATGCAAAATATTTGATCTAAATTTGGTTTTTCTGTCATAAATCAAAAACCGAATGTCGTATGAATCTCATATTACACACGATTTGAGTAAACAATAGGGGCATCACAAATATAATAAAAATGATGACAGGGAATTAATTTTATTTAGGGAGTGGTCACTGAAAACAATTATGTATGTCATATTTAACTACAATTTGACCCGTTTCTTGATCCCGCGCGTAATAATCTGATGTTTATAAATCAATAAATCAAAAGTATAAAGTTCTTGCTGAGAAATTAACATGTTTATACTTTTAATAATGTTATCACATTGCCTATTTGTTTGTTATTTGAAATATGAAACTATACATTTACACTTTCCACGCGACAGGTGTCTGCAGACGACAATCCAAAATTGCACAAAATGTTTCAAAAACGTCAACATTATTGAATGTCATTTTACCAATATTTGGAATCACCTTATGAAATGCATTCAAATAAGTACAAACGTGCCTATTATTAGTTCAGTTATCCTTGAGATAGACATAAAAGTTAGACAAATCTGTTTTGTACCGTGGTTAAACCAATAGCCGCGTTGAAAGTGTTAGTATTTGCCGAGCAGTAAACGTTTATTTGCAATACTATTCCTATCTATTGAAGATAGCTCATAACAGAAAAAAGGAAAAAAGCCACGCCATGAAAGCGACTCGAACCAACGCCAAGCAGGCTATGAACAGATAAAGGGTGCCAACGAACGCTCCTATCCACTCGGCCAAGCGGTCAGTGCTTACACAAGCGTGGATTTGTTTTATTATACATGTTATAGTAATGCATTATTGCAAAGTGTCACACACTTTACAACAGTTTACCATCAGTTTACCATTGGGACATTTTGCTTAAAATAGGCAATTAAACGTTTTTTCATACTGCCTTTGAGTTATCAAGATATGCATATGTGTTAGCTATACCAATCATGCATGTTGTAACTCCGAAATATAAGCCGCATTGGTCAGATCTACGCATTTTGATAACAGTTTACCATTTAAAATGAAAACAAAATATGTATACTAATATTATACTATAGAAACGACGGTAAAGTGTTCAATGAACACGCGTTTCAAGGCAACACTTTACCATGCACTTTACCATACACTTTACCATTACGGTCCCAACTCGTCTGATGATTTCTTTGTGAATAAAGCTAAATTCATTTATCGCAGCGCTATTTTAATCAATAAATACAATAAAATATACTACTTAAATGGTTTATTTATGTATTCACGTATATTATATATTACTTAAATGGTTTATGTATTCATTTATTTAGTTGTTTGGGTTGTTTTTGAGGATGAGATTGAACTGAAGGCCTATAGATAATATTATCGTCGTGCTTACTCATCTGACTCATTAGCTCAGTTGACTAGAGCGCTGGTTTATAACCATCCAGAGGTCCCACTCAGGTTCAAATCCTGGATGTGCAATTTCTTTTACTGACTATCATTTATAATTTGTGGAGTAAGAAGAAACATTTACTCATCATCCAACCATGTCCAACTATTGTTTTTCCAATTATTTTCAAATATTTCCAAAAAATAAATGCCGACAGTTTTGAAAAAAAATGTGTAAGAAAAAAGTAATATTTGAAAAATCCATAAAATAAGGGTTTGTGAATAACGTGTCGGGAAAAAATACCAGCAATTTCAAAATGTTCAAAATAAATTCCAAAAACTGTAGGCAAAAACACCCTTTGACAATTTGAGCCAAAAAATGTTGGTTAATATTAATATGTGGAAATGTAGAACTAAATCCAAATGTAGTTTTTCAAAAATTCTTTTGAATAAAAACAGCCCACAAAGTGTACGTATAGGCCTATGAACATTCGAGCAGAAAAAAAAGTGTTTTGAAAAAAGGTGTTTCAAGGCTTGCATTTTTTCTTGGTGATTATTGGGCCGGGGGATTCATCGTCCCTTTGCAACACAAGTGATGCAAAACAACGACCGCAAATAAAAAAAATACATAATAACAGATTGGCATATGAATAATGAGCATCTATTATTATATTACAACCCGTTAATGCAATACGAAAGATAGCTGTCGAGTCTGTCAAACAGAAGTTACTGCTATCTACTGAAGATAGTTATTTACAAGTAGGCCTAAGTTGTTTTACAATTATTTGTGTTACTTTCAACCCTATATATAGATTCCGTTACTTTTAGATACTCTTTTGCATATCTGACAATACATGAATAACTCTCGTAGGAGTATCTGAAAACGCCACATTGTGCATTGCAATAATGGCCAATTATTATACATCTTCGAAATGCATTAGTTAGTATAGGGAATTGGTTTCACTGAACGTTCCCGTATTAAATGAATGTCTTTATTTAAAAAAATACTGGAGATGCCAAGCCTATGGTCCCCTGCCAAATACTGTGCAATTTGAGATACATGTGACATTTAGTTTTTGAGATGTGATAGAAAAACCAAATTTAGATGATTTTTTTTGCAATCTGCGTATACAATCTTGGAAAAAAGTCCTTGGAACGCGAACGCTGAGCTGAGCACACGTGCTGGGTATTGTGTGCATGTATTGATACTTACATGTAGTGTCTTCTGTTATAAACGGAAATTGTTCAAATGGGATTTTTACTTCCCCACCCCCCATCGATCAATGTTGGGACACTCTGGCAAGCTGCAGGAGCCACTGGCCTTGGTCAACATTGTACGGGGGAGTGGGGGTGACACTTGTCCGTTAATCACACGCAAGTGTTCCAAGACTTTTTTCCAGGATTGTAGATAGGAAATAAGTAAGTCAATTGCATGTCCCGTCTTTAAGCCAACTACATCGCATTGATATCACATTAGTCTCAATCTTTATATTACGCGTACGAGTTTCATTATCTATACCGTGTTCGCCAAATTAATTCACTTTTTTCCCAATAACAAGCGCCGAGAATGTAATGCGGCAAACTAAATGCTTATGTGAATGACTAGTTAGTACCGCGCAGGATTTAGCATTTTAGTCAGACGTACTCATCCCTTGTGACATAATACGAAGCTATTAAAGCAATCGCATGTCTCATTGTAAAGTCAACTACATCGCATTGAGATCACAGTAGCCTCAATGTCTGGCAACCTTTCTGTGACGAGTATCAGTATCTACACACTGAAAACACTATGTAAAAAAATTATGTAAACAGTTGTGTTAAGCTTTTGCATAGGAATTTACACAAGCTTGGGTATAATATATTACATGTTTTATGTAAACATTACATAATAATTATGGAGTTCTATATTTACATAATTTCTTACATAGTGTTTTCTGTGTGTAAACCTTTTTCACCAACAGATTTTGACCAGACAACAGACTTATAAGTTGGAGTGCAAAAAAGTAGAAAACATAATGGCGTTGTATTGAAGGATATGAAAGTAAATTATATGTTACCTTAAATGGTAAAATTGTGAGACTAGTCCGATGTCAACTTTTGGTAATACAAATATTAGAACCCATTTGTTCCGATTTTAGCAATACACCACCCATGCGTTGCATCTGTATGCGTTGCGTGCAAGTTTCCCCTTTATAAAGTGTATTTTACGAAATAATGAACTGCTTGTTTAGTCAAACCAAGTTCATTTAATGAACATGGACCGTGTTCTCGAACTTAACACGGTTTTACCTTTGTCTTACTAAATCGTGTCTATATTAAACCCGAATGGGTACAAATTATAGATATCGACCGAATTCCTTAAATGCACATGCATTGTTAAGACTACACGTTCTGCACGTACCGGGCACGGTTGAGTAATCATTCAAGGCGTACAATCGGTGCACGAGTTTGTAATTAAAATTAAATGCGCGCGTTTAACTACCCCCATAGGCCAACCCATGTTTAAAGTTATATATTTGAAGTCAGGAAAATGCGCAAATGCGGTAAGTTTTCTATGACAAATGTTTTCGACATTTATTACAGAACCTTTTATGGGAATATCGTGACGATGAAATGAAATGATCATAGTAAATGTCCGTTTACAATATCAGTAATTACTGTCGCTCAATAAGACAACACTTCCAAGGTATCAATATGAACTAAATCCAATTCAATTATTGGGAGGCAGGGGATGTTTATAGCGTAGTACAGGTACCCAACAAGCCTATGTTTCCCGAAGAGCGCAACTCTGGACAACTTAGGTGCGCGTATTCGTCCATAGTCACGTGTAAGATATATAACGTTCTCAAAAAAGTCACGTATGATAAATGCTACTGCTGTGATTCACTAACGGTATTCAATAGATCAATATAATTCGTGTTTCTGCTTACCTTGCAGTTTGTGTGATCAATCAAATACCATTCAAGTATTGTTTTAAGTTTTAAATTAAGGTCAAGTTTGGTACTAAAACAATTCTTAAAGTGTTTGCTATTATCCTGATTCAACATAAGCACACGAAACACAGTATCGACGCTGTATCCAAACGTTACGATGAGTAGACATAAGTATCATTGACTAGAGTGTCTAAGTCAACAGTCAGGACAGTTAAGAAGCCGTATATCGGTTATGTTTGGTTAATCGTTTAATTGCCGGCGGTGAATGAGGCTTACCGTGGATCGGATTGGTTGCAATCGGGTTGTCAAAACGTAAATCCTGTATGCAAACATAGTGCTTTAGGTACAATTAAAATTAAGTTATCTCGACACATCCTTACAGCTATTCATAATGGATGTCTAAGTCTCTTCAATTGTTTGTTGCCGACGGATACTAAATGCATGCAGGTGAAGGGCTTGATGTTTCAGAGCAACAGCCGGTTTCCGACAAAAGCTGCCACTCTACAAATAGGTCGAGGTTATGTTGTCATTCAATTGCATATTCCTATCGTTCAAAACGGTGTCTTATGTCACTCATTTTAAGATAGGCCTATAGTATACATCTCAACTATTCAAATAATAGTTTTGGACCTAGCATATTCACAAATCCGCAGAGTGTCTGATATTATGTGAGTATGTCTTGATGGCAATGTTGATGGAAACATAGAATTAAACAGGAAGAAGCAAAAAAGAACTTGAGAAGAAAAGACCATGGTTGGTTGTAAACCTCACGTGAACGGAGTGTCCGAAAGAATTTGAAGGCTCCATCAAAATCCGCATATAACCATATTTAACCAAGAGTCTTAGGATAAGCCCGGATGTTTACTACTTGTTAAAACAAGAGATAAATAAAGTAGGTCGATCGCGTAGTAAATTTGCTAATAGGTTTGAAGTGCTATACTGACCATGCATTTAAGCTTTGGATAAATATAATTGTTAGTTGTTGCAAACTACGTACGTCCTTATTGACTGGTCAGACGGGAATTTGCAAATAAATATGGATTACTAAGTTAATCGTGCGCCTTTAATGTTTCAATGGTCGTGGCCTCGTGATCCCCAATATATTTTCTTATGATTTAGCACAACCGTCAAAAAAGTTTTCCATAGCCGAACAACGTTTGTCACAATCCGTTCTTCCCTCTGGTAGCGTAACGAACGTGAAGGCAACTATTGACTAGTATAGACAATGGGTGCGAGTGTGTATTTGTTCCAACGTCAATACGTGAACCACCAATACATTATGTCATCTAATCAAGCCACCATATTATTACCAAGAGCATAGAAATGTCTGTAACACCTTACGGGCAAGGTATGTCCGAGAAAAAAAATATCAATAAAGATAACATGATATGAACGTTTCATCATCATCATCATCATCCATCATCCTTCGGCTGCAGAGCAGGCGACCACAAGTTTTTTCCATGCACGAACGTTTACAATGATATAAAAACAAAAAATAAGTAGGTCACCTTGGTAAATATGATAACAGTTGTTTGCGCTCTTCTATTCTGGCCATTTGAACTAATTGTTGATTGGTTCAATTGTTACTAAAAACATAACGTTCGCCAACATGCAATAAAACATCAGTATACAGTCTACAGCTGATGTTTATAACATATGATACGAATTAGAATATTAATGGTTGGTGGATAGTCCGGTTGTAATCCCAGCAGCAGCAGCAGCTATTCCCTTGATCGTGGTCTCGAATCCCATCTGATGATGTTGGTTTAAGATCTACATGTACTTACATGCCGACAACAGTTACAAGAAGTTATGACGCATTTGGTCAAATGTACTGACCGCTTTCGACCTATTATAGATAGGAAATAATCGAGTCAATTGCATGTCTCAGTTTGTGAAGCCAACTAAACACTTCAAAAGAAGAAAGTTCCCCTCTAGGGTTTCGCTTATATTTTCAAAAATATCCATTGGGTTGAAATGGGTTTTCTGTCACATTGTTATGAGGTTCATACCAATACTTGACCAAAATTTCAAATCAACAGGTTCTGTCATGCTTGAGTGAGCTTGTATTGAATGACAGAATGTCCCATTTCAAAAGTTGTTAACATGTTTAGTAGTGTGTGTATCCACCACGTTGGTGTATCAATTGACGACATCGATTTCTCATAGTGTTGATGAGGCGCGCTACTCGATATGGAAGTCCAACTCTTGTTGTACCAGATTTGCAAGAGATCATGTACGATGGTCAAGACGACGGTGGGCACATGTCGTATTCACCGATGAAGTGCGTGTAGGCCTATATCTCCGGCCACATCGACAATAGGAAACGTATGTGGCGTCGCCGAGGGGAGCAACATTTTGAATGTTGTGTGGTACCTGTGACAGCGTTTGGAGGAGGCCGTGTAATGGTATTGGCGGGCATCAGCAGTTGAGGGAAACCCGATCTCGTTCAAATCAATGGGAATCTCAACGCCATTCGATATGTTGGCGAGATGCTGCGACCACATGTGCTTCCCTACGCTGGAGCTATAGGAAATGGATTTGTCTTGATGGACGACAATGCGCGCCCACATAGGGAAAGAGTTGCTAATCAGTTCTTGGAAGATGAAGGTATAGAACGTTTGGTTTGGCCCGTGAACTCCCCAGATCTCAACCCAATCGAGCATCTGTGGGATCAGTTACAGCGGGCCGTGGATCGTAGAGTGGATGATCACACTAATCTTGCTAACTTACGTCTTCTGGTACAACAAGAGTGGGATGCCATCCCACAGCATCGAGTGGCGCGCCTCATCAACACTATGAGACGTCGATGTCGGCAAGTTATACAACAACGCGGTGGATACACCCGCTACTAAACATTATTTTAGCAACTTTTGAAATTAAACATTATTTTAGCAACTTTTGAAATGGGACATTCTGTCATTCAATACGTGCTCACTCAAGCATGACAGAACCTGTTGATTTGACATTTTGGTCAAGTATTGGTATGAACCCCATAATCATTTGACTGAAAACCCCATTTCATTCCAATGTATTGTTTTGGAAATATAAGGGAACCCCTAAAGGGGAACTTACTTCTTTTGAAGTGTTTATATACATCGCATTGATAATAATATCCTATTAGCCTCAATGTCTGGCAACCTTTCTATTACGAGTATCATTATCTAAACCTCTTTAGCCAAATTAATTCACCAACCGATCGTACTAGACAGGCGACTTTTATTTTAAGTCGCCTGTCTGAAATTAAATACTGATAGAGTACACGATATGCATGATTCCAAAGCACGCAATATAAAAAAAACACTCCAAAGAACAGCGTTAAGGGGCGATATCCAAACTCTACAGTGATTTTAAATTATTTTTCTATCGATTTTACAACGATATTCCAACGGTATTTCGTTCTATTGTTAAAAGCATCGGAAAAAGATCGGTGATTAACTAGAAACCTCTCTACTTATCTGACGTTAACAATAGAACTATTGTAGTACTCTCGATGACTCAATTAGTGAAGCAGACACATCAAAGCGCGAGGAAGGTTGTGTTATATTCTTTAAGAAATACTATTTATAAGCTTTTTAAATCCGATCATAAAATGTTTACGTTCACCGCCGATCAATGTATGGTCGTCTAGAAATATGAATTCAGCTACCGCTCCAACACTCTATTCATCTATTGTTTGGCGCAGTATTGCCAAGATCTTGTGAAAGTAGCCCATTTCCCACTTCATTCCATTGAAATCAATGCTGAAAACATTTTGGCGATAGGTCACGTAACATATTTGTACAATGGATGGGTGATGACGGAGGGGGCGTAATATATTGACCATCGTGTTTGGAAGTATTATACAATATAATACCTATGTATTATACAATATATAATCCAAGTTATTAGTTTAGAGAGGATATTGTTTCCGACTTTTGTCCTTTCGATTTTAGCCTCCGATTTAAGAGATATTTGTATTTTGAACCCTATGTAATGTTTTTCTTCAAAACGTTTATGTATAGCCTTCATTAGCTCAAACGTCAAAGCGCCGGCTTCACAATCATGAGGTCAGTGGTTCGAATCCTGCGGATGGGGATGGTTTTCTTTTCTGTTTTGTTATTACACTGTTTGTTTTTATAAATTGACAGGATTGCTTATCGTTCGCTATATTTATTGAATGTTGAATGATATTTTTTTCTTTTGCAATTTCACTGCGATAAAGAATGTCCTGTAAATATAATTGTGTTTACTACTCCTAGGCCTACATTGAATGGCCCCTAGCTAGTCTATGAACATGATCTGCAAAGGCCAATGGTTATGTAAATAAGAAGCCAGTCGGCTCATGTCCTTGAATCGATTTTCCTATTTCCTACACCACCGAAACATTATTTCAATAATAATAATACAGGCACATTGATTTGTATTACATAACGGCTGGCATTTACTTTACAAGTTTAGCTCAATCGATAATAACACACAACGAGTTTCTATTGTATTGGCATGTTGCATAGGAGTAGGACAGTTCGGTGGTATACCGCGGTTCATTCACATTTAATGATGCCTTGCACACTAAACAGTCAGTGGAAAATTAAAATGCAATCGTAAATAATTCCACATTCCAAAATAAACTATAATTGAACAATAATGAATAATTATACGAAATGATAAACAATATCGAAAACTAATAAAAAATGTATATAAACGATTAAAATAAAATTTCAAGACGTGATAGGAGTCGAACCCACGACCTCCGGTTTACTAGTCCAATGCTCTACCGCTGAGCCAACTATGCGCTATGTGAACGCAATAACAAACAACAGTAATATGGTTCAACATACCACTCTTCTCTAAGTTGGATGTTTAAAATGCTTTATATTTCTTAATCTTTGTAGTTTTAAGATAGTTTCTCGTTCAAAAGTTGATTATTTACTGTTAAAGAAAGTAATTCTGATTTAAATGTAACGAATAACACTACTTTTTGAAACAATTCTAGATATATTATATTTCGTTTGTACAGCATTTTGTCGATTTATGTGCAAACTTTTACGACTTAGTATTGCATCATGGGCATTTTGCCGGGCACGCGAGGACTTGGGAGCGAAGCGAGTCATGTGATTTTTGTCCAGGACAAACACTTGAGATGTACACGCCCCTTTAAGAATCGGTTCACAAAGTACGGGATTTGTTATTCGTTAAATCTAATAAATCATAGACTCATTTTATAGACAACAACACCGTGTTGAAAAACCCGTGTGTATTTAGGGAATAGTTGAATGAGAACTATATTTGGGTATAAAGCGCTGAGGATTTCAGGAAAACCGCAATAGCTCAGTTGGTTAAGATTAGGACTCTCAATCAGCAGGCCGTACGTTCGAATCTTTGTGGCGGTTTATATTCCTTGTGCTCTATACTTAGAGCGGTGGAGTCTGGGTAGAGGTCGGTTAGGGTTTTAAGTATGCCGAAATATAATATTTATTATTGTTCTCTCATTATACGTCCATTCGGTGTTTTCATTTATATTGACATAATTTTAACGTTATTTATTTATTTTGTATTTACTTTCTTAATTGTTGATGTTTATTTAATTATTTACCAATCAATTAATTATAAATAGGCCTTAATATACTATTTTATTGATATAATTATTAATCTATATATTATTTATTTACATTAATTACTTAATTTCTTCATATTTATTATTTATTTATTATTTATTAGGTCACGTTCAGAGTGTATGCAACATTCTTAAATAGTCTAAAAACGCAGAAAAATGACACTATTTAGGGGAGTAAGATTCATAATGCTACTTGATTACACACATTATGCCTATACCAAAAAACAATAACACGTTGTATGTTTAATGGCTCCCATAGGCCTATTGTTTAGTATTCAATGATAACATTATCCATGCTTGTACCAGGGAGGTGTCATTGACACCTCCCTGCTTGTACTGCTTACTCTAAAATCATCCACGGCTGAACAATAGTCTTTAAAGGCCACATCAAGGATGATTATTCTTATGACGTTAACGAGTGGATTACGATAAGCCTAGCAATGAATAGGCGGCTACAAACATATCGTTTGAGTCGGGGTTTGAGGAGTGTCGCGATTAGCCTCTATCACCTGCCATGATAAAACCTGGCACTTGTACCCCGGGGGGGGGGGGGGGGGGCACTCAACTTTTTTTGGGGTAGGGGTGTGCCGCCCACCCAAAAAGGGGGCTAAAGAACTGAACTGAGTGGATTTTATGACGAAAAATAGGGTCTTAGGAACTGATTTTTTCCCCCCAAAAATAGGTCTTGAGAACTAGCCTATAGTTCAATTTTCGATTTATTTTGGTTTAAGAACGCAAAATTTTCGAAAAATTGGGACTTTGGAACACAACATTGGTGCTTTGGAACGCAAAATTAAGCGATTTTTGAATTTTCAATGAAAATGGGGTCTTAAGAACTGATGCAGGCTCAAAAGGGGGGGGGGGGGGTCATAAGAACTAGCAGCAGAGGGTGAAAAAGGGGGTCTTCAGCGCGGCACCTAACTATACCCTTTTCAAATGTCAGTGCCCCCCCCCCCCCCCGGGACTTGTACTAGAAACCCGATAGGTGCACTTATAAAACTCGCCCATTGCTTGTGTGTTGGATTTAGATCACGACAGGAGCATGCGCAGATGCGATTTTTGTGTAAGTGGTCTGTGATTTTGTCAATATTATATTTTACTGTGATTTGTCGATCTGCATTAAATGCAAAAAGTAACAAACGCCCCCGGCTGGACTCGAACCACCAACCTTTCGGTTAACAGCCGAACGCGCTAACCAATTGCGCCACGGAGGTGATTATTTACTAGGCTGTTTTGGTTTGTCATGTTCACCCGTACACTTCCCCGTACACTTTCTTGCAAAGTCGGGCATCGTTTTTTCTCAAATGTTGCCTGCATATTGCCGTTGCTGTCGCCTTTAATACATGTGCTGTCAGTTGAACTTGGAACCAGCGTTTAATTTGAACTGTCTATTTTCAATAAAAAAATACTCCAATACGGGAAAAAATTCACAAAAGCTCACAGACAACAAATAAGAACATCATTTTACTCGACCTAGAATTTCAATCAACGTATTTCAATCATCGGGAAAACCCGATGATGCGAGTGACGTCATTTAATGAGCTCATTAGCATAATTTATGTCCGTGAAATGTACAATACAGTTTTATAAGTGAGGTGTACAATCTGGCAAATGGGTCGCTCTCTACGTCACAACAGGGGTCGGGTGAACACTGGTCAGCTTAATAATACAATCTTCCTCGCGCTTTCATGTGTCTGCTTCACTAATTGGGCTATCGAGAGTACTACAATAGTTTTATTGTTAACGCCAGATAAGTAGAGGGGTTTCTAGTTAATCACCGATCTTTTTCCGATGCTTTTAACAATAGAACGAAATACCGTTGGAATATCGTTGTAAAATCGATAGAAAAATGATTTAAAATCACTGTAGAGTTTGGATATCGCCCCTTAACGCTGTTCTTTGGAGTGTCAATATCGACTTAAATATATTAGCATATTTTGCCAGCCCGATGATCTAATATCACGCTAGCAGTAAAGTGAAGGTTTTCCAGGACAAAATGTTGAATTGATCATGTTAGTAGTATGCACAGTTCAACAAAAATAAGTTCCCCTTTAGATTATGCCCTATAATTTTAAAATGAGTTACTCCATCGAAACGATTTATGGCACACATTCGGCCGAGTGCACCACCAATGGCGAGTAGCTGAAGAATAGCGCTACCTTGCTATAGTAGTGAGAGGTAAGTCATAATTTTGAGAGCGCCAAACAGGAGTAAGCTACTAGGCTAGTAAAACACGAATAATATACACTAACGGCCGAGTGCACCATGTTGGCGTAACGAGCGATGTGAGCTACCTCGCTAGTACTTATGCCCTAACAACAGCGTAAATTACTAGAGATGTAATTTTCAGAGCAAAACTGGAGAATAAGAACGGAATAGCTTCTAGAACGGCGGATTATAACCTGGAAAACAGAAAGAGAATATTATTGTATCTAAAATGTTCTTCCACTCTAACTGCTGCAATTCACTAACAGCATTTAAGTGGATAATTTGACAATTTGAAATGAGAACGTGACGAAAATCACCCGAACATTGTATTTGGCCGTGGCATGGTAACAAGTAATAAATCCAAATGTGTTAGTTTCAGGTGAAGGTCCATATATAAATATACTTTATTTCGTGGCCACTTTATCCTCGAAAAGCCGTCCATTACTCTTTTAAAAGTATCATTAGCCAGAGTGTCCGAGTCAACAGCAAGGAAGCCGTATATCGTTTAGGTTTGGCTAATCGTTAACGCCGGAAGCGAATGAGGCCTACAGTGGATCGGGTTGGATGAAAGCGAGATGACCAAACGCCAAAATGTCATTACGTTACCTCTTCAGATATTTCATGTTTGCCCTTTGTTTCTATAATTAGCCAAAAGGACCATAGAGGCATGCAGGTGAAAGGCTTGAGGTTTCAAAGCGACAGTCTATTCGTGATTAAAACACCACTACACTATTAGGGGGCTGGCATTTTCTTCAGAAGGGGGTGGGTCCCAAATATACTGGGGGGGGGGGGGTCATAGTTTTTTTGACATGAAAACAGGGGGGGGTCATAAAATTATTTCATTGAAAAAGGGGGGGGGGGGGGTCACAAATTTATCAAAGCATGCTTGCGTGAAGAAAAAAAAAAGGTAGGGGGGGTCATACAAATATGCAGCTCTTGGATAAGGGGGGTCATGAAAAAATTGTCTGGGTCTATCCACATTTTTGGGACCCCCCCCCCCCCCCCCCCCCCCCCCCTTCCGAAGAAAATGCCAGCCCCCTAGAGACGTTCACATGCGCAGGGGTTCACTGTAGTTGTTTTTCAAACGCTGATATTGTCTTTTTTATTCAGTCATGGTATTGTGGAAGGTTTACCTCCTATAATATTCAAATTATTGTTGGAAATTATACATATCACAATGTTAAATACCACAATACTTGTCATCAAGGGTAGCCATTAAATATTATTTAATTGGGTTTCCCGTTTTGAAGAATACAACAGTCCCGCGGATTCAAGTTATTGGCGGTATTAATGTTGTATTATAGCTATCGTACTAGAATGATGCTGTCTCCCGCGTGACATTTTTCGACAAATTAAGAGCTATGTTCCAAAAGGGATCAACTCCATATAAGTGAAATAAGTAAGGATGTTGCACTTCTTTGATTATGCTAATGTCATGCCATATGAAAGATACCATACGTGTAAGCTTAAAACAGGTTTGATTTTATTTTTTGATTTTCACTGTATTTCCTTTTTTTTCGGAAACGAGTGGATTTAGTGCCTTTTGGAACATAAATGTTTCGATCAATTTTCAAAAATTACTTTTCTAAACAATCGTTATTTTAAGGTTCACCTGGAAGACATTATCAAATCACATTGAAAACAGAAAACCGCATTAAAATACCTCTTCAACTTTTTAAATTATGAATTTTTCTTTTTTCTTTTTATTTTATATTCTACTAAAGTCAACAGAGTACTTGAATTATATAATAATGATATGAATATCATGGCATGGCCAATATGTCCTATATTATCTGCTTGCAATGCATTTAAAGTGATATAGGCCTCTTATAAAGATACGTTTGGCTATACGTCCGTTAATGATAAAGAGCATGCTTTAAGTCTTTAAAACATATTGATATTAAACACCGGATGCACAAAGAAGACAGTTTCTGACCACGTGCTTTTATGTTAAATGACAAGTCAATAATATCTGCCATTGGCTGGGCTATACATTGAGCGAGCACGTTATATTTGTCTGCTTGCAATGCATTTAAAGTGATCTAGGCCTCTTATAAATATACTTTGGCTACACGTGATGATATTACACACCTGATACACAACTAGGACATTTCCTGACCACGTGCTTTTATCATGTTAATGTTAAATAACAAATCAATAATCTGTACCATAAGATCTGGGGGCTATACATTAAGCGAGCACATTTCTCTTCCGTAAGTTGACATTTATAAACTAATGAGTAGATGCTTTTAAAGTGATGGTTTAACAGTAATTAAGTTTCCTGTTGGAAAATATATTAACTGCTGCGTGTTTGTTACACAATTGCAATATTGTGTTCTACCGAATGCCCTCAGTACATGTCCGAATGTGTACAGTGTACTGTACAACTCAACTGTTACTTCGTTTAGTAATATAGTCACTAAAAACCGCATAGATTTATAAGTATTCAGTCCCTTTTTATAGCAGGGTTTCTTAACGAACAATAATGCCATTATCGTTAACATGGATATACGGAATAAGATGTTCTCAAGACTTCTTTATTTTGCTCATATGTTTTTAAAGTAATTAGAATGATACATATTGTCGACATGACGACATGTACGAGGATCTACATAAAGTCTCGGATAATATACGTAGAGCAATATATGCCGGACACTGTCTCTGAGGGCCCAATGAACCGTCTCCAAAATCATACACTTGATCGGATCCCAAAACATGAAGCAAAAAACGTGGAAGACCAGCCCTAACATATTGACCTACTAATGCACGTAAGTTGTATGATGCACAATACAACCCCCGAGAGAGGTGGGTCATTTACCACCACATTATTGACGCAGGATACGTCATGGGCAGCCTTTGGTCCGTCACACTATTGACGAATGGGTGCGTTAATGTCAGTCACTTTACCTGGGTGCGTCACAGGATACGTCATCATGCGTTCAACTAAATACGAACATTATATTTTATATATAAGCCCTACTCACCACCAATTAGGCTCTATTTTTTAGATTTGCAACTCCCGAACTGCACAATTTACTATTACGATACTATCACCGCGTGTACAGTGCAACAATTGCATGCGTAAAATCACCCGATCGCCAATATGACCTTTTAAATACCCATACCCAGCGTTCGAAATAAGAAAAATATATTGGTCATCCACCGGATAACCTAGGTTGGGAATTTGGTCATCCGCTAATATTTTTGGTCATCCGCATTTTTTCAGTGGCAAGCTCAAAAATCATATTTTAAGCGAGTCTTCATATATACACATACATATAATTATTGACAACTCCACATTAACTCCACAGTCACTTATTTGTTCTAGTCGTCACGGTTTTTTTTTAGTACGTCTCTCAATAGGACGACCAGCTGTAAGCCCTGAAATGCATCCTGATGATCTTCTTCTTCATTCGTATCTCCCGACTCCATTGGATCTGTATCCAGGTCATCCTCATCTGACTCAGCATCAAGTTTCACAACTGCAGGGTCGGTGTCGTCCACTGTGTCAGTGTCATCCTCATATACAGCTTCTAATGCATCCAGATGATCCTCTTCTTCATTCTCATCTCCCAACTCCATTGGATCTGTATCCAGGTCATCCTCATCCGACTCAGCCTCAAGTTCCACAACTGCAGGGTCGGTGTCGTCCGCTGTGTCAGTGTCATCTTCATTTGCAACTTCTAATGCATCCGGATAATCCTCTTCTTCACTTTTATCTCCCGACTCCATTGGATCTGTATCCAAGTCATCCTCATCTGACGCAGCCTCAAGTTATACAACTGCAACTGCAGGGTCGGTGTCGTCAGATGTGTCATTGTCATCCTCATGTGCAGCTTCTAGGGTTGGTTCATTCGCGACCATGACTTGTTCTTTCAGTACGTTCTCAATATGACGGTCAGGTCTATAGCCTCTAATGCATCCTCCTGGTGATCCTTTTCTTCACTTTCATCTCTCGACATTTTGGTCATCCGCCGGATGATCGGCCAAGAAAAACTGGTCATCCGGTGGTAGATTTGGTCATTTCGGATGACCGGATGGCCGCTATTTCGAACGCTGCCCATACCGGACATACCTCGGGGATGGACAGGTACTCATGCATATTATAAGACTAGTAATTGCCGCTCTTGAAGAAGAAAACAATCGGTCCCAATAAATCTCGAAAATCGTCAACGTAACCATTTTCTAGGAACAAAAACAATAACGTTGGTTGGAAATTCAAACCTCTAGCGGCACACCCGTCAACAATAATTTGAGTACCCCCTCCCCTGGAGGGTTAGGGCGTGGTAGAGAAGAGCGGGGCCTAGGTCAAAGAAATATGGCACCTCGGCGTACTGCATGAACAAGAAGTTATTAAGTTAATAATATATTGCAATTTGTGAACATTTCTTAAGACGGGTATTTTAAATATTACCTCTAATCAAAATTTATTTCTTGAATTTACCGATGCAAACGAAATAATGACAGTTTAAAGCGGCGAATTTTGACCGTCGACTCAACATCCGTCACTATGTAATAAACGTAAGCAAGGAGATCGCAGGTGAGGAACAGCGACGTGTCGTATAACTATTATTCGGAAATACCCGAATGTTGTATTACATACCGACGAATGCTGATTTATACGACAAATCAAACACTCGTCACTATGTAATAATATTAATCGCCAACAAACGGTTTTTACTGTGACGGATAAGACAGATATTTGTTTTCGATGCTTTTTATTTCCTGGATCAGGTAATATTGCATGCATAGGATAATATTTTCCAAGGGTTATATTTTTATCGAATTCAAAATTCTAAACCGTGTATATTGATGCGTACCGACTATCTAGAGTTCGCAATTTTTTAAATACGATTTTCTCGGAAACTAATTTTCGTATTGTGTTCAACATCCGTCACTATCCGATACATCCGAAGATATGAAAATTGGTAGAGCTAAATATGTCACATGATGTTTACTATTCTATATAAAGGCACATCATACATTGAGACACATTCAAATGAGTTAATGAATTGATTCAGTGTTTCTCATGATAGGCATTTTCCTAAAGAACAGTATATAAATTCCTGGATGGTTAACCCTTTCACTATTTATTTGATTGTAAATCTAAACGAACGTCTACCATGCCTAAAATATTGCAGGGGTTATGAGAAATTGTTGTAACATCTTCCAAAACCTCAATTTTGATACAAATGTTACCTTGGTGTTCATCTTATTATAGTAATATACATGAAATAAGTTTTCGGTAGTAATACTTTAGCACACTGCATTCCGTGGGATCATTGAGTATAAGTAGTTACAACTGACTATCCAGAAAGTAAATATCTAAAATATGCGCATGCTATTAACCAATGTGAGGTCTGGCGTAGAAGCATGCGCATATAGCAATGATCGTCTTCTCGTTGCAATAACAAGTGAATCGTGTGTTCATACAAGAAATACTGTACGCTCATTGTGCAATCGTTTTGGAATGAAAGTGGTATATATCACCTGGCACAGGATATGTGAATGGAAAATTATGGTGAACGAGTGGAATGTGATAGCTAACATCGCAGTTAATACTTCTTGAGGGATTGTATCTTAAGGAGTGAATATCAAACTTGATGCTGTTCATTTATGAATTCTAAGCATGGGGAGCGACATGAATTCAATTTGCGAGACGAACTTGAGCTTCGAGAGCGCCAAAGAATACATGTACACGGACGCAAATCGAATGTTTGTGTTAGTAGGAGTGCCAATTGTTCTAATAATAGGTACGATTGGAAATGCTGGATTTCTGTTCGTATTGTACCGAATAAAACCAATGCGAAATATAACTAACTTTTACCTAGCCAATCTTTCGATTGCGGATTTGTGTCTACTGTTAATGAGTTCATTGCAATATTTCTGGACCTATTCGCACTCTCCACTCGATGTGAACTTTGTTTTTTCTACCAGTTTTGGCTGTGCTCTGCCTAATTTCATAGTATATTGGTGTTACTTTTCTTCAGTGTGGCTCGTCACACTCGTTGCTACTGAACGATATATGGCGATATGCCATCCGTTTCAGCATCATATTGTAACTGGTACCAGTCGATCTATTCGTTTAGTGTCGATAGCATGGGGCGTAGCATTTGTAATGACATGTTTTGCGGCTCCATACGGTAATCCAGAGATAGTATGTATAGACTGGCCTGTAGATGGACTATACGCAAACTTGCAAATACGTGTTCCGGTCTGTCGCAGTACATGTGCTTGGTGTGATAAAGCGTTATACGCGATAGATCCCGCTCAGTTTATTCTGGCCTTTCTGATCAACACCTGTATGTACGGGAGAATTGTAATGATTCTAAGCAGGAGAACGTTTCCAAACCAAAATGGTTCTTCTCCATCAACAGCAGCTTCAATACGGCTACACGCCCAGAATCGTGACCAAGTGGCCCGTATGCTAATTGTAAATACCGTAATATTCTTTGTGTGCCTCATGCCCTACTGTATTACAAATGTGAATAGCCTACTCCGAGAAATTGATTCTAATGGATTTTTAACACTTGAGGAGAAGTTGATTCTGTCATGGATTTCCAAATTGACGACATTGTTGAATTCTGCGGCAAACCCATATTTGTATAGCGTCACGAATAAGCGATATAGAGATTCCCTTATGCAAGCTTTCAGTCGTTCTTATCAGAGGCATGACTATCGACGAGGGTCTTCATTTGTGTATACGAAAGGATCAACATTAGGGGAGACAAAAGTATAGGGATTATTATGGGAGTGAATGGGTGGGTTGAGCACAAACCCCCGTACATACTTGACTATATTTTGTAGCATTTAGTTCTGTTAGGTTAACACTTCAACCGAATGTAATCTCCTTGTGCGCGCTCAATTACATATATTGAGCAATGACTGCAATTAAATAACATCAACTGTTAAAAGGTTAGATGATTCATACAGTTTCATCTTTAATTTGTATGTAAATATATATGTCCAGAACAAATATCAATACAGCCTTGCGAGCTTTCGCAGGTCACATCTGGTCAAAACAAGTGACAGACTAGCTTCAGCGGGCGAGCGTATAGGGGCGGTATAGTCCCTAAAGAATCTCGGATTGCAGCTTGAAATGTGAACATTTCGGCCGGATTCTCGGCATAGGTCTTACGCGTTTTTTTAATAAAAAGTGGGAAACTTTCACGATTGTAATCTGAAATTTAAAAAGTACCGAAATATTCTTGGGCGATGTCTTGAAGACACATGTGAGAACAACTAGCATATTAACCACACAAAATAAAATATTACGTCGTTGAGAGGAGGCAATTATTTCAATTATTGGAAGAGATCGTGATATTCCTAAATCCTAAATCTGCTTGAAAACGCCAATTTAAAAAAAATGTCTACGATGTAACTAAGTAAGTATTCAATCAGAGTAAAATGGTGCTATTCAATCATTATATTAACCCGACTCCTTGTCCAGAGTACCGACCAGCGTAACAAACAGAAATATATAATTCTTGATTTGGTGCACGATATAAATGCAGAATGTTTAATTGCAAGCCGATCAGCGTAAACTAATATAAATACACGATTCTTGATTTAAGGTTCAAAGTATGTTACGTTATTGTTAATATTACGTAGTGAAATATAGCATGTATAGTGCGAAAACAGAAAATTACGTTTTCGAGAAAAAACGTGTTTGAGGAGGATGTTAATGTATAGTGACAAAGTGGTAGCACGTCGCAAGGAATAATTAAAAGACGAGATTACAGCCTTAAAACTAAACAAAACATGGCTCCAAATTTACAAGTCACCATGTAATACCACCAACAAATGATTATACTTACATTTTGGGTTTGATTGTATATATCATTGTTTGTAATGGAAAAAGAATCGTACTTATATATTTCAGTATGTAATACCACTATGTGTTCAATAGTTTTGAAACATTTTATCGTAGCCTAAGCAATATACATTGCTGTGTAAAAATCCAGTAGTGGTTTGCTAAATGCCGTTATTACTAGTATTACATTGACGTTCGGACTATAATCATTATAATACGTCATTATAAACAATATCAAAGCAAAATATTTACACTTTCATACGCCGATTAAGAAAGTATTACTGTGTTGTTTTAGTCTATTAGACTTGGTAGCATTGAGACAAATGTGGGGAAAGTGTACGTAAATGTATGTGGTCAGTTGCTAGTATCGTCAGCGTTCGAAATAGCGGCCATCCGATCATCCGAAATGACCAAATCTACCACCGGATGACCAGTTTTTCTTGGCTGATCATCCGGCGGATGACCAAAATGATGAGAGATTAAAGTGAAGAAAAGGATCACCAGGATGCATTAGAGGCTATAGGCCTGACCGTCATATTGAGAGACGTACTGAAAGAACAAGTCATGGTCGCGAATGAACCAACCCCAGAAGCTGCACATGAGGATTACAACGACACATCTAACTTGAGGCTGCGTCAGATGAGGATGACTTGGATACAGATCCAATGGAGTCGGGAGATAAAAGTGAAGAAGAGGATCATCCGGATGCATTAGAAGTTGCAAATGAGGATGACACTGACAGACACAGTGGACGACACCGACCCTGCAGTTGTGAAACTTGATGCTGAGTCAGATGAGGATGACCTGGATACAGATCCAATGGAGTCGGGAGATACGAGTGAAGAAAAAGATCATCAGGATGCATTTCAGGGCTTACAGATGGTCGTCCTATTGTGAGACGTACTAAAAAAAACCGTGACGACTAGAACAAATAAGTGACAGAAGAAATATAGTAGTTAAAAGAGAGGAGATTGTAAAATAAAGAGAAAGTTGTTTATGGAGCATAGAGGTTAATGTGGAGTTGTCAATAATTATATGTATGTGTATATGAAGACTCGCTTAAAATATGATTTTTGAGCTTGCCACTGAAAAAATGCGGATAACCAAAAATATTGGCGGATGACCAAAATCCCAACCTAGATTATCCGGTGGATGACCAATATATTTTTCTTATTTCGAACGCTGAGTATCGTCCAATACTGGAACACCCAGTATCGTTCGATACTGACACAAAGTTAAGGAACAGTTCCATTTGTACGCGATACATTTATCGCGACTGTATCGGGGCCTGATATGTTTTGGACCCGATGCTTTTCAAGTTGATACGCGATAAAATAGTCATCAGGCCCCGATAAAATAGACATCGGGGCCCGATACGAGGCCTCTGCCATACCCTGGGGTATGTTTAGCAAATAGAGCGGGACATTGTTTAGCAAATACACGAGGATAATACAATTTACGTTAAACATCCATAATCAATAACTTTATCTCTAAAAACATGAAATGCTGAATTTGTACCTTACAACTAGAATAAATAACCCGAAGCTCTATTTACATACCGACCACTTATCTTTCGTTATATTTAAACAAGCGGTAATACGCTACTCGATACATAATCCTTTGCTACTCGCAACTGTACGCGATAAAAATCTCATCGGGGCCTGATAAAAAAACCTCATCGGGGCCCGGAACATTCTCGCAATTTTGATCGCGTACAAATGGAACTGCTCCCTTAGTGATGTGACAATGAAGTGTGATTATATTAGCAAAATGGAGAGACCGATAACAATAATTATTTGTTTGTGTGCCTTACTTCTCCTGTTAATAATTTCGGATTGTTTTAGTCTGATATTAAACCCTTAGTTCCACTCTTACCAGCCAGATCCTTTATGGGAATATCTCAATGTTGAAATTTCTCCATTTTAACTCGATTTTATCTGACACACAAAAAAGAAACAGGTATAAGCTTCTCCACCCAGGGTACACTGGTTGTTGAAGCGGCCCTGTGCTTTTAGGATGACGTTGAAATATGTCTCTAATGTTCGTTGGGATATTTAATTAATGGCAAGTGTTCACTGCTTTATTAAAAACAAAACAGGTAACATCAAGGTTGGCTGGTCGATATTCTCTAAACTCCTAAACATTGTCCATCGGTATCAACTCCGTGTACAGTTCGTGCTGCCATGAATAACACACATTATCTTGATTAACACATCACTCTTATATCCAGTATGAACGGTATGGTCGATAAAAACAAGATCGCCAACAAGCTTCAATTTAATCATTTGAGATTGGTTCAATGTCTCCAGTGTCTACTGGTTACCATGTGAACGTCACATTTTGAGAGTCACAGTCAATATTAACTTTGGTCCATCTTCCGGTTTTCCAAGTACATGTAGGTGGGACGGGGATAATCTGCTAACAATAATTTGTGGGTGTAGGTAGGTGACTACTATTTTTGTTCCGTGTAACGTCATAATTAACATTGTTTGGTTCATCTATTCATTTTTTCCTTCTTCAAACGATTGATTGCGCTTTTCAGGGTGAAATAGTTGAGATACGCCGCTTGTAGCATGTAGTATACCACTAGATATATTCATTAAAACATTTAGAACAAACATTTAACGTAGTACGTGCCGCCAGTGTCCCGGTGGGTCATGTTAATGTATGTTGCGTGGGTTCGAGTTTAGTTCTATAAAACATTGGGTGGAGAAGTCATGTACAATTATCACGCATATTAAAATCAATCGGATACGGTGATAATTTGATACGTTGAAATTTTTAGAAGAATTTAAATTTTCACCGTGCCATCTCGTTTTTAACGTTAGTTTTGGGTCATAACAGCCAATACGAGGGCCATGCTGTTGTCGCAAGATGATATCAATGCCCATACTAGTCACCGCTCTATTCAAATATGCCATGTCATACAGGTGCTACGAAACACACATAGTATCAGTTCTTAACGACAATTCAATAGAGGTAATAATCCCTGCACTAGAAAATCTTTGGTATTAAATTAGATAATTTGAGCCAATATGTAATCTATGAGTTTTGCGTCTCGCCCAATATTTTAAAACTCATACCAAGACCAATACATATTGGGCGTAAATCATCCAATTTTATCATTGTTATGTTTTAAATCCAATATTATCCACACTTGAAGACGTGTGCGCAAGAAGTCAATAAGTCAATTTTTGGCCAGATTTAGTTAAACATGGTTTTGGGCAACTTTAGGGGTAAGAGACATGGGAATATTACTGGTTTTTTTAATTTGGAACCTTTAAATATGTTTTTAAGGGGAGTCCAATTTAGCACTGTCACAATGTGAGTGCAAGAAGTATGTAAGTCCACCCATTATGGTGTTTCTAAAACATGAACCAAAGTAAATTATCAATGTTACTGCACAAAACATAAATTTGTGTTGCACTTAAAAGTCAAAATATATTAATATGTTAATGGCCCACTATATTAAACAACTTAAATGGGGAAAAATGTCGTTTTATCATAAAATATGTTTTCATGCTATAATAGAGTTCGGCAACACTGTTTGTAACTCCACAAAAATAGAGCCAATGTTCTTGTCATTTTTCCTGTTTGTCTTTACTATCAGTATCCTTGGTAAAAGGGGCTAATTCACCCAAACTAACTTCCAATTTCATTGAATTACACTATAATTGCTAGAATGTAAATAAATAAATATTAGTATTAATTGTTCAAGGCTACAATATTGTTTGCAAGATTTATTATGAATTGGTAATATAAAAACTCTGTACAAATCCTATGGTGCCAACGTGAGCGCAAGAAGTGCGTAGGTCCAAAATCAATCAATTGATTAATATTGATCAATAAACAATGTAGTAACTAATTTTGTGTAGAATATACATTTCAGAAAAATAAACTATATACTCACCAAGTAATAGCCAAATTGAACTTTTACGTTGATTCCTACAATATTTTGTAAACTTTGTCAAATATTGACTTATTGACTTCTTGCGCTCACGTCTTCACTTCAAAACATAACAATGGTCAAACTTTGTTGCTCTTTAAGTTCTTTGAACGTTACAAAAAAGGGAGAGGCTAAAAATTACAGCCCAGAGAATTAGCTTTCATTTGCTTTAAAAATGAATAACATCGGATATTCCTCTGCAAAGTTATGATAACTTTTGCGCCTCCAAGTCCGTCGCGAAGTCGAAAATGTCGTTTATAAACGCATGTATTTAATCTCATTTTATCTCATTTCTGCCAAAAAATGTTATATTTTATTTGATTACTCAAAGATGTAATGCATTTAGTGTTCTAAGATACCTTTAATAGGTGAAAACTTCATTTTTAAATCAAAATTAGTTAATTTGATACAATAAAATGACGATTAATTACCTTTAATTAATGAATATTAATTATTCGTATTTACAAATGACCCGAATTTTAGTTATTATTGTCCAATTGCTTAGATCCTAATTCAATCTGTAGCTTTATCAATAAGCTTTCATTTGCTCTTTGTCCCAATACTCTACAATAAATAGTTTTTGAGATATCTTGCGCGCAAGGTGTCCTCGTAGTAAAAAAGATGATCAAATATGGCCGTCGTCCATGGCAACGGGTCACATGACCGACCAAGTAGTGATACTTTTTTAACCTACAACACTTAAGGTACATACCCAATTAACATTAACAGTACCTTTAATATTGGAGACAAATTAGTTTTAGTAAAATGTTGTTTTAGCTGGTTTAAGGGGACTCAGGGTTGAGAGCAGATAAGCAGATCTACACGCGCCCCAGTACATCAAAGAAATCGGTGTACAGTAGCTAGCCAAGAACCAGTCTAGTCCCATTCAAATTCAGTCAAAGCAATGACTGATTACGGAAGACTGAATATAGATGTGGGTTCAGTCTTATACAGACTGACCAGACTAATTTGTACTTTTCAAGTTGATGGGTAGCCAAGAACAAACTCAATAAAAATACGCTGCGGAATGATCTGCAACTTAATATACTAGATTCTGACACACTTGATGTACCATTGATAAAACCTGTAACGATAACATGTCACTTTTATAATGAAGACACAGTGATCACGTGTGCATGGAAAACTACGATGCGAAGACATGATCATACACCAATAACGAATTCGTTGGGAAGGAGTTAACAAATTAAATCGTAAGGATATCATAGCATACATCTGACGAAACACTTTTGACAGAATATCACTCATGGACTCATAAATAGGTCAATAGTATGATCTGAGGAATGATTTTAAAAAGGCTGTACATAATAACGGAATAACTACAAGTTAACAATGACAGACCTTAGCCTACTATATAGATCAGATCAGAAATTATAAAAAACACGTCCACGTCAAGTCATAACATTGGATGAAGACAAAGCGATCATGTACGTGCATGTCGTGAAATGATGAAGACAAACTACTCAATACAGTTCAGCAGACCATACATTATTCAAAATGCATTATATTCATATTTTATTAGGCCATCAGTCAACTCTGATGATCCAATCTACGTTGAACTGTCGGGCTGGGTGTACCTGCACATAATTTACCATTTAGTGGTGGGTTTTCCCCTTTTTAATAGCTTTATAAAGGAAAGAGGGAATGAGGTTTGACATTGGTTTTAAAGGTATTAATTAGGACGTTATACACCTATCAGTTGTAAGACGCACTATACGACGAGAGGTGCGTCGTGGGTGCGTCGTTTACCAATAATTCTTGACGGAGGGTACGTCAGTGGCAGCCTTTGGTCCGTCAAAATAATGACGGAGGGTGCGCAAAGGTCCGTCACTTTACATGGGTGCGAATGGGCTGATAGTTGACTGAGGGTGCGTATTTGGATGGCAATGGTCCGTCGTTTTTTTGACACAGGGTGTGTCATGGTACATGAGAAGTTGACGCACCTCGGTAAAGTGACGTACCACTCCCGGGGGTCGTATAGTGCGTCTTACAACTGATAGGTGTATTATTTTATGACTGACCAAAGCCTGAACATACATGTACCTGCAGTTATTGGCATGGTTGAGAAGTGATGTTTTCCAATGATGAACTAATTTTACTAAATAGTTATCTACTAAATAGCCATCTATGTGTCGGGAATATTTGCGGGAACTAAAGTATGTTCAGAATTTAAAAATACCAACACCACATATATCTAAATCTGTGATCCAATGATTAACTCATTTTTACTAAATAGTTATCTACTAAATAGCCATCTATGTGTCGGGCATAAGTTTGCGGGAAATAAAGTCTGTTTCAGAATTTATAAATACCAACACAACAGATATCTAAATCTGTGATCCAATGGTGAACTAATTTTTACTAAATAGTTATCTACTAAATAGCCATCTACATGTATGTGTTGGGCATATTTGCGGGAACTAAACCTGTTTCAGAATTTATAAATACCAACACTACAGATATCTAAATCTGTGATACTCGTTTCAAAATAACCCACCAAATGTAAAGGTCATTCTTTGAACATGATACAAATACTACGGAAGCAAAAACGTTTGTTACGGGCACCCATGAATAAAGTGGATCCGCTCTAAACATTGTACACATCGAATGATAGTATTTAACATCCTTGTACTTATATAACTAATTAAGTGACTTTTCTTGCTAACATTGAAGACACGGTTGGTATATAAGGTTTTTATAGTCACGACCTATGACTCTAATATACATGCTCACTACCACAATAACAACATTAATCATGTTTATTATTGAATGTGTCGGTTTTATCGTCACGAGTTGATTAAAACACGCGCTAGAAACGTCCATGCTCAAGAAGTAGTGATAATAAATAACTGTCGATGGCAACATGATGTTCTAAATCCTGTTTCTTGTAATAAATGCCCTACACATCTCTCAAAATGTGTATAAATCTACCAAAAAAAATAATCAAATGTCACGTAGATATCATTTGATATTATATATAACTACATTTGCATTTTTTTCAATACCACCAGAACATCTGATGAGCGATCGTAGATAAGTGACATTACATTTATAAGTACATAGTGAATGTGTAATGATGACGCTGTCCTGACAAGTATTTTTTTAAATAATGGTAGCTGTCCTCACAAAATGTAAAATTGCTATGTTAATTTTGCTAAAAAAATTATAACATTAATTGAAATTAATAACAAAATGTTTCAAATGATTTAAGGAAACTATTCCAGCACATATCAAGAACATTCAGCACAATATTAATTGTATTCAAGAGACACCAGGTGATCTGGAATTTACGTGTGTATATCACAAAGTGAAGAATTAAGTAAATTGTATTACTCATTTTCTTGAGTGAAATTTATTTTTGAGTATAATATTATTTGCTCCCACAGTGGAGATATAATTTACTCATATATTGAGTAATGTAGTCAAAATTCACTCTTCTACAAATGAGAACATATGTTAAAGAGTAAAATTTACTCCAAACCAGAGTAATTTTGACGCAACATAATGAGCAATTGGTTAATCAAACGTGTCGAAGTAACATTCCATATTGAGTAAAATATTGTTACAGTGTACTGATGATCAAGTTGTTGTTTTTTCCTATCTTAAACTGTATTTCATAACCACTGTATCGATTTTGCTGAAATTGATGGTGTAGATTTCATACAGATAATTGACTAAAGTGTTCTGTTTCTAATCGAACAAAGTATTTGATATTGTGTTTGGATATGTCATTCTATCACACGTGCAAATACTTCAACCTATAAATTAATACTGAACATCCTAAGGCTAGATAAAGAACCAGGCTTCGACTTTATGTTAGACTATGAACGTTACCTTTTTATTATTGAGTCTGTTCCTTGTTAGTTTCAGTTAATGTTTTGAACGAAGATTTTTCGTCTCTCATTATTTCAATTTTCCCCGCCGCTTATTTCTTGGTAAAGGCCCTGTCACACCATAGCGTATGGCCTGAACGTGGCCTGAACGTATGCCGACGTATTCAAAAAATAGCTCGAAAATTGTCAGAGTCCGAGAACGTCCAAGAACCTCCAACTTCCCAACGAATTGCGTCAATATCGGTGATGGAATAGGACGTATCCATAGCGTATTAAACGTATACATAGCGTATGACTAACGTATTGATAGCGTATCACTAACTTATAACAAACTTATGACAGCGTATCACAGCGTATGCGATCGGCGAGCGTATGACCAACGTATTCGTAGCGTATGTCTGCCGTGCTCGACGTATCCTCAGCGTATCCTCGGCGTACAACGAACACGTGACTTATGCCGTTGCAGAAATTGAGTTTCGTACACGGCGGGACAAGTGTTGCCAGATCAAGTAAACGCAGCCTAGATGATAACTATTAAAATATCTAGAAGGGTAAATCTATATGTCCAACCTATAACTTAAGACGATTAACGTACCTCTAACGTATGTCAGCGTATGTCTAACGTATGTCAGCGTTTGTAAACGTATGTCTAACGTACCACGAACCTATCGGGAACTTATGCAGAACGTAAGTTAAGCACACGTTGAGTACGTCGAGAAATTTTGAACATGCTCAATAATTTTTCGCGGGCTCGACGTGTTCCAAATTTTCACAACGTATTACAGCGTGCTCTTAACGTATACGACGTATCCCAAACTTACCCCTAACTTGTATCAGCGTACACCAACGTACGCCAACGTACGCCAACGTATGTTTCGATATTTCGCATACGTTGTTATACGTTCAGGCGATACGCCATGGTGTGACAGGGTTACCGTACAGCTAGCGCGCATTCGGCGTTTTGGGAACTTATGGAGGGTTTGAGTATATAAATGGGTCCCTTGAGTATCTCATCCTCACTTCTTTATGGTCTGTCTTGGCCTTCTTGCTTTTCCCTCCTCCTCGGCGGCCTCGGCCCCTGGTTGCTTGCTTGTTCTTGGGAGGCATGTTAACTGCTTGATGACATCGGCGGAAATGATGTAATGTGAGATCGGCGCGGTATTTACACGTGCTACAGCGGCATAATAAGCCACGTGTTAGTTGTACGTCGAGGATACGCTGACGATACGTCGAACACGGCAGACATACGCTACGAATACGTTAAGTATACGTTAAGCATACGTTAGTCATACGCTCGCATACGCTGTCATAAGTATGTTATAAGTTAGTGATACGCTATCAATACGTTAGTCATACCCTATGTATACGTTCAATACACTATGGATACGTGACAGGGCCTTACACGATCGCCCGGCATAAGCTGAATACGTGAGAATACGTCGAAACTCGTTGGAAATACGTCAGGCATATGTTAGACATACGGCACATATACGTTATCAACTCGTTATCACTACGTTGGCTGTACAATTCCCCCAGCCTACGTTCATCAACGTATACCAACTTACGAGTAACGTACCACTAACGTATGTCAGCGTATGTCAACGTATATTTAACGTACCACAAACTTACCGGGAACTTATGCAGAACGTATTAAGCACACGTTGAGTAGGCCTACGTCGAGAAATTTTGAGCATGCTCAATATTTTTTCGTGGTCCAAATTGTCACAGCGTATCACAGCGTGCTCTTAACGTAAACGACGTACCCCTAACTTATATCAGCGTACGCCAACGTACACCAACGTATTTTTCGATATTTCGCATACGTTGGCATACGTTGAGGCGATACGTTATGGTGTGACAGGGCCTTAACATTTATCATTTATCATTATTCCGTGTCCTATCTTTTTCTCGTTATGCCGATGCTCTTATCATAATTGTAACCTGTTTGTCCTTTAAAATGCTCATTCTAGCCCTATATTTAGTTTCCAGACATGTGCATTGAAAGCCATTCTCACTATAGGAATGTTTTTCTACCATTTTTTTCTGTAAATAAATAGTTTAATTGCGCACAATAGAAGTAACCAAACTGCTAATGTTACGCTCGATCTTCATCATGAAAAAGGTGTAAAGCTAGACAGAATCTGTGATAAAGACACACTGATTACGTTAGGAATAATATAATTAAAGTTGATCGACGGATGGATATAAAACACGTTGTGGATATCGATGGAAAACACACTGTAAATGACACAGCCATTTTGACAGACTATCGTTGACGGGCTCGATCGAAGACAGACTATGATTATGACACATTTTCTTTGATGCACTATTGATCGGATGAAATAGTGCAATGTGTTTATTGTTAAAATACTCAACCACATTTATTTTGCTTAAAATATCCTTCACATAATGAACCTTAAGACAAATATATTATTAAAATTATCTCTATCTATCAGCACCAAACTATTTCCTAGCTCGATAACCTGATCTGAAATGCTATGTAGGGCCATGGAATGATAGGACTTATACTAATATGTCGGATTGCCTAAAGTTTACAGCTTCATGTCATATCACATAATATCTTGCAATGTTGATCATGTGAACTGCTGAACAATGTACTATACAAAGTAACCTGAACGCATTACTCGGTATCAGAACCAACATTGTCCCTTCGGCCTTTTAACAACTACCCCCAGTGTAGGTAAGGTAGATCAGAGTCCCCCGAGGTTGCTAACAAATTAGGAGATAAACTGGTTCGTTAAAAGCGCGATACAATGTATTCCTTGGTGTATGTGACCAGGCAGGGCAAATCTTATTTTAGCATACTCGATGAAAACTTTCTGCAGTCAGAGTTTGCCAGTCTGTAATATTCAGGGGATCTGCCTGGAGATATGTAATGCCGTAGCGTGATAACGTTGGATGAGAAGGCATTAAATGGCTATCAATCTATATATATACAATACAAATCTACTTATTACATTTAAAATGTCATTTGATTGTCAAACGTGAGTAACCGTCATGCTGGTCATGGAGAAATACGTATTTCAAAAAGACACATTAAACCATCCAATTGTATTGGATGTGAATTCTTTGCAATGAGAGAGTTGCACCAGAATGTGTTCTTGTTGAAACAATTTAACAATTGAAAAAATACTGTATTTATTTATTGATTGAAAGTATAATGTATTAGTACGAGGGTCATTCAATAAGTTTTACCTCCTCCCTCATAACATCGCTAATATGAATGTCAGCCTCGTGACATTTGTCACGATTATAGCTCTGAATCATGGCTACACATATATAGTAAATACTAATTTATATCTGTTTCATTTTTGCTCTGATGTGGTCGAAGCCAGAGAGAGATTTTGGACAACGGAAACGGACAATATATCTCAAAATAAACACATATTTTTCGGTTTTGTCTCCATATTGTATGGTTATATATTAGAATATTGAAACCCTAACCTTAACCCTAACCCTACCTTATGACTAGTGGTCCTTATGACTAGCTGGTAGTCCCCCTTAAATCAACTAATGACATGAACGCTAACGGCCTTTAAAGTGGGTCTACCTCTAGTCAAAAGGGTCGCTAGTCATAAGGTTCATAAGTCATAAGAGTCGCTGTCATTAACGTGTAGTTCCCTATACCACGAGTGCGCTAGTCATAAAATGGGGCAGAAAACAAAAGGCCCGCTAATCAAAATGATGATATGAAACAAATAGTTCCCCAGTTATAATAATACATAACGGTTCATTAGTCGTAATTACATTAAGGGTCGCTAGTTATGAAATGCATAAAGGGTCTTTAGTCATAATAAAAAGGTCACTTTTAGAATGAAAGTTCATCTGTGTTGGTGATAAAAAATATGACCCGATTCTGACGTCACACCTCAAAAAGGTCAAGTCGAGTCATTATTCTGCTGATGAAAGGTGTAGAAACACCTGCAAATTCCAGGTAATTATTTCTTGTGTTGAGATCGAAAGTTTAACTTCATATTAAAAAGGTCGCTAGTTATAATGTTTCATAAGGTCCGCTAGTCATAATTAAATAAAAGGTCCAATACTTCCAATAGCCAATACTTCGACAAGAACATCCACCGTTTCTTCCTTCTTTCGCCAAAAACAACATCGTCAATACCGGGGTGCTAATACGACAAGGTCCGAGACAATTTTTATCAACCTTAGAACCATTTCGATGGTCAAGGAGCTCACAGATGGTGGAAATCTAAGATAAGTAATCAATGTCACAACATTAGGCTTTGTGTGTGCCTACATGTTTACGCGCTTTCAGAATTCACGCCACTAAATGGTTTCTCCATAGGTTTACATAAATGGTTGTTACAAAAAGCCCATTTCCTGGCTTATAAAGCGACTGGATTTTTCAATTTGACATTTTCCTTAAATTTCATGATATCTTTGATTATTTAATCAAACAATTATATATGGTATCCCTGAAAATTGCTAGAAATTAGCTCCCAGAGTTGGACAACTGGTGTAGCGCCCTCATTTTCAGAAAAAGCTGAGAAATGTTACCAGAACATTTACAATCAATATGCATAAAAAACCTACAAAATGCATTGAAAATATTTATTTTTGCACTGTGGTTATTAGGTAATAGTCCTAAAATCAGGATTAAACCACAACTTTGGAGCAATAAGTACCATTTCTGATTAATTCTGTAAACATTGGGTCACAGGAAGCCCAGCTGACAAACAAAGTTTGATTGACTTCGGCAAGGACTAAAATTAATTACTGGTGTGGAATCTTAAGGTCTATGTATTATGATCAGGTTGTTGTGTTGTTGTAATGTACTGGGGCTAAAGTAACTAGTTCTTGTTTCAGGTTACAGGATGTGAGTGCGGCAGATTAGCTTAGTGGTAGAGCACTCGGTGACATGCTATTTGGTCTAATACCCATTTAGTCTAATACCAATTGTGTAAGACCAGTTGGGCTAAATGTCAGTTGGTCTAACATCTAATTGGTCTAATAACCAGTTTGTCTCAAACCCAGTTGGTCTAATGCCAATTGGTCTAATATATTATAATTTCCACTTGGTCTTATATCCATTTGGTCTAATTCCTATTTGGTCTAATACCCATATTGTCTAATAGCCATTTGGTCTAAAACCCAATTGGGCTAAATGTCAAATTGGTCTAATATCCACTTGATCTAATATCCAATTGGTCTAAACACAATTGGTCTAATACCAATTGGGTCTAATATCCAATTGGTTTAATTCCCAGTTGGTATACTATCCATTTGGTGTAATTTCCAATTGGTCTAATATGGTAAGTTGGTAAAATAATCATTTAGTCTAAAACCCAGTACTATGTATACATGTTGTCTCAACCCAACTACAAGAGAGATATTTTGAAAATAGTATTGTGTATATATACACAATACTATTTTGTAGGTCTCTGTGTTTATAATTTAAGCCATGTTTCTTCTGCCGGATCTGCCCATTTCAAAAAGTTGAGAAATGGTAGGGTAAAGCTCGAGAGAAGGACGACCATACTTTCTTGCCGGACAAGGTTCCTCGGTAGTGGACTTTCCATTAATTTCCACAATCGTTCACTTATTTTCTAAACCGGTAAGACCCGTATAAGGTTTTGGTGGGATTTAGATGCAAGTATGTGTTCCCACCATCTGTGATTTATTATTTTGCATTATTTTGCATTTACAGTTTTTAAAATATTGTAGAAAATGACCATAAGGTGCTATAGTAGTGTTTGTTTTATTCAAGGCTATCCACTATGTGAGCTTAAATAACGTATGTTTCCCTATACCTGCAATTCATTTGCAGGTACGTTGTTACAAATCTAGAAACAACGACAACCATGGCTCCTGCAATTCCTTATAGTTTAGCAATTTCGTGTTTCACTGTTCCAGTAATTCCTTAAAAGACTACCAAAAAAGGTTTGTTTTCTTGTTCATACAGTAACTGTATCGTTTAAGATCAGCTAATAACATACGTCTCCATGCTTCCGAAATTCCCTCAAAGAACATCGTATAAACATAATCTAATTAAACCGTACATTGATGTTACTATTAAGATTGGCGATGTTTCCACATAAAGAAAATGTTATTAATAGTATATGATGTTTTTGCTTGCACCTGAAAGTGCGTCACAACTATAAGTGATGGAGGAGTAGAGGTTGGCCTTATATCTAAAAGCAATAGCTTCTCAGTTTTGAACATACTATTTGGTGAATGTGATGTAATACAAACTCTTACAATATATATTTTGGAATATCATACACTCAATGTAGACTATTTGTTTACATTTACAGCGGCCATTTTGATGGCCGTCTTGGATTTAAAGTATGTAATTACCAAATATACTGGATATGAGTTACTAGTGGTCTAATACATACATCCAAATGTTAGAACTATACTTTCATCATATATTTTGGTTGATATTATCCCATTTTATGGAATTTTGACAATTTGTTCAGTCATTTTGGGACCCATTTGGGGGCCATTTTGGATTTTTAAGTGTGTTAACAAAGCATAAATACTAGATATTATGAGTAACTAGTGGTCTAATACATACATCCCATCATTATTACTATATTTTAGTCATACATTTATGTTGATATTATCCCATTGTATGGAATTTGACAATTTTTGCAGCATCTTTGGGACCCATTTTTGGGGCCATTTTGGCAGCCATTTTGGACTTTTAACAATGTTAACACAGCAAAAGTACTGGATATGAGTTATTACTGGTCTAACACATACATGTACATCCCATCGTTACAAGTATATTTTCATCATACATTTTGAATGATATTATGCTACTCTATGGAATTTTGAACTTTTTAAACTAGTTTGGGCAATTAATTTGGCGGCTATTTTGGTTTTTAAGTATGTTTACAAAGCGAAAATACTAGATATTAGTTTCTAGTGGTCTAACACATACATCCCTTTGTTAAAACTATACTCTGATCATACATTATTTGAGTTTAAGTGTAACATACGGTAGGTTTCTATTTTTGGGACCCCCTGAAACAACCCCACGGTTAGTGGGGTGCCTTCGGATTTGGGCTGATTACACAAGATATTCTTATTCCTCATGAATTTCTGGTCTAGAAAAACTACATGAGATAAAGAACGCCTCCAAGTGATACCTTGGTCATTTTTAGCCTGGTCTAAATGGTAAAGTGTGCATAACCATGAGCATACCCATAAACTGCCACGGCTGTTTGACTGTACGATTTATAATTAAAATTATGGAATAAAAAAAGATTACATAGTGGCCCCGTTATGGTTTGACCTGATTTAGGTAGCGCTAATGAATACGAGTATACGGTGAAAATGTCAAGAAAATTGTTTGAGCATTTTCTACTTTACCCACATTTTACATGTAACTCTTTGGGAAATGTGGCCGATGAGGGCGCTATTATAGTAAATAATAATATTCAAAGCTAAATTTCTCAGAAATGGCACCAACAAATGTTCTGTAATTTCTACAAAAGATGGCCAGTATATTCAGGTACTTGAATCAGTTAAAACCAGAACCGGGCCAGCAAGTTACGGTGTTCTCAGAATGAAACGGACAAATTATGTGGGATCAAACAGCCGTGCTGCTCATGTGCATACCCATGAGCAGCTCGAGTCTTCTTGCTCAGTTTTACCCAAAGATTATTGTCACCAAGTTTGGCTGAGAGAGAAGAGTTGGACTTTTTATATGAGAGCCATTAAAACAGGCCGAACCTAACCAGAAGGGATAACTAAAAAGGAACATTGACGTGTACTGTACAGGGTGAGTAAAAAAAAAGTGTACTCAATTTTGGGATTTTATATCTTAAATCTGTGCTAATATTTCACTGATGTTTTATAAAGTCAGACGGGTTATCTCATTAGCTTTCAAAATAATTTTAGTTTGTTGAAATTGGTTGTCGTAAACATATTTTATGCTCATTTGCGTCAAACTAAACATTTTATAAACCGAACAAGATTTGCGATAATTGCTCTCATAAGATCAATTGAATTCCACTCTTGAAAACGGTTCACATTCGATTCCGAGCTGAGTCCGACTATCACAAAAGCAACATTTGTTTTGGTTGTTCCTAAATTCGTGTAGTAGTAACATTGATTTGTTATTATTTTGTATTTAATGTTTGAATACATAACCGACAATATTTGATTTGTCTTTATTAGTTAGCTATTATGTACCATACATGAACTTCTTGTTTATTTTAAATATCAAGCATTATTGAGTAAAATATTCAATATTGTGTTCGGTATCAAAATGCAGTAACTTTACTAAAATAATCATATCTGGTAAATGAAACCAATGATGATGATAGTGAATAAATGCATCTATTGCCGCATACATTAATAGTTGCCTTCATATTTTGATAACAAATATTTGTAATATTTTTATTTATTTTGAGTACACTTTTTTTTTGACTCACCCTGTATGCCATGCAAATATGTCTAAGGTGATGACCTGTATAAAACATGCACATCTGATCAGCCATACTACGAAAAAACAACCCCACATTATTTGTGTTTGCAAAAATCTGATATTTTGGCGGCTATTTTTTTGTTGCTGAATATCTGAATTTGCTTAATGCTGACAGAGTGTCAGCAGTTTATATGTTCAAATTGATGGTCTGAAGTATCAAAATCCATCAAAAAACAAACTATAATAAACAAAACAAGCTTGGACCCAAACAATGGAAATTGCTGCCGCACTAGGGTGGATTACGACCTGTCAAGAACAATGATCCCACTGAATATCAGATGTATTGCCATCAACAAGCTTTAACAGTGTTTAATGCTAAATTAATTTGATCAAAAGTGAAACTGTAAAGAGTCAACAGGAATACATTAATGAATTTATTACAGAAATCAGATTATAAAATCATCATCGATTATAACTTTAGAAGTTTCTTGTTGTTTTGTATTTTCAGTGATTGGAAAGTCAAGTGTGTATTTTGTATGTATCTGAGCATGGACATTGCAGCAGACTATATTCAAACTCGTGATACTAACACCTAAACATCTTATACTAAATGCTGTTATCCGTGCTGTTGAGGAGTGTGTAATAAGAATCACTGGAGAAAAGTCATATTCGGTTATACAGATGGGTGACATATACCAGTGTACACTTTACAAAACACGCGTTAAAGCGTGTGTAAGCGCCGTGGGTACGTACGACCTGACTACAGTGCCATACAGACCATTTTCTATTAGTTTGCTCAACACGTGAAAAACAGGTTGCGCGTTCGCTCCAATAACGCAACAACGCGTTCTCCTCGTTCTCTCGAACTCATGATATGCCAAATGTGCAGAAGACTTCGCGTTTATCTTTGTTTTAATTGCCGAGCACTGGGGAAAAGCCGAGCTCTGTCAAAATACGAAGAAAAATATTACGCACTGGGTTATGTGCTTCGATTAATCCACACCCTTTCGGGCCGTTAATTATTGGATCATTTTTAAGTTTTTCGATACTTTTTGTGAGGAGTTTAGGTTTGGAAGCTGGTCAGCCCTCTGATCAAAGTCAAATTCTTACTTGCCGCTCGACATTTATTACTCAAGTTGGTAATCAAACCAAGACGCCCGTGGAAATCCTCAATTTAGCTTACAAAGTTGCTCATTAAATTACACATTCGGCCAATTCAAGGCAGATTTTTATAAACATAAATTGATCGAAAAAACGGTATCCAGTCATCAATGCAGTGTCTGTAATCTTTCTGGGGAATCCACAATCCCCGGAAGGTTGTATTCTAATTATTTTAAAAAATGACTCTGCCAGACAAAAAGCAAGAATCAACGAATCAGTGTCCTTAATTTACCGGTAAAATGAATGGCGGTTAATTAAGATTAATTCACAGTAAAATATTGATGGTTTACATTTTTTTCAAGCCCGTCATATCATTAGACCCAGTGTATACAGATATATTTAGGGTTTCTATAAATTTGAATTATGTCAAAATGTTGTATGATTATTATTTTTATTTTTAAATAATACATGTTAACAAACAATATATGTTGCTAAAATCATTAAAATCAGTGTTAAATGGCATTATAATGATTTGAAAATAATTATCAGCCAACTACCCAATTATAGAAACCCTGTATAAAACATATGGTTCCAAACTGAGCTCAAGAAAGACCTAAAATAAATAGTCCAAAATAAATAAATTGATCGATAAAGCTTATACAACATTTTATGTCAAACAATCATATAACGTATATGATAAAACTATAACCTACAATATTGTCAATTTTCATTACAATAGCACCTTATGGTCATTTTCTACAATATTTTTAACAACCGTAAATGCAAAATAATACAAAATAATAAATCACAGATGGTAGAAACACATAAAAAAGTGTCTGGCACCTTCACTTCTTGGTGATTTCATGATCTTTTTGATACCCCTCGTTCATCTACATCACACCAAGACCTTATATGGGTTTCAAATACAAAACAAGTAAACGATTGTGGAAATGAATGGAAAGTCCACTCCCAGAGAACCCATTTCCGGCAAGAAAGAATAACCGTTCTTCTATCGAGCTCCAGCCTACCATTTCTCAACTTTTTGAAATGGGCAGATCCGGCAGAAGAAACATGGCTTTAATTATAAACACAGAGACCTACAATTATACACAATGTTATTTTCAAAATGTCTCTCTTGTAGTTAGGTTGATACAACATTATATGTAATTAATGGGTTTTAGACTAAATGATTATTTGACAAACTTATACCATATTAGACCATTGGATATTAGACCAAATGGATATTAGACCAATTTGATTTTATACCAAGTGAATATTAGACTTATTATATTAAATCACAGATGGTAGATCCCAATTGGATAATATAGACCAACTGACATTTAGCCCAACTGGGTTTTAGACCAAATGGATATTAGACAATATGGGTATTAAACCAAATGTGAATTATACCAATTGGATATTAGACCAAGTGGAAATTATACCATATTAGACTAATTGGCATTAGACCAACTGGGTTTGAGACAAACTGGTTATTAGACCAATTGGATGTTAGACCAACTGACATTTAGCCCAACAGGTATTACACAATCGGTCTTAAACTAAAATAATAAAGATTTAAAAAAAATTAAAAAATCCTAGGGAATTGTATGAGGAGTATTAAACTAGTATGACAAAATTTGACAAAATATATTTTGAGTTATCTTTGCAGAACTTAAAATGGGTCAAAAAACGGGTTTTCTATAATTTTTTCCAAAATGGTCAATTTCATGATCATGGTTGGATTCATTGAACCCTTTCTTACAACAAAAATGTATACTTTTATATAGATGAGATGAATAATGAAGAAGTAACGGCAGTTTTACGGAGGCTGTACCTTAAGGTGCACAGCCCCCTTAAATATACCCCACAGTAATGGAGTACCGTAGATACTCACCATATAGCACCTTTTTATCTCTGATATACAGGGCGCCATCTCGCGATCAAAACGGCTTTTAAAAACTTATTCTTAAAGGCACTTCCGAATCTCAAATGTTTGCCCCGGGCAAAAGTCATATGACTCGCTACATACCCGAGTTCCGCGTACACGTATCATATAAACCCCATGATGCAATGTTGATAGCTCGCGTACCGAAAGATTGGCTACAAACAGCAAAATGTACAAACAAAATTTATGTCTAGAAATGGTTATTCACGCAATAATCTGTAAGGCCAATTGTTATTGAAAGAAGCCAATCATCGTTGAATCGATTCTTATTTCCCATCTGATCTGTTTGTTCGTTTGAGACGTGGAATATTTTTTATATTAATTGAATTGTGCGGTACGTTGCTTTCGCGGTTGCTTAGGCGAATATCAATTACATTTGCAAGATTTAAGACTTTGAGGGGGAAATTAAATATAAATTTGACGGACATCCAAAGCAACAATTGGAAATTGGATTCCAACAAAAATTGTAACATAATGGATGTTATCAATATTGGTTTAATATACCATTTGGTTGTAAAATAGCATATGGTGGAATGTCCAGATCCGCTTTATTTATCTGATCTTACAAGTATGATCAAGTCAGTCAATTTTCAACAATGTGGTCAAAACTATTGTACTTTGTTCATGATTGACTACTTATCTATTTTTGGGAATCGTATCCCGTGTTTGAGGCGAATAAGTATTGTAATACTCACCATTTTTAAGTTTCATATCATGACTTGGCCAGTCAGACAGACTTTTGATTCCTTTTATGAAACGGGACCCAGTGTTAGTGTTCTGTTGCCAATCATTTGTAGATTTGATAATGGTATATGGATAGTAGAAATTCCTACTCGCCATCATCACATTGCTCTCTTTTTAATCCATTTCACTTCCTTGATCCACCGTTTACACGTTCTTCATGTTTATTTATCATCCTAGCCTCCTCCTATACGTGACTGATTCTAGTAGTTGGGACAATTATCAATAAAGTTCAAACCGAACAAAATTGTACTACTTCTGTATAGATTACGCATAACGCACGAAGACGGCCGCGTCTGGAGAATATATTTTCATTTTTTTTATCATAATTATAATTACATTTAACCGATGATTCTGATTTTTCAGATAATTGTTCAATGTTCGTCCCTTAGTACCGTTTCTCCTCCCTTCCTCGCGCCTTCCTTTCATTTCGCAATGCATGTGAATTTTGGAATGGTTGAGATAATCAATAAAGTTCATACCGAAAAAATCGTACTACCTCGTATAGATCACTCTGGGACACCCTGTATACAAGGGCGTCAATTCCCTTTTGAAATGTGGGGGATGACATCGGCGTGGGGTCCAGGGTCCGCTTAGGGGCCCCGGGGTGCCCCTAGGAGCTATCGGTTTTCTGGCGTTTCCAGCTCTGGGGGCACTCATGGGGAATATTTTTTTGTTTAAAGTCACACATTTTCTTTTCGTACAGTTTTCTTTATTTTTTATCATATTGTAGAGAAAGTTGTTTGATACAAAAGCCTAAAACACTTTGAAAATACAGAACCTCTCATATTCAAATTATAACTTAAACAAACATCCAAAACAAGAACATGGTTGTATGCTCAAATCCAAATTATTTTACTTCAAACATTAGTTTTTGTCATTGTCTTCAAAACAATTTTAAATTTGGAAATACAAACTTCCCCTAATTGATAATGATAACCATAAATAATTCAACTTCAATAAATTAACCAACAATTCACAAATATTAAATTAAAACACCAAACATGATTTTTTTTTTAAATGCCCTATTGGTATCATATGTCATACGTTGGGGGCGGATTAGTACCATAGAACAATACTGTAATGTGCCTTTCTTTCATATAGTATAACTGAGGATCATTGATTTTCAATGTCAAAACATTATTGTCTAAGCTGATGAAACGCTTACCAGATTTCGTTCTCATTTGTGTTGGAATCTAACACAACTGTGCTGGTGCTTTGGATATTGATTCGCCTTGCAACCGCGAAAAACCCGCGAACCACACAAATAAATTTAGATACAAAATGATTCCACGCCCGGTCTATTTCAACGAAGCTACAAACATGACAAACAGATAATATGACGAAACGATTGACTCTTTTCATTATGGCACAATTGGCCTTCCCAGATTATTTGTGTAACAATGAGGCTAGGGTCTCAATAATTCAATTTACGCAACGCTGACCGTTAACAAGTAAAAGTATTCACAAATTTTATGGGGAACGATAAACAAACTCAACATATAAAATTACTAAATTTAATATGCACTCTTAGAAGGTCAGGATCAAATACATGAGTAGATTTCCGGCTCACTTTGTTTTGATCCTTTAAGGATCATTTTCGGATCGTTTTGATCCGTTTCCAGATAGATATCAACAAACGGATCAAATTCACCTTGATCAACTTTGATCTGATTTCCGGATCAATTCGATGAAACAGTTCATTGGTCAATGAGTGACTGACGTCACTCTTTCGCAAACCGATAGACGACAAGCAGACGATCTTTTGAATTCGGTCGCCACAGTTGAAACAAGGGTGAAATACCGCGGTAAGTTATCCAGTCTAATCTGTAAAATGTTACATGATTTTGTCGGTAAAGTAGTTTTATTTTTTATGTTTGAACATGCTCTATTCTTGTGAACAAATTTCTTGTACCTGACCAGTGCCATCAGTACGATTTTCGGTCAAAATGCTCCTCACAAAATGTCACGATCACTGCGATGTACTAGGCCTACACGATGTAGTAAGCTTACTGCACTCGATATATAGTCTGCAGTGTGCACTCGGGGGTGGGGGCACTCAATCAATATTAGGTTTCACACCAGGCTCCATACAAAATACCCCCCTTTTTTTGGCCCGGTGTCACCGAAAGACCCTTGCATGCATGCTTGTTTTTACAATCTGACCCCCTATGTTTTCACTTTTTCTTTGATTCAGTTTGATCCTGGAGTAGGATCATAAGCTACAGGTACATCCGATTAAGGATCATTATTTTGATCCGTTTCAGTATCATTTGACAGAAATATTTGATCCCATTTCGGATCAAACTTTTTGATCCTGCTTGTCGGATCACTTTGATCCGGAAAGGGTAAGCTCATATGTGATACCGCTTCTGGATCAAAATTGATCCTTTTCGTCTCATATTTGGTCCTGACCTTCTAAGAGTGTGATACTAACGAAGACAAAAAAACATTCTCGGTGGGATTCGAACCCCCGGCCTTTCGATCATTAACCGAACGCTCTTCCGATTGAGCCAACGGCGCACTGTACTGATGATACAACATAAATAGATTCAAATATCGTTTGTGAACACTATTACTATCCCATAAATTGGAAGTTAATAATGCTTTAATTTATAGTTTTGTATGTTTTTAACATAGGGTTCACGCTTAAAAATTGATTCGATGCTGCTTCAGATTGTAACTCTGGTTTCATTGACATAAATATAATGACTGTTAGAAACATTTCTAGACACGGATTTCGTTCACATTTGATGTTTGTAGCCACTCTTCGGCATTGCATCATGGAGTTTATATGATACGTGTACGCGGAACTCGGGTATGTAGCGAGTCATATGACTTTTTCCCGGGGCAAACATTTGAGATTCCGAAAGTGCCTTGAAGAATAAGTTTTTAAAAGCCGTTTTGATCGCGAGATGGCGCCCTGTATATCAGAGATAAAAAGGTGCTATATGGTGAGTATCTACGGTATGTGACAAAGATTTAAAGATATATGGGGATGGGAGATCTGGTGACGTGTACTTGGTCTTGGGTAGATATGTAGACTAATGCATGAAGTGTTCAACCTTTATATTAATAGGCAATGGAGATTCTAGAGTCTTTTACTTAGTCCAAATCAAACGCCCACTTGCATTCTGAGAAGTTAGCCTTGAATGTCATTCAAAACAAGCTGATAGATATCATCTGCAAAGACCTGCAAACTAACACAAGTTTAATTAAAAAACACACACTCACTAGTCAAGATGAAACTTCAGTTGAAATAAAGTGGTGTGTGTATTATTGCACTGATTACATTAATAATCAGGACTGAATTATAGCCATACCGTATATTGTCTTATCTCAGATATCTATATAAGTTGCCAAGCTAAATTTGTCGGAAGTGGTTACTCGACATCTTGATCCGTCACGAAAGTGTTTTGACATCTCGTGAGAGCGACACTGAAGGGTTTAATATGTTAAACAACGTCACGTTAGTAATATATTCCACCATTTGTTTTGCTCACTATTATTATTTACATTATTAACCCATATCGCGTTTGAAGCTGATAACACTCATACAAAAAGCAGCCACCTCCACGATCTATGCTGATTGATCACCCTACCTCAGCGTTAGGGTGTAGGGGTGTGAACAAATGACCAAACCAAAAAAGCGCACACTAGCGTAAGAACGTGTAACTCATACCTATGTTGTGTCCATGTTATAATTAGTAGAAGATACTTATAGAATGTTTTGGAAATCGCTTGAAACTTTTGCGGAAGCAATTCGGAAGCGATTTAATGTGTTTAAAAACTTTTAAAAATACAGGATTTGCATTGTATTTATCTTTTACGGACACTAACAAATTTACAATGTAGGAGATTGACAATTTTCAGAATGTCTTATGGTTTCCACGTCCATACATCGTCAGATTTAAGGGGTCCCTTCATTGAGACCAGTTAGTGAAGTTCAATATGCAAACTTACGCGTCCCACAAGAAAATGAGGGGTCCTAGGACGCGGGGACGCGCAATAACGCGACCCTTGTTTGTGGGGTAGGCGTTGAAAACAAAAAGACCATTAATCTGTGTCGACATTAAGACAAGTGTTCACCGCAAATGTCATGTCGATCAGATGACAAATGGTCAAGTTAGAATTAAAAAGAAGTATACTTAAGGTCTTGTATTTGTGCTGTTTTGTTCATTCTTTTTCTTCTGGTCACCGACCGATAGCTCTGTAATCATTGGGCCGATGTTGATCATACGTAGTCAGAAGTATCCTTAGGTGAACTATTAGCCAGGTTGTTGATGAGGCAAGAATAAAAGACACCCTTGACTTGGGGTCTAGCTTAAGAAAGGGTCACTAGAAGTCAAATGTACTTTTTCAATCATGCAGGGTCACATTTAAAACAAGATCCGAATTTAACAAAACCGCTTCGACTAAAGTACATCATTCATTGTTGTTTCTGTTCAAAAATGTAACACTTTGCATACGTATACTCCCTTTGCGAATGAACTATTTTATTTAATATGTTATCCTTATTTTGGGTAAGTAAAAACATTGGATAATGGAAACCCGGATGTTAGCTTCAATCAACTAAAACAGTGGGTTATCAACTTATCAAAATATAAGACAACCGATTCGCACACCAAAGATTTAGCCAAGGGGCTGAATTATGCAGTCTCGCCGGAATCTGTCACGCAGCAGTCAATCGTCGACGAATATATTGTCTCCTGTGAAAAAGCGTGTTGGAAATTACCAGCGGAAAAGCAGCGCAACTAAGGTCGGAAATAGTAAGTATGTTGAAATCATCAAAAACGCCCAAGTCCTAGAATCACAAGTGATGAACGAAAATCCATGAACAGCTACAAACATTAAAATAAATTACTATCCTCCCAGCTGACAAGGGCAAAGCCACAGTAATCTTGGATACCGATGAGTACGATAATAAGCTTACCACTCTACTCAGTTTTGGAGAAAAAAAAATTACACCAAATTAAACAAGGATCATACTGCATCATACAAAAGACAGTTAGTTTCCATTATATCCAGACTTGAGAAAGAGGAGAAGATCACGCCAGCGGACAAGAAATACATGTATCCTACAGTAGAAAATGTCCCGCGTATCTACGGTAGCCCTAAAATTCACAAGGAAGGCACTCCACTTCGTCCCATTTTCGACTGCATTGGTTCCATCACTTACAATGTGTCCCGATCATTGGCGGACATTCTCGGTCCATTAGTTGGACAAATTCAACATCATGTCTTCAACTCCAAACAACTCGCGGAGGATTTAACTGTCATTACAGTCGAAGAGAATGAATTACTTCATTCCCATGATGTCATATTGTTATTTACCAACACACCGATTAACTTGGCTCTAGAGATTATAAAGCAGCGATTGGATGAAGACAGAAAGCTTGGGGAATGAACGCGCCTCTCTGTTGGAGATTTGATGGAACTTATCAAATTCTGCCTCACCACCACCTACCTCAGCTTCAAGGGCAACATATAAGTGCAAAACGCTGGTGCCGCCATGGAGAGCCCACTTAGTCCCATTGCAGCAAACCTGTTTATGGAATGGCTTGAACAAAAAGCCATGGCTACTGCTCCTTTAAAATGTAAGCCAAGACCATGGAAGCGATACGTGGACGATATCTTGGAGATAGTGAAGAAAGGCGAAGTGAATAACCTATCAGAACACCTCAACACCATCGATTCTACGGGGAACATCAAATTCACATGCGAGGATGAGGAAGAGGGTCGCTTTCCTTTCTTAGATACGCTGATAATCAGGAAGCCGGATGGCAGTACAAAACTCTGCATCTACAGAAAAAAAACCTCACTGACCATTATCTACAATTTACATCCCATCAACCGCTCCATCAAAAGTTGGGTGTCATTCGCACACTTCGACAAACAGAAAAGACAGTCTAATAACAGAGGACGAGGACAAGCGGGAAGAGGAGAAAAACCCAACTGCGGCTACTCCAAATGGTCCATTGAAAAAGTCGAGTCTGCAAGAAACTGCAAAAAGGAGAAGAAAACTAACACAAGAAAGACGACATCAACAAATCCAAGGGCTTAGTAGTCATCACCGACGTCAAGGGTTTATCAGAGAAAGCATCAAGAGTGTTTAAGAAACACGGCTTTGCAACGGCAGTGAAGCCACACATGACACAAGCGGGACCCAGACCACACTCCGGAAATTGTTTATGAAATTCCATGCAACGGTTGTAAGAACATACATAGGAAAGAGCGGTCGCTTATTCGGGACAAGACTTAAAGAACACACAACTGAGGTTGATAAATTTGAGGCTAGGTCTTACACACGGGCAGTGAGAAAGGCGTCAGTAGGTGAACAACACAAATCGGCCATCACGGACTATGTGGCTGTCAATAATCATGCCATATATTTTGACGAGGCTAAAATAATCGACACAGAAGGACACAAAACCACGAGATGGCTCAAAGAAGCCATCTGGACCCGCAGGCGAGGACAAGACACAGTAAGGAGTCGAAACGTAACTAGTAAGTACGATTTATTGGATTCGTCAAAAGAACAATTTATTACATATTTATGAAAAATCCTGATGAATCTATATCAAATTATATAAAATTACCTAATTTAGATTTATTCGTGCTGCTCCTTTCACTTAAAAGGGCATTGAGAGATACGTATGGGAGTGCGCCCTCAATTATCCGGGAAATCAGTTTTTTTTGCATCAAATTAATACTTAGGTATACTAACTACCATCTAAAACAGTTTACCAACATTCGCCGTTTACCATATAACATTTCATGATTTTCTTAGTTTTGATATGATCATATCGAAACTAAAGGTGCTGAATTCGGAAGTTACGCTACGTTTTACTCACGCATTAACGGACTTTCGCGGCAAATCTCAACCCGGAAGTGCCTTTATTTGCATGAGGGCGATGTCGGAATTGTATGACATGTTGGATTTGGGCTATGTTGAATAATATCTTTACGTTATTTGCTCACTTTTTAGTATATCGATACATCTCTTAATGCCCCCTAAATTAAGCATAACTTGCTGCATTGTAGCAAGTAAATGTGAACAAACATCACTAGTTGCAAGCCTAGTTTACAGTGAAACAATGCTCACTTTGTTTCCAAATTATTAAATGATGTCGTATTTTATTGATATACATGTGTATGAATTGTTATATGTCCTGATCACCTTTCACTACACCAGATTTATTGATAAAAAACGTGTTACTCTTACTTTTGGCTGCGCAGAATTTGGTTAAATAATTGAATTCCACCACCCTATGAAAGCTAATTACCTTGGGTCCTTTGTATCCCCAAACCATTATACTTTGTACATCAAACTTGTCATATTAAAGACGGCACCGTCTATGGTCATACCCATGGATATTGTCAACGCTATACAATAGTTACATCAATCATTGGAAGTATAACATTTATTTGGCTCATGACCTAATACACTCAAAAGTGTTGGATGTGATGTTACGTGAAATAAGTGCGTACAAGGTAACTTGGGTAAGTCCGAACCCTAACTCCCCGGGCATGTTTTTTTGTGAATTAAACTATCAGAGGTGAAAAACTTGTCAATTTTGAGGGGAACATCAGTCTCCGCAAGCGCCGCGAATCGAACTCGGGCCGCGAGCGTGGACAGTTGGATGCTCTATCGACTGAGCTACACTGGGGAGGTTCACTTTTTTTCTTGAAGTTGAACCACACGCTGAGCGTGGCACGAGATTGATTGGGCCGCTGCGGGGTACAAGATTGTAGCAATGTCGTGTTTTGTAGTGTCAAGGAGGGTTAGGATTAATCAGGTCGATAAGAGGTATTTATTCCACGTGACGTGGAGTATGAATTATCCCTAACATGCCTAAGGGAGAATCTCCAGTCTGTCTATCTTATTGACTAATAAAGTGCTGAGGGTCATGTTGAAACTCGGTGTCAGTAAATCGCAAAAGGATAATGTCGTAATAATACTTGATAACGGTAATCCATCTGGTATACATTGTGAGTATTAAGCAACGACAGGTCGTAATCCACCGGGTTGCTATTTCAATGGATATAAGGTAAGCGTGTTGATGTCTAGATGAGTGTTTATGTGGCAATTTTGCAATTTGACCAGGCTTAGAAAATAGCCTGTATACTTGAATTACTCATAGGTCAGTGATTACAGATTACAGTGCTTGTTTGTATCGGTATATGGAGGATGCACGATGGATTATAGAAGTTGTCTTTTAAAATTGAGTTTGCTCTTTTGTAATCTCGGTTTAACGAAGATTCTTCGGCAGTCATGACAACTTTTTCCACCGATATTATCAATATGTCATTACTATTTGGTAATTTTGGCTTATTCACTTTTTCAGCTGTCCTTTTATTGCTATATTTCCACCTTTAATGCCAAACAGTTTTATTAAGTATACGGCCATGTGTTTTGAACTCACCACCCAAAAAGGGTGGTGGCGTTGCATTTTTGGTGACGAATCATCAACCTCTCTCTATTAACCCAACAACTAAATGTGGTAGAACTATGGTTGAGGTGTCATGTGCAAGCCTATTTATCTAGCTACATTGTGTGAATAAATCAGGTATTTCTATAAATGTTTGGCTGAGATATGATTGATTATGTTGTGAAAGTCAGGGGTGGTGGCGGTGGCGGCGGCGGCGGTGGTGGTGGCGGTGGCGGCGGCTGCGGCGGCGGTGGCGGCGGCGCTGTGTACAATCTCTATGGGGAATATAGAAAATGGTCCCAATTCTACGTTCAATTTACTATAACTCCTCATCCCTGTATGGTACAAACATGATTTTGCTCTCATTTTATAGATTATTTTATATTCTATAAGATTCTGTTTCAACAAATGTGACAACTATTGTGTAACAATTGTAATCATGAATCGATGGCATTGTCCTTGTCTTTTTCCCTATTCGCTACACAGTGAACTTGCCCTAATTCATCGGTTTTACATACATGTATATAACAACAAAAATATTTAACCGATGTAAGTTATACATTTTTGGAGAGCTCTCAAATAGGGGAATTCAAAAATGCCTTTTCAATCACGATAGGGTGCATACCCCAAAAAGTATACTTGTAAACTCTAATAAATATGAAATTTAAACGTTTGTGCTCATTTACCTCTCGATATAGTATATTTCAACATGTTTACCATTGACAACTATTATGTTCTGATGGGTAATTGCATGAGGAACTTAAATATGCACAGTAAAATTATTATTGGGATAGGTATAAAAATATTATTGAGCTTAAATCAAAATATGAAGAAAAAAGAAAATCGATATTTTTTGAACATTCTTAATCACAACTTGTTACCATTAGGTATTATCTAAATTTCAATAGCATATTTTGATTCCTTGTGAGATTGCCGTTCAGAAAATATATACTTTTTATGGGGTAGAACAAATAATTATTGCAATATGCAAATTCGAATCTCAGATGGTGTAAAATGTAAAAATCTGGACATGCAACGGTAAGGGTGGCGAGTTCAAAACACACGGCCATACATGTACAGGGAACATTAAGTCGAGAACATTTACTGAACACGTAACTACGGTTGACACTGGTTTGGCGAACAAAACAGATGGTACAGTGTAAAACCCGAGAAAAGTGCTTACCGTAAGACATTCCGTTACCCCTATCGTGTTGGAGCATGCGATTGGTATAGACATGTGCGGTATTGTCTCCTCGATAAGAATATCGCTGTTGGTAAATTAAAAGCGTGTGCTAATTAGCTTTAATTAACCAAAATAAAGAACCAATACCTAAATTTAATGTAGTATAATAGCAACACTACTCTATTGAATTTACGGCGAACTCACTAATGCGTGTCTTTGTGCTGCTATTGAATGGAGTTGCCACCTCCAGTTCGAAACCCATTGATCATGAATATTTTTAAGGAAACAAACGCGAGTTCCTTTTAGGAATATTTACTGGTATTGTTCTCAGGTATGCAGCTATCGCTCGTAAATCCGACGTCATTCGTCTTAGCATGCTGTATTCAGCTCTGTGTACTAAAGTGTGACACGGAGGGACTGGATTCTCTGAATCGTCAGATAGTTACGGACGAGTTCGGGACTGACAAGGTTATTTTATTGAATAATTTTACAAGCATAATCAAAGCTAGCTACTTCGCAATTAGGATATCGATTTAAAATTATTATGAGTTAAAAGTTTCATGTTTGGAAAAGGGACGAGATGTCTATCTTTTATTCCTTTATATTGAAACAAGTGATCGCAACCAATATCGAGGCCCGTATTTAATTATGTTATAACTACATGATTAATTTCATAAAATCCGAAATAAAAATCAAATAATTAAATATTTGGCATTCTTATTGTTGGACGCGGGCGGGAAACAGTACGCATAAACACAGAAGAGTCAATTTTATTTGGCCTAGAACAACTCGAGTCATTATAGTATTGATGTTAACTTCGGGATTAATTTATTTGAAATAGGCTAATTTATGCTTTTATAAGAGATACGATATCGCGTTGGTAATTTGTTTCCTGTAAGCCACCCACAGTTTTAGCAATCTCTTTAGCGGCATTTAATTTGTTTGTGGTTTCGGGTTGTTATCTCAGTTGAGGATCCTGAGGAAAACCCATGTTAAATGCTGTGAAATTTATGCCAAGATCTAGATGGCCTTTTAAAAAAAAATGTGTTGCAATTGATTCACCGTCAATACAAATTACTCGTGGAGGCAGATCCCTAGTGCTAGACTCATTGAACTGCATATAAATCTCATGGTATAGTATTCATGTCATTTACTTAACATCCAATGATTTCCCCTACAACAAGCCATAATTATAGGCCTATGCCTAGATGTCCATTTAAATTGCCACCGTGCACCTTGCACTTAAAACAATATTTGTCTAGGATCGATGAACGTTGTGTGTATAATTATCATCAATCACTATTCATTTGAATAAAATAAACAAATAAAAACGTAAGACTTTAAGCCCCTCTTCAGGGTCATTACACCAACGAAAAGGGGATTACATTTTTACTTTTTTCTCAGATGTCTGTTTTTTTCTAGTCATTTGTTTACGTGTTTTGTGTCACTTTCGTGGTCATTTGATACAAAAATGGGTGACTAAAAACAAGAAATGTAACTTTATTTAAATTATAGTTGGTGTATAGTTGGCACTCATGCAAAGGGGTTATTGTTTACGAGTGCATAAGGCAGTCTTCCTACACATGGTACATATGATAGACGAATTACTCTAGCTCCAGTTCGGGGCCCGCCCATGCAAGGACGATAACTAGGGGTCGAACGGGTTGGTCCATATCTTTGAAAAGGCAAAGGCCTACATTAGGAATGTTTGCAAATAAAAAATATGTCGTTTACTCTCCTTTCTCGCCTGGTCCTAATTAAGTTTAGAAACGGTTGCACAGTTCACGCAACATAATTCACGCACGGTGCTGTTTATATAGATATTATGCTCAGGTGAAGATATCAATGTAATAATTCATGAATGCTATCTACTGAAGATAGCAATATAACATATGTTATCTGACGATAGCAATTTAATATATTAGTATACTATCTACTTAAGATAGCAATATAACAATATAACGGTTATCTACTGAAGATAGTAATGTAATATATCGGTACTATCTACTGAAGATAGAAATGTAACGCCGGGTGTTTATCTACTGAAGAAAGTAATAACATTGGGTTATATCTAAGTGATGAATGCAATAATATATGGGTGCTAAAGTGTAGATAGCAGACATCCGAGTTGTAATGGTTTGTGTGTTTGTTTGTTTGTTTGTTTATTCGTGAATTGCACTACACCTAAACCAGCTTTAAACTAAGGCCTCCCATGCAACAACATAACATTCAGAGATTTGTGTTATTCTCCAAAAGAACTATAATATATGGATTAAAACAGCAACACCCCTATTCAATTTCCTTTTGGAACCGATGATGTTGACAAATTAGGTGTCATTGTAATGATTGCAGGTATTAAATCGATTTCACTAAAAACGAGTTCCGCTAATACCCGTGATTCCAAAGCTATAAAAGGGCAACCCATCAGTCCATTTCAATAGCGTCTTTCCACTCAATAGACAAGAGATAAAGCAATCGATTCACAAATGACGGTCATTTGAATGGAAAGTGATGGTACATTGGCATACGCTATAACTAATTTAGGGACTGCAGTTTTGTTTTGCTTAATTAGGGTACTTAGCACATATTTTTAATTTACCAACAGAGGTATTCATATCGAGGCGAACAAAAACTACACGACTACATAAATCGCACGCTCCAACACGATAGGGGTAACGGAAATGAGCTACCTTTGCCTCTACCAAGAGACAAATTCTTGAATGTGAGCGAAACACAAGTAATTGACAACGGGCTATGGCAGAAGTATGTACATTCGAGACGGCCTATATACAATTTGCCAACGTCGTACACAGACGGTGTTGGAATCAATCTATTGTTTATACCGGGTAGGGCCTACAACTATATAAATTTGTAGAAATCATAGAAAAAGCTTTATGGAGAAATCTATGGTGCAAATACTGCTCAGTTGCATGTCAACGATCGGATCGGATGGTGATCTGTCAACCGAGAGAAATGTTGCTACCAGAACCTACTATTACCCGCTCATGACGTCATGATCGGTCAATAGTATTTTTGGTTGCATTTTTTGGACCGCCTGTCAATTTTCGGGGAAATTGTAGTAATATTCACTGTCACTTTATATGGTATCAAACAATGGAAGCTAATGAAGTGATGCCATTTTTCAATTACTGCACAATTTCGGGTAGAAATTCACGGTTAGATTTCCGCACCAGGGGGTAATTCTAACCAGCATACCTACTCATTGCATGCTCGTTGTATTGCATGGTGTCCATACTACACACACATACCGTCCCCATACAATCCAACAGGATCACACAAAACTACTAGTTTTATAATTGCGATTGTGGGGTTAATATTTGTACAATCCTTTCACAAATGAAAATGATAGGTTAAAGAAAGTCTAATTAGTATAACAATCAATCTTGATTTGGGGAAAAACAATATTTTAATGCATAAATCTGGTCATGAATCTCACTTTATAAATATCCATTTTGAAACAACGGTTTTAAACGAATACTACACATTAATCCGTATTTTTAAACATATGACGTAAAAGATCGTAGCTGTATTTTCAAAAAATGTAGTGTACGTGAAATAATTTGAAGCCGAGAATGAATATCATTTCATGAAATGCAAACTGTTCCGCAACAACCGCCATCTCACCACAATAGAAAATAGTTAGTTAGTCGGGCCTATGTAGCGTGCATACAGCTTCTATACCGTCACACACACTACGCTATGGCTATCGGGCATTTACTGTACAAACCCCATGCAAATGTTTTCATGGGTTTTCATGAAGCTATAGTTAGTTCGCGGGATAGTTCGACCAAGGTCGTTTTTCAAGACATAGGGTAGTGGACATGAGGTGTTTTTAATATGGGGATATTTTGTTATTTATATATACACGCACTACTACTATAGGCCTATTATTCAATTATTTTGCATGAATTTGTACGTTCAACGTGAGGATGGAACTATGAAATATAAATTCAAATCGCTAACATCTTAAAGCATTCAATTAATCAACAGGTAAATAAATAATCGGGTATTATTAATAATAAACAAGTCAATAAATAAAACGGTAAATAATTAAACTTGTACATAGATAAACAAATACTAAATAGGTAGATAAACAAATAGGTAAATAAACAAGAACAAACAGATTATATAAGTTAAAAGTTTAACGGGTTCGCCGTCGGACGACGAACCCGTTAAACTTATATTATGAATACCCGTCGAAAAAGCCTATCTCACAATTTAGTTATATATTTATTTACATGAAAGGCATAGTAAAATAAATAACATGTTTCCCGTCCGGACTTTTAAAAAAAAGGAGGAGGGAGGGTCTTACTATTTACTATTTTCCAATTTTTTGCTATTTTTTCTATTTTTTTCCAAGATGGCCAACAAAGTGACCAACTGACTGTGTCGGGGACACTCCTAAACAGATTTTCCACGATACTTGCCAGAGAAAAAAAACCCATCTACATTCAGTACATTTTGTTTATTATTTCTGAAATAGACGTACGTGTTGCCTGCACTCGTAAAATGATA